>CM028378.1:12073827-12077675 GCA_013146195.2 Codonopsis lanceolata | reverse complement strand
AATGCTTTAACTTCTTTAGATGCATCATGAAATAATTGAGAACATTGAAACTTTCTTTAGAGACAATGACAAACTTTAAGCTATTTTATTTTTTTTTTTTAAATCGTATTTTTAGTGCTTAAATCATATATACATGAACTTTAAATTAAACTAAACATCAAACTAATATTAATAATCTAGTCAAATGTGTTTTCTTAAACCGTGCGTCAAGTCCACCATGACGATAATTTAGAGACGGATGAAGTATTTTTTTAAAAAGTCAAAATTGGATACAAAATAGCTCTTGCAAAAAAAATTAAAATTGGATACAAAAAGACCCAATTGCATTAAGTATGGACATTTTCGGGTTTTTAATTTTTTTCAAAGTTTTTCATCCAAAAACTAGATGGAGTGATGAACGTGAAAATAAAGTCAAGTATAGTGATTAAATTAAGAAAAAAAAAGAATGAGTTTAATGAAAAAAGTGTGAAAGTAGGGTGATCGAATTGCTATTTAAGTATTTTGATTTTGTGCATCGGGAACGCAAAATTGGTGCATCGCAAATAACTCAATGGAGGTGAGATTCTATTATCTATTTGTCCTTGGTGCTCAAACTTTGCAAAGAAAGGATCAGCAAATGCAAAGAAGCTTAAGCCAAGACTCTAGTCAGTTAGGATTTTGCGCAACTGAATTTGTGTTTGGAATTTGAGAATGATTGAAAGTGATACATGGTTCCCCTTCTTGAGATTTTTTGAATTCATTTCATGATTTTCAATGCTTGGGAGTTGCATGGCATTCTGATTTGTGCATCAGGAACGTAAAATTGGTGCATCGCAAAGCTCTACAATTTCGGGTGGAAGGTAGTGTCGTCCTTTTGCCATTAAACTACATTAAAAAAAAAAATTCTTAGCCTTCAGTGATTAGAAGTTCGCTGGGGAACCACCTAGAGAATAGCATTTATCAGTTGGGGCTCTAATCCACCTGAAAAGTGAAAACGGTAGACTGTAATTTGTAAAGCGAAAGACGATAGGCTAAGAAATAGAATATCTAGATTTTAGACTACTAATAAAATACATTTGCTTGCACACTAAATCAATTCAAACTTTCAAAGCAGATCTGCCGTCGTATTCCGTAAACTAACGAAAAAAAAAGGTGCAAAAAGCGCTTTATTCGGACCTGCCCTGCCACGCATGCAATCTTATCCACTCCCACGGCCTTACTTTTCACCCTTCTTCCTCGTCTCCACCAACAGTCATATTCTCTCTCTCTCCCTCTCCCTCCTATCAATGGCGACCACATTCTCTACGTTCGCTCCCGCAGCAATCCTCTCGTCCGGTCGTAACCCAAACCAGACCCGCATTAAAGCAGCGGCCGCATCGTCATCGTCTGCTAGTTGGTGGACCCCGCTTTTCGAATGGTCGTCGGATCCCGATTACATTCAACATTCCACCTCCAACGCCAACGGATCCGAGTCCGAAAAGTCTAGATCTCGGTTCGCTCCGGGATGTTTCACCGAAGAGAAGGCTAAGCAACTGCGGATGAAGACCTTGGAGACCGCGTCGTTCCACGACATTATGTATCATTCCGCTATCGCGTCTCGACTTGCGTCCGATGTTTCCGGCCGTTGATCCTCTCCGGAGATTCGGCGTGGAAAGCCCTTCCGATCGACCGGTGATTTTTTTCTTCAACGGTGGATTAGGCTTTCCAATTTGTCGACTTTTAAATTTGAATAATAATGGAGTATTAATTAGTTATTTATGTACACGATGATAAGTATGATCGTATTCGTATTTCTCTTGTTGGTGAGATGGAATCGCGTATGTAAGATTTGCTTGCATTATGATCTTGTATGATTTTGTTGTTTATGTTTAATTTTGGAACTGACATTTGGATATGATTTGGCCAAAAATCCACAGGCTGCTGGGTTTGAAAATAACAGGATATCTCATATATGTGCTTTTAAATCCACACTAGGGCCGAGAACCGGTCAACAAAGATAGAAAACCTTGGGGTGAATGCAGGGAGGTTCTCCGTAAGAATACTCCGGCGTGGCGTGTGAATCAGTATACCTCTCTTTTGAGATTACTAATTGATAGAGTTCCACTTCCACCTCTCTAAAACTGTGGCAACCTTGTTTCTCATTGAAATGGGTTTTTTTGTATAATTGTATTGCCAAAGATCGTATATGTCCGTTTAGAGCATCACGATTATGTAAAATTTTTAAACAATTTAGCTTGGGTCCCATCGTCATCTACATACTTTTTTCTCTTTTTTCTACTTAAGAATATATATCTTTCAATATATATTATTCTTAACATATTTTTAATCGGGTTTCACTACTACATCATTAACTTTATAATTCATTCTTATTTTTATACTTCTCAACAAATAAATTTATTTCACGTTATTTAATATATTTTATATTTAAATATTTCATATAAATAATTAATTTATAAATTAAGACATAAATTAATTTTAAAATAATAATTACATTATTATTTTTAAATTTTATAATTTATAATTTAGTTAATAAATTATCTATACAACATATATTATACATAACTCATACAATAACATAAATAGAAAATTACATAAAAACGTTAAAATTAAAAATAATACATAAAATGATAAAATTACATATAACATAAATACTTAACAATTACGTCAAAACAATTCAATAATTAGAATTACATAAAAACATCAATAATTAAACTCTATCACTAGTTGTCACTATAACGATGCCATATATGCTCAACCAAGTTGAATCGAAGAGCCTTATGGGTGCTTCTATCACGTATCTATGAATTTCGCTGCATATATTTTTGAAATGCTTGTGTTGACCCATTGTTCACTTGTGGAGAGTCATAAACGACATCATCAGCCCAGTTCGTAACGTGATCACCTCGGCCTCCACAATCATGTTATGTAGAATAATACATGTGAGCATTATTTCTTTCAAGTTATCTCTATATCAAAACATGCTAGAACCTTTGATAATTGTCTATCTTGACTGGAGCACTCCAAATACTCGTCGACATCTTTTCTTGCAGCCTCTTGCATCTCTTTGAATTTATTTCGCTTAGCATCCGACGGGTATGAAAAACTTTTCACAAAAGTAGCCCAATCCGGATAAATTCCACCTGTTAGGTAATATCCTTTTATATATTGTGTGTCATTCACTTCAAAATTGCACGGCGGTGCATTTCCTTCAAATACGTTATTGAACAAAGGTGATTCATATAACACATTGAGATCATTACGAGAACCCGCAAACCTAAAAAAATGCATGTCATATCCATAAATCTGCAGACGCAACTATTTCGAGCACAATTGTTGGTTTCCCATGACCTTTTGCATATTGACCTTGCCAAGCGACTGGACAATTTTTTCATTCCCAGTGCATACAATCAAGACTTCCTAACATACATGGAAATCCATGTCTTTGCTCGTGCATTTGAAGTAGACGTTGTGTATCATTAGCATTTGACCTTCTCAAGTATTGACCTCTAAACAACTCAATAATATATCGACAGAAGTTGAACATGCAGTTGATAGAAGTTGTTTCTCCTAATCGAAGGTACTCGTCGAGATGATCGACTGGAACTCCATAAGCCAATTGACAGATAAGCTGCTGTGCATTTTTGAAGTGGTGAGAGACCTACTTTTTCGTATGCATCAGGCCTTTGTCGAAAATAACTTGAATGATTCTCTAATGCATTAACTATCTGAGTGAATAAATTTCTATGTATTCGGAAGCGTCGCCGAAATATATGATCATGATACAATGACTGAGAGGAGAAGTAGTCATTAACAAGTTGAGTATTTCCCGCTACACGATTTCAATTTATGTAGCTCATCTTTTTCCTTTG
>CM028378.1:11871327-12068827 GCA_013146195.2 Codonopsis lanceolata | reverse complement strand
GCAGAGTTCACATGCTAGATATCCTACCGCGACGACCACCGCCGGACCACGACTTCGGCGACACTAACACGACGTTACTTTCGGTACCCCGGACACAACACGACAAGATCACCACATTTTTTGCGTGATCACATTGTAATATATATATTTTGCATTAAAACCGTTGAGTTATCTAGTCTTACCCTTGGTCTGGCTGATATCTCTAAGAAAAATGAGAGAGGGAGGCATTTTATATAGATTTCTTCTATATTGGTATGTTATCCTCAGTTGTTTTTAGCAATGATGTTCAACAAACAAAATTGTAACAAATTTATAGTTGTTTTATCTTTGAAAACTGCTCGATAAGAGAAAAGCTAAGGAATTGTCTAACTCCCTTAGGCGTCCAATTACAGCTGAAGAAATTAATCTTCAATGAT
The DNA here is from genome assembly GCA_013146195.2 of Codonopsis lanceolata. Classification (NCBI taxonomy): domain Eukaryota; kingdom Viridiplantae; phylum Streptophyta; class Magnoliopsida; order Asterales; family Campanulaceae; genus Codonopsis; species Codonopsis lanceolata. The sequence goes on along the minus strand of CM028378.1, from coordinate 12,068,411 downwards.
AATTCATGTAATTGTTTTGATAATTTATTCATTTATCATTCAATTGATAAGCGATTATTAAATTCAACAATTGAAATAAATAATTATTTATTAGCTCATTGAAATTTCAATATAGTTAAAAAAAAATCATAACTATTTTTTATATTGCCGGATGTGAATGAGGTTGAAATAGTTTGGTATATGTGGTTGTCAATTGTCTTAAGTCAAAGAATGAATGTCAAAAGTTTTCAGATTTATTTATCTAATTAATTTTGATTACAAATTCGTTTCATTTCCCAATGCATTAATGACACATATACAATGTAGAAGTGTTGTCAATTTTGGCAAGTGCATTTTGGCGGGAACTTTCCAAAAATCACACCTCTTCTTTTATATATGTATAGATAGTACGATGGATGCAACATTTTTCGTGGGCTTGCTTGACAGATGCGTGAAAAAGCTTGGTATTTTCCTCCCCCCTCCTATAGGCATTTTATACAAGCCTTTTGTCTTCAGAAATCCTACTCCATGTTGAGAAATCGTTAAAGGTTTGTTTGGGCTAAATTCTTCATTTTCTTATTTCTTCGATCTACAATTATACATCGTAGATTTCGATCCGAGCATCGGAGGTTGCGATGCCCAACGTTTTACATTGCGATGCAAAATTTGGATGAAATTCAATTGTCTATCGCGACGCCCGTTTTTTCATTGCGATGCCCAATTTTGGTGGAACTTCAATATTTCATTGCGATGCACGACTTTTTGTGTGATGCCCAATTTTGGGCGTGGTCTTTGTGCGCTTGTTTGTTAATTCATTAAGGGTATCTTCGTTATTTTATCCCAAAAAGTATACTTTAGCACTTGAAAACAAATATCATGGACTTTTCCAATTATAATTTCATCACAGGAGACCGGCTCGAATTTCTCCCTAATTCAAATCTTCTTAGCACCATGACTTACTCATTAGTTGGGACTTGGCACACAAAGAGTAGTAGGTATGACTCTCCGGTCTCCACCCACAGACTAACAAGGTTAACAAAGTTTGTCGAGAAAAATTCTGGCCGGTTCCTTTTTTAAAGTTTCTAATCCCAAAGTCCACTGTTTTTTTTTTCAGCCGCAAAAGACCATTTTTTAAAATATTGTTTTAAAATGACATAGTCTTTTTCTACAGCTCTGACAATACACTTTGGATTCAAAAATCACGATTGTGCGCAACGAAAGGGGGATCGTCCTGTCCGGTTAGGTCGAGGGGGCAACGACCTCTAAAGGTAAACAATTTTTTTGATTCATGAAATACGAAACTATAACAGATCTATATTGGGTTGAAAGGATTTTTCAGTTTAGACGAAAGAGGAGAAAAAAGAAAACTTATGACGGAAGAGATTGAAGAAGAACGTGGAGGACGTAAACTTGTTATTTATGCTTTTGTACCACGATTCATAAATTTCATTGCATTATTTTTGCACCGCGGTTCAAAAGTTTGATTCATCTAAAATTGTTGCACCGTGAAATATTTGCACTTTATACTGTAATTTATTAAAAATTAATTATTTTTTGCACTTTCACAACCTTTTCCAATTGCGATTCAGAAATCTTTGCATCGCGATTTACAAATTCAAAAGCTAGCATAGTTTTGTTCCGCGATTTACAAATTCAAAAAGCTAGCATAGTTTTGCACCGCGATTCTTTTTTAAAATTGTTGCACCGCGATATATTTGCACTTTATATTGTAATTTATTGAAAATTAATTAATTTTTTGCACTTTAACAACCTTTCAAAAGTTGTACCGCGGTTCAAAAGTTTTGTTCATGTAAAATTGTTCTACCGCGATTCATAAAGTTTAATTGTAACGCGTATACAGTTCATTAAGGGTATTATACTTATTTTACCACCAAAAGTGATTTTTTTCGATTGAAAATAAAAATTGTGTATCTAGCGATTAAATATTTTAAAAAGTGGACCGGCCCACAATTTTTCTAAGTTTGTCCGATGCCCAAGCCCTGACATAGCCTAGTCTGAGCCTACTCACAAGCCTAGACCTGGCCGTGGTCCTAAGCATGAGGTTATCGGTCTTAGGGCTTGGACCAATCTGTACTAAGAAGGGCCCAAGTGTCAACAACCAGACGATCAAGAGGAGGGTATTTCATCTTTGCTTAAAAGGCTGTATCGTTCAAATGTATTGGGGATTTTGTCGGCTTGGGTTCCCTACATGCACTAATGTACATATTTTAGGGTTGGCTTGATTAAAATATATGAAAAATTGCGGACCGGTCCATTTTTTAAGTTTTTAATCGTTATAGTATTTTTTTTTCCAACCAAAAAAAGTCATTTTTTGTAACAAAATGACTACGATACCCTTAATGAGTCGTATGCGTGCTTCGGATGTCATTATTTTTTACACCACGTTACAATTAAACTAGATAATTAAACTATTGAACCGTGGTGTAAAAATTAATGCAATGAAATTTATGAATCGCGTTACAAAAGTAGACTAGGAAATTAAACTTTGAACCGTGGTGCAAAAATAATACAATGAAATTTATGAATCGCGATGCAAAAATATAATAGGAAATTAAACATTGAATCGCGATGCAAAATTAATATAATTAAATTTATGAATTGCGGTGCAAAAATAGATTAAGAAATTAAACTTTGAACCGCGGTGTAAAAATAATACAATGAAATTTATGAATCGCGGTGCAAAAATAGACTATGAAATTAAACTTTGAATCGCGGTACAAAAATAATACAATGAAATTTATGAATTGCGGTGCAAAAATAGACTAGGAAATTAAACTTTGAAACGCAGTGCAAAAATATTATCTAATTCATTTTTGCACCGCGATACAATAGCATAAAAAAATCAGTTTGCGTCTTCGACTTTCTTCTTCAATCTTTCTCCGTCGTAAGCCTTCTTCTTTCTCATCCTTCTCTGCCTTCGTCCCAACTGAAAAATCATTCATCCTTCTATGCCTTCGTATTTCATGAATCAAAAAACTCGTTTACCTTTCGAGGGCGCCGCCCTCTCGTTGCGTACAATCGTGATTTTTGAATCCAAAGTGTGTTGCCGGAGCTGTTGAAGAAGACGATGACATTTTTGGAATAATATTTCGAAAAGTGATTTTTTATGGTTAAAAAAAGAACGGTGAACTTTTGAGATTAAAAACATAGAAAAAGGGACCGGCCAGAAGTTTCCCCTAAAATATAGTTTCCGTTCCAACCAAAACTTCCAAGAGAAATTGCGGGCGGTCCACTTCCCAAAGTTTTCAATCACTTCAAACTCGTGTTTTTATTTAAACTGAAAACATAAACTTTTGGGGGGGGGGAATAATACGATACCCTTAATGGGCCTGAGGCGCGCTACAGAAATGCATCGCAGTCCATCAAATCCAATATGTTTGTTGGAACTGTTGAAGGAGACGATGACATTTTTGGAACAATATTTCGAAAAATGGTCTTTTGCGATTGAAAACAAAAACAGGGTAATGGAGGGGTTACAAATTTTGACAAAGGGACCGACCATAATTTCACCCAAGCTTTAATGTTTAAAAAATCTAATTATTAAAAGATATTCCCTCAATTCTGGCCAAAAAGTTCGCTATTGTTTAAAAAATGTTTCACTTAAAAAGTTCGCTTTCAAAACTCAAAGCATAAAAGTGTCATTTTAATTATAATGAACTACTAAAAGTATCATTTTCTTAACAAAATTGAATTTCAAATGGGGATTATTTACCCGAAACGGATGAAGTATATAACTAGTATCAAAGTTTGTGATAATTACAAAAAAGCTCGAGTATAATCTATATGTGAATATCAAACATAGATTATAAAGTTGAAATGTTATAAAAATGATAAATATAATTTTTTGAAAGTAAACTTTTCAAGTAGAATATCTTAAAATAGTATTATAGACTCTTAAATACTACCTCATCCAAATTTTGGCAAGGCCCCCCATATAAATAACAAGGGCGATAACCGGGTCGGTCTCCTTCCATCGATTTTCAACCGCAAAAGGACGTCATTTTTGTTTTAACCGCTAAATGACATTTGTAGGTAAAAAAGAAGAGTTACCCTAAATGAAATTCAATTAGGCACTCGTTGCATCGCAATTCTAAGTCAATGCATCGGAAAACCAAATTTTGCATCAAAAATCAAAGTTATGCATCGCAAAAATCAATTTCAACATCATAATATTTTGCATCGTACATCCGTTGCATCGCGAAATACAATTTGTGCGAGATTTTCTTTTGTATTATAATACCAAATTGATTCATCGAAATTTTAAAACAACGCATCGTAATTCCAAATAGGTGTATCGGAATACAAAAAAAATGCATCGTGATTAAATTTTCTCCCTCTAGCCGTGCCTTCCTTTCAACCCTGTTTCAAACTCCATTTTAATTTCTTCTCTTCTTCTCTCTCTCCTCTCTCTTCACTCCAAACACTCACTCTATTTTTATTTGATTCTCTCTTTCTCCTACTGCCTCACTCATCACCTCTCTCAATCATTTTTGTTTTTTTCTCCTTCGGCAGCTCCCTCTTGCATCTCCTTTATATATATATTTCTTTTGTCTTTCTCTCTCCTTCTTCACCCAAACTGGAAGGGTCTCTGTGGCATCACGATGCATCAATTTTTGCAATGCGATGCATAAATTTTAATAACGTAACCAATTTTTTCATCGCGGTGCATCAATTTTTGCACTGTGATGTATCATTTTTAATTACCTAATCCAATTTTACATCGGGCTTCAAAAATTGATGCATCGTGTAACAAAATCATAATGAATCAGACATTCATATCCTTTGTCTTCTTTTCCTTCTCTGTTGTGTAAGCTTTCTTCCACTTCCTCCTACTTCTTCGTTCCTACTAAAAAAATCCTCCAATCAGCACAGGCCCATTATAGTTTCGTATTTAATGAATTGAAAAAATCATTTATCTTTTGTCGAACCCGCACTAATGGGCGCTGCCACCTCAACCCTCGCGACATGACCACGTTTCGTTGCACAACAAATGTGGTTTTTGAACTCCAATGTGTTGGTCGGAGGCCTGGAGTTGTGGAAGAAGACGGTTTAGACATTTTATGAACAATATTTTGAAAATTGACTTTAGCAATTGAAAATGAGAACAGAGGACAGTAACGAAAAAATATATATATTTGAGAAAAGATACCAACCATCAAATTTTCCTAGTAATTATCTCAGAGTAATCATGTGTTTTTTATGTTTTTAATCCGAGCTTATATTTCTCTGATGATAATTGAGAATATGACAATACTTAATACCGCACCAATGAAATACTTAATACAAAACGTTTGGTTGTAAATATATTATATTACTCTTAGTCACATATATATAAATAACAAAATTTAAAAAAATATATTTTTTGAACATCGCCACCGGCCCCTCCGCCCTGCCACCACCGACCGCCTTGCCCCTCCGCCTAGCCTAGCACACTGACTGGCCCTTGCCCAGTCCCTCCCCCCAGCCCAACACATCGACTAGCCCATACCCAGTTCCTCCCTCCCCAACCTAGCACAATGATTGTCCTATGCCGAGTACTCTTTTACAAATTTTAAATTAAACTTTGTAAATATAAAATCAACCTATAAAACCCCGTAAAAAATCAAAAATTCACAATCATGTGTCATTTAGTAGTTAGGATTAATGTTAGATAAGATTAATAAGTCGAGTTGTCTAATGTTTGGTACATAAGGGCAAGTCCAATAGTAGGGGTCAACCAAATTTTGATACCTATGTAAAAGTATTAGGTTCTCCAATGGTTAAAGTAAAAGATATCAAAATTAGGTGTAGTACTAGGGAAGATACCAAATTTGATACCTCCCTTAGTACCTTACCTAATTTTAATACCATTCATTTATGGTTGAAGATGATCATTTGATACTCATGAATAATAACCAATAGGTATCAAAATTTGGTTTTGATACTTATAGGCAAGTACCACCATTGGACTTGCCCTAATAGGTGGTTTGGTCTAATAGAATGAGCTACTTAGATAAAATCATTATCCTCTGACTAATTATATCAAGGTGGAGGATGATATTATTAGCGTCCTTGCTCAAAACTACCTTCGTTACAAGTGTGGATTAATAGCGAGGGTACTAATGATACTGACATTAATAATACCGTTTATCTCTCCCCACCTACCAAACAAGTCCTTATATCTAAATATTCACCATCATCTTCATCTCCATATCTTTCTCCGTCTACAACTACATCTTCATCCCCATTAAGGAAAACGGACGTAATGAGCAACTTCTTGTCGGTGTGGGAGAATGACATTGATTTGAACATCATCGACGGAGCAAATTCTCAGGAGAAGATTCTTAAACTATTCTGAAGATTGTTAAGCTATTCATTGTTACAAATTGCATGTCATCTCTCAATATCAAGATTATACTCGGCATCAAATTCATTCTCTCAAAATTACACAAAATTGCTTTGTTCATGTTCATTTGATTTGCACAAAAAATGAAGACGGAGATGTAAATAGAGACAAAAGAAAAAGAGTGTGATGGATATTTAGATAAGAGCCTACTAAGAACATCCACATTGTATAATCTTTTTACAGATTTAAGAATCTATCTTCCTATTGTATAATCTTCTTAACATCTCCTTAATTGGGTCCTACTGTGATCACTTCATTAACTTTTCACTTCAATCTTATTTTATATTTTTCAAACAAATAAATTTATTTAATATATTTCATATTTAAATAGTATGTATATATAAATTAATTTATAAATAAAGAAGTTAATGAGTTTATAGATAATAAATTACTCATAAATTATATAATTTATAATTTAAATAATAAATAAAGATTAAAACACAAATAATGTTAAATTTATAAATGAAAACGAATTTTAATTTGGTCAATTTTCGGTACAAATTAATGAATGGTATGATTTTAAAAAAAGAAATACAAAAAAAAGTCATGCGCTAGCCCACGTCGAACCACTTCCCACGCCCTCTCCCCGCGCTTGTGGTGTACGCGCCACCTTTGGGCCAACGGTGCACAACACCGCCCCTCTCTCTCCTATATGGCAGGAATATGAAAAGATCTCTCATTATATATATATATATATATATATATATAATAATAATAATAATAATAATAATAATAAGATGTGTTTTGTATACGATGGGGATGCTCTAAAATGGGTTCATTATTAATAATGTTAGCAACAAATTGGAAGGAAAATAGAATTACAAGGTATAATTTGAAATTTGTGAAATAGTACGATTATATTATATTTTTATATATAAAAAATCTTGATAGATTCGGTTGTAGGCTTATAGCTGAAATCTGCCAACTCCTTTCCTGTCGATTCCAGTTATCGCACATGACTAACCATCTTTAAAATTTTATGGAATTATTGCCGACTGAAAAAATCCCTAGCCTTAAGAGACCATTAAGGAACAAAACAAGAAAATGGAATAGAATATGAATTCTAAGATAAAACCTTCCCTTAATCTTATTAGAGGGTCTCACACTGTTTGTTCTTCAGATTAAAATAATTGTTATTTTAGAGTCACATTTGATTATTTCATCTACTTTGAGTAATTGGAAAGATAATTAGGAGAAGATTAAATATTAATATCATGATGACTAATTGTTGAGACTAAATAAAATATATTATACATTGAAAACTTAACACCACAGATTTCCACTTCAAGTTTAGCATATGGTTAATGAAATTAATTATTTTTATGACACATTTGCCCTTCAATTAATATCTTCCTTTGTAACTTAATTGTTTTGTGTTTTTTCTCATCATTATATATAAACTATATCTTTTCGTCGACATAAAAATAAATTATTCAATGTGTTCCTAAATATTTGTTCTCCTTTCCTTTTTTACTCATTTTAAAATAGTTGTTCTCTTTTAAAACTTTTTTTACAAAAATAATTTTACTACTTTAATTATGCCCACATGTACAAGTACATAAAAAGAAACCACACATTGCATCAATATTTATAATACAATAAATTATTTTTTCTTAAACAATGTATCAGAACAAAGAAGACGATTATTTAGGAACGGATGAAGTACGTAACGTCCATTATTTTTCCGTAGATTTCTTCAAAGGAAAAAACCCTAAAGAAAAAATGGGTCACCTCGCTTTTTTATTTTATTTTCTCATGTATATTTTTGTCAACTTGGTAAGCAAAAGAAAATTGGCCTATTATTACTTTAACTTATTTATTTTCGCGTTCATAAGTTATTCATATGAAATCATTTATTTTTCAATGTAATATTATAAAATTATTTTCTTGGGAAGACAAAAAATGAACAGAGAAATTACATAGAGAAATGAAAATAATCAGTTAACGTGGGAAACTTTTTTAATTTGTGAATAAGATGTGATGAAGGGGGTAATTGTGTCAAGGCTTGCACTAATAAAGTTAAATATTAATGAACTAGTGATAACCGATAAGTAATATTTGTAGTGAAAAGATAAAAACTTGTGTAAAGCGGTCTTACGGATATTTTTTTGTACAACAGATTGTCTTTATGTCATCCATTATGTGTTAGTGGGTTGAGCTATAAGAGAGTGGAACTCCGTCTTACGGATAAAGATCCGTAAAATGATGTTAAAGAAGAGTTAGTCAAATGAAAACATATAAGTTGCGAAGGACACAATCAAACAAACTGCTTCGAGCCGATCGCCTCATCAGTCATCAACGAGAAAAAAGAAAAAAAAAAGAGAGAGAGGAAAATAGGGAGAGAGACAGCACATGCACATGGGGGGTTGGGTCGGTCAGAAATCAGACCTTGGGGATTCAATTTTCTACTCCATAATTCTGGTTTGTCAGTTGACACTTTGACACATAGACGCCTTCAATTCAATAACAAATATAGAGTTAAAATATTCTATTACCAGAGGGTTGGGAATAAATTTGGCCCACGAATCTTTGAATTCCAATCATGTTAATTGGGACTTGGGAGGCCCAGATAAACCTGGCTCGTGGCTCGTGGCTCGTGGCTCGTGGCTCTGGTTCTTCTTCCCCCAACATTTCATGTGCTTGCTGAATGCTGATGTGCCTTTTCGCATAAGTTATAACGACATCCTTCAAGAGTCTGTCAAGAGTACTATTTTGTAATTCTACCCCTAGAGGCTATAGCTAGAATCTATCCACGATATACATTATAGTAGTAACTCATTTTCTCGTCTTTTTGATGATATATATATATGTCAATTTTTCAGAAGAGAGAAGGATTTGTTCAAGACTTAAAAGTGGTTGCTGGATGTACTTTTCAAATTATTCACTTAGCAAAATAAATGTTATTTTAGCAATTTGTACGCATATTAAACATGATTATAAAAAGATTAATCTATTCTTATTTAACATCATTCATTGTAGTTAACCTGTAAAATCATTTATTTATTTTTTTCTCTCAATAACCCTCTTTAACAGGATTTAATTTGGGCATAGTAAAAAAAAGTTTTGATAAAATATGAACAAAAGTTTCTTCCTATAATGATAATTATTTTGAGATAAAAAACTTAGCAAAAATGATATTTATTTACAAATGTGGGTAGTATTAATTAAAAGTAGGTCTGACAATTATAATTCATTACTCATTACTCATTAAACCACCCAATCCAATCCACTAATTATCCAACCCAAACTATTAATATTATTGACGAGCTGAGTCTAGTCGGGTTAAAGTAGGTTGGACCCATTATTCATTTCGCTCCGTGCCTTTTTATGCTATGATTTTATGTTTTTTTTGGGGAAAAAGTTGGGTTAAGATGGGTCGACCCGTTTTAACCTGTTACTCGTTTCAACCCAACTCGTTCCAACCCAACTTATTTCAACTCATTTGACATTTGAGTTTTGCCGGGTTTTGACCCGTTTCAACCCATTATACATTTCAACTCAATCTAACCCACCCAATTACCAGACCTAATTAAAAGTGTAGATTGTAAGTAATGTGGGCATACGCCAATGGTCGGGTGGTAGATTATATTTATCATTTTCATAATATTTCAACTTAATTCTTTATATTTGATATTAATATATTGGTTATTCTCAAATTTGAAGATTTCATACTTTATATGAACTTAATTTTTATAATTATGACCAACTTTATATCATTTAATAAACGGTGTTTTCAAACATGAATTCTAAAAAATAAGAAAAAAAAATTGAGATTAATGAGAAAAAAATGAAAATCATGTAGTAAAGCACGGACAAGAAACCAACCAGCTATGTTCGATCAGATCAGTTCTTGCGGTGTCATGTGGGTAGGGGTAACAATCGAAAAGTACTCGGGTATACCCTTGAACCGACAATGTGACAGATTGCTCCATGTGGCTCTCCAGCGGCTTTCTCATTAAACCTCCACCACTTGAAACCTCCTAATCTTCCAACATCATACTCGTCTAACTAAATAAACAACAGTGATGCTTAAGTGGTGCTTAAAGGATTGTTTGAGATTTTTTTGAAACAACAAAGGATTTTAAAAAGTGCTTAACAAGCAAAAAGTTAATTTGGGAGCAAAAAAAGCTCCCGAGCTTAACACAAAAAAAAAAACCAAAAAACGACATCGTCGTTCACTAAAATGCATCAAAACGAAGCGGTTTGGAGGAATGTCTTCCGACAACAACCTGCCATTTCCTCCCCATTCCTGCCACTTCCTCTTTCCACTTTCCACATCATCATTTTGTTTTCCTCCTTTTCTTTTTTTTGTCAATTTTTTACCATAAATATATATTTTTTAATATATTTTTTTCCTGTATTAAAGTAAACATTTTTACCTACAAATAGAGACTTGGTTTGTTTAATTTGGATATCAGAAAAAAATTCTATGAATTTTTCAAATTTCTAGCAATTTCCTTGTAAAAATAATAAATTATTAAAGATAAAGATGATGGGATATGTAAAAGCGTTGGAGTTTGTGCATTGTTGGAAGAGTATTTTTATTGGGAAGCTTAAGTGGGGAGCTTAATGGCATTTTTGTAATAAAGTAAAAAAAATGGAACTTAAGCTCCCCAAATGGGGAGCTTTGTTGTCCATGCTCCCACCGGTATTAAATTATAGAGACAATTTATAAAAATACATTTGATTGGATTATTAATATTAATTTAATGTGTAGTTTACTTTAAAATATGACAAAAAAGTTAGGGTAAAGTGGTAAAAATGTTATCCTAAAAATGAAAGTTTTAAACAAAATAATTATTTTTAGACAGACGAAAAAGGAAATAAGGACAATAATTTAAGGACAGAGGGAGTATTTGGTAGTTGGACATGAATAAATAATATTATTAATCCCAGTACTATTAATGTCCTCACTATTAGTCTTCATGTGTATATTGAGGGTAGTTTTGAGATAAAAAAATATTAATCCTAATTTTTTTAGTGAATGTGCTAATAATACCACCATATCATTTGTATTAATAGTGAGGGATAATGATATTATCTGGGTAACTAGTGTTATTCGTTCCGACAACTTATTGTGTACCAAACATCAAACAATTTATTTTATTAATCATATCTAGTCATAATCATGGCTACCAAACGACACATTCGTTCCTAAATAATCATTACTAGTATTTTTTATCGATATTATTAAAAAAAAGTAATTTATTATATTATAAATATTAGTTGAATATTTTATCTTCTTAATACCCTTGTGCATATGACCATAATAAAATTATGTCGAAAAAGTAAAGACAATGTGGTCAAAGTGGTTTTCTTAAAAAGAAAATTTTGAATGATGACAATTATCACAGGGCAAAAAGTAAAGGATGATAATTATTTATGAATGGAGACTGAAGAGGGTACTAAAATAATTACTTCATTGGCCGTCGATTATATATCTCATAATTATTCCTTAATAATTGTCTCATTTAACTGTGCACGTGGATTTAGGAAAATCAACTGATTCTATTATAATTATTTGTATAATATGTAATTTTTTTAAAATTTTATGTGTATATTACTCATATTTAAAGTATGAAAAAAATGTAAGGATAAAGTGTTAAAATGTTTTTCTTAAAATGAAAAGTTTGGAAACAAGACGATATTATTAACGGAAATAAAAAAACATGACAATTACACAGGAGCGGAGGAAGTAGACTTTTCAAACTTGAACTCTTAGTTGAAACATGAAGTACTTTCTTCCGGTTTTTGCAACAGCAAAAAAAGTCAAATAAATAGTTCAATGCCTTCTTATTTGTACATGAAGAGGTAAATGAACATCAATTAATGAATGTCCCCTATTTATACCTGATTTTCCTGATGGCGTGGCGACTTCTCGTTGGGGAACAGGTTGCGGCGGGTATTAAATGCCTTTGGAGGCTTTAGAAATAAGTGGGGTGGTAGGGTTGGTGGTTGCGTGTAGCGGCTTTACCGGGTCTTGAGAAGCTTTTTTGTCAGGCCCCGTGATAATTGACCTTACGCCGAGGCCGAGCGGTCTGAGGGCAGTGGGCTCTTGTTGTCGATGTCGAAGGCATTGAAAGCCACTCTTGTTGCCGAGGCCGAGGGCATTTGAAAGCCACTCTTGTTGCCGAGGCTGAGGACATTGAAAGGCACGAGTTTTTATTTGCCCCTTGTCTTGTGTCCATAGTGAGGCCTGTAATTATGCCGAGGATGATTTCCACGGTTTCATCCTTTCAGTGGCCCCCTACTTTTTGGCCTTTCGCTGTCGTAAGGCCAATAAGTATTTGCTCTTGAATTCTTAGTGTTGAGAACTTGATGCCGAGGTTGGTTTCAGGGTTTAAACCGAGGGCTGAATAAAATAATGGGGCGTTTTGGGTATCTGTCTAATCAAGACGGTTGTCTTTTCGGGCTGACGGGCTGATGCGGCATTAAATGCAAGTTTTTGACGGCTTTTCGGGTTTTGTTTGGGCGACTTTTCGAATTTCGAAATGTCTTTAATGCCACTCTTTTTCCCAAATTCAGAAAAATCCAGGGTGTACGGTGTCGTTTCGGACGTTTTTAAGAAAAAACACGCAGGTTGACCCGGCAAGCAAGGGTGCCCCGTCTTGATGCGACGTCCTTGCAGGGGGGGTATAAAGACCTTTTTTTTTTTTTTCCATTTTTCACTTTTCACCGTTTTTACTTTCACTTTCTCACTGTTCCTCTGCACTAAGATTTGGCGATTTCCGGCGATATTTCCGGCCATCCTTCCCGTTTATTTGTGTTGTCTGCATCCGTAGGTTTGTTCCCCTTTCCTCTGTTTTGCTTTTTTCTGGTGGCTTTTATTATCACCAGGTTCTATTCTCTGGTTTGTTATTCCGTTAGGGGGGTCTTTTCTCCTGCTTGCTTAATTTTCCAGCTTCTCTTTTTTTTTTTTCAGGCGTGTTTCTGCTTGTTTTGTTGATTTCTCGGCATCCTTTCTAGCTTCATCTCTTGGTACGGTATTTCTTTCCTTTTCTTGTTTGGAGTATGTCTCGTAGATTCTCTTTTCCTGTTTTTTTTTCTTCTTCTTCTAGTAGCTCCTCCATGGAGCTAATAGACTACTGGAATAGGGTAATTCGTATACCCGTGTCAATTAGGAGTCTCTCTTCTTCCCCTCCCTAGTAACGTGGTCGAAGCTTCGGTTTTGGCCAAGGATGCTCCTCGTGTGTCTCCTCGTGCCGAGGATCTCCCTAGTAATAGTAATAGTAAAAATAATATTGTACAATTCTTATCATCATTGTCATAAATGAAAAGAAAAATAATTTTACATCCAAATGAAAAGTTTTTAACATATCTACGTTAATAAACACATTAAATTTTGGACTTTATGGTATTAAAATATTTATTTTGAGACTTTTAAAATCATTATTTATATTCTAACAATGTGAGATACTTCTTTTATATTTCTATTGGTAATAAAAGTTTAAAACATTTATCTAAAGACTTTTAAAACAAACATCTCTTTCTAACCATATGGTATACATTTTTTTTTTGGTAATAATAATATTTTTAAAACCAACACTAAATTCTAACAAATGTGAGATAAATTCTTCTTTAATAATAATAATAGTCTTTTATATAAAAACTTTTGAAATCAATAACTCTTTCTAAACAATGTGGGATACATATCTTCTATTGGTTATAACATAAAAATAATAATAGTAGTAGTATTTTATCTAAAGAGTTTTGAAATCAACATCTTTTTGTAAATAATGTGTGATACATCTTTTGTATTGATAATAACATAAAATTCTTTTATCTATAAATTTTATAACCAATATATGTTTATAAATAATGTGGATCTCTTTGTAACCAATGTGAGATATATTATCTAAAAACATTTTAAATCAATATCACTTCCCTAACCAATGTGAAATAGATATTTTTTCTATTGGTATTAAGTTTTTTATAAAAAGACTTTTAATACCTACATCACTCTCTAAGCAATGAGGAATACATCTCATCATTTGGTAATAGTAGTAGAAGTTTTTTATCTAAAAGTTTAAAACCAACATCTCTTTCTATATAATGAGATACATCTCTTCTTTTCTCTTTTATTGATGATAAAAGTACAAATCTTTTTATTTAAAGACTTTTAAAATCAAATCACTTTTTAACTAATGTAAGATTTATCTCTTTTATTGGTAATAATAGTAATTTAAAACCAACAATATCTTATATTGCTAATAATAATAAAAGTCTTTTATATAATCTAAAATAATTAAAAATCAACATCATTTTTTAACAAATATGAGATATACATCTTCTATTAGTAATAATGGTAGAAGTCTTCTATCAAAAGACTTTGAAAACCAACATCACTTTCTAACCAATGTATGATATATCCTTCAATTTGTAATTAATAATAATATTTTTAAAACAAACAACAATTTCTAACCAATGTGGGATATATATCTTCTATTGGTAATAATAGTAGAATATTTTGTAGCCAATGTGAGATACATCTCTTGTAAAAGTGAAACTCTTTAGTCTTGAGACTTTAATTTAAAATCTAACATTTTCTTTTTAAACAATGTGTTATACATCTCTTTTATTGGTAATACTATAAAATAATTTAAAATCAACATCATTTTCTTACAAATGTGAGATATACATCTTCTATTGGTAATAATGTTAGAAGTCTTTTATCAAATGACTTTGAAAACTAACATCACTTTCCAACCAATGTATGATACATCTCTTTTATTGGTACTAAATAATAGTATTTTTAAAACCAACATCAATTTCTAACCAACGAGGGATATATCTCTTTCTATCGTTGAAAAATTAGTGTTTTTAGTTAAAGAAATTGTGTAACTTGAGGTACGAATTTCTTTATGTGTCATTTGTTTGTTGACGAAGGTAATTGTTCAAATGTGTTATACTCGATGAGAGCATCAAAATGATATATTTTTTTGTCCAAATCGAGTTTTAGATGAATAAAATATCAAGACTTAAAGTATAATAATTGTAAAAAATTTAGTGTTTTTAGTTTAAAAAAATTGTGCAACTTGAGACACAAATTTCTTTACGTGTCATTTGTTTGTTAGAAAAAGTAATTGTGTAAATGTGTTTTACTCGGCAAGAACATTGAAATGATATATTTATTTGTCCAAATGAAGTTTTGGATGGATAAGATTTCAAAGCTTAAAGTATGGTATTAGAAGTGAGTAATTAGAAGAAATGTCTCACTTTGAAGAGTTTTATCTCATATTGGTTAAAAGTAATGTTAGTTGTAAACGTTTTTAAATATAAGCATTATACTATTGATAATAGAAAAAGTTATTTGTAAACTAATACTAATACCCCTTATCATATTGATTATTACTCTCTCCGTTCTAAAATATATGTCGTTTTGGAGCTTTTCATACAGACTAATGAAACATATTGCAAAGACTAAGGCTCCGTTTGTTTCACGGAAAATGACTTCCGGAAAACGTTTTCCTTATTTTCCGGTGTTTGGTAACCTTAGAAAAATACAGTCAATGTAAAAGGTTTTCCAAGTCAACGGAAAATGAAGGCTTCTTTTCGAAAATGACTTACTGATTCATTTTCCGTAAGTCATTTTCCAAATGTTCGGGCACCCTCCGCCCCCTTTCACAATTGCACATATTTACTTACACACACAATATTTCACTCAACAAATAAATTGTTTAGAAATATAAATAAAGTTTGTGCATACTATTTATAAATTATAATTTTAATAAATTCTTACTACGTTCTAAAATTAGCGTCACCTATATTATTTAGGGACTTCCTAACCATTGTCAATTTTCTATTTTAAAATGTTTTTTCATATTAATTATCAAAAAAATTATTTGTAATTGTGAGATTGAAAAAAGATAGACATTGATTTGACCTCACTAATGATAAATTGAGGGTTACTAAAGAAAAATTACTTAAAGTTCAACACTATTTTATATTCAATATGTGCATTAATATTAGAATATATATTTTTTTATTTATTCATATATAATTTTTCGTAAAATTTTCTAGGGACATCCTAAACATTGTTTATTTTCTATTTAAAAATGTTTTTTTTTCAAATCAATTATCAAAAAAATTATTTGTAATTGTGAGATTAAAAAAAGATGGTCCTTATTGATTTTCTAGGGACATCCTAAACATTGTTTATTTTCTATTTTTATTTTTGTATTTATTCATATATTGTTTTTCGTAATATTTTCCGTGTGTTTGCCAAACACCTGTAAATGTTTTAAGACATATTTTCAAAAGATTTACCAAACACATGAAAAGGAAATTTTTTGATTTTCCGAAATCATTTTCCAGAAATCATTTTCCGAAAATGATTTTCCGTGAAACAAACGAAGCCTAAATTGCCCTTATTTACTCTACTCCAAATATTGATGAGATGCATTTTAATACTCTTACCCAAAAAGTCAAACACAAGTTACGGAGTAAATAAATATGGGTAGAATTGGAAAAAATGGGAGAAAAAATTCATTGAAAATTACAAAGTGACATCTATTTTGGAACAAAAAATTAAACGTTTTCCTCATTTTCCGGTGTTTGGTAACCTTAGGAAAATGTAGTCAACGTAAAAGCTTTTCCGAGTCAACGGAAAATAAAGCCTTCTTTTCCGGAAAATGACTTACGGATTCATTTTCCGTAAGTCATTTTCCAAAATTTCGAGCACCTCTCCGCCCCTTCCACAAGTACACATTCACTCAACAAATAAATATATTTAGAAATATAAATGGAGTTTGTACACACTATTTATAAATTATAATTTTAATAAATACTCACTACGTCCTAAAATTAGTATCAACTATATTATTTAGGGACATCTCAAATATTGTTCATTTTCTTTTTTAAAACGTTTTTTTTTTCATATCAATTGTTATTTTTTTTATTTGTATTTTTAAGATTGAAAAAGATGAACCTTATTGATTTGACACGACTAATGATAAATTGAGATTATCAATGGAAAATTACTTAAATCTCAACACTATCTTATATTCAATATGAGTATTAATATTAGAATATATTTTTGTATTTATTCATATATTGTTTTCCGTAGCATTTTTCGTACGTTTGCCAAACACCCGAAAATGTTTTTCGGCATATTTTCAAAAGATTTACCAAACACCTGAAAACAAAATGTTTTCATTTTCTAGAAATTATTTTCCGGAAATCATTTTCTGTGAAACAAACGGAGACTTAATGATTAGAAAACCAAAAGTTTTTAAAGTCTTTACATTGATGATTTACAATAAAGATTTATTAAAATGTGGTAAGGTGTCACGACCTACTTACCAACTTTATATATATATATATATATATATATATATATATATATATATATATATATTTATTTATTTTGGGACAAATTTTTTTCTTCTAAAACATTGGTTATTTTAGGACAGATTTAGTATTTATATTTCCATCTTCTACTCCCTCCGTCTCTAAATTATCATAATGGTGGACTTCGCACACGGTTTAAGGGTAAAGTTGAAAACACATGTGTATGTAGGATAATTATTAATATTAGTTTGATATATAGTTTACTTTAAAACACATGTGTATCTGGAATAGGATGAAAAAATAAGGATAAAGTTGAAAAAGTGTTGTTCTAAAAAAAATTCAAATAAAATAATTATTTTGGGACTAACGAAAAAAGAGAGTATTAATTATGCTATTAATTAAACAGCCAATTATTAGAACAAATCCCGAGAATTACTGCATTTTCTCCTTTTTATTTATCATTGTTTGACTTTGATCCGTCAACGTAAGCTAAACCTCCAGCTGCTTTGTAAAACAGGCTATAAATGTCAGTTGGATTAGGCAGTGCCGCAGTGGTGAAAAGGAGCCGAGTGGAGCGACAAACTTGAATTTTGAAAGCTTGTTTCATAATTTGATATAAAATCAAAAAATCTTTTCAACGGTGACATAAAATCTAATACATTTATAACTCCATCATTTTTATCTCCATTAATAATGATTAGAAACTTAAAAAAATCATAGAAATTTTTTCTAATATCCAAATGAAACAAACAAAGTCTTTAATTATAGATAAAAATATGTACCTTAATTCAGGAAAAAAATTATTAAAAAATTAAAAAAAATTGGTTAAAAATTTGTCAAGAAAGATAATGGAAGAAAATAAAATGTTATCCACTCAAATGATGACACTTGGAAAAGAGATCTAGGATTTGGAGACTTTGGGGTTCAAGGGATGATTTTTTTTTTTTTTGGTTAAAACCATTGGTTGATTTGGGGATGATTTTTTAAATTCTCCATTGGATGAAAAGATTTAGGTTAGATTTGGGGAAAAACCACCATTGTACATGCTCTAACTTGAAAATTGAAATGATACTCAATCTTAGCTTGATTTTCTTCAAAAATTATTAAACATAATATTCATAGTGCTTATCATAAAAAAAAAGAAAATGGAAAAAAAGGAGAGATTCATAAACTTAAATGTTTAGCACCGAGTATTATTTTCTATAATTATCTCAAAGAATACACCCTCATTCTTTGGGGGTGGTTTTTGTGCGTGTAATTTTTGAGAAAATTAGGTTAGTTGATGTTTAAAGCATTAATTTGCTAACATATATACAACTAAGTTATGCTAATAATATTCTAATTTTCATCTAAGTAAGAAAAACACACACTTTAAGTGAATTGTTTTAAAATTTAATTCTAAATGTTTTGTACTCTAAAATGTTTTGGTTAAAAATTGAAGCAATTAATAACATAGCAAAATACAAGGGCTCCAAATCGTCTATCACACTCTCTGTCACATTCCATGTCCCATTGAATCTCGGCCGTATATTTTCCTTGTTATTTTAGTCAGTCTTCTTTTTATAAGTAAATGTGTATGAATGAGATTCAATGGGACAGGAGATGTGACAGAGAGTGAGATAAATGATTTGAAGCCAAATACAAGCACACATATGACAACTAGCTTTACTCATGTGCGTTAAATGCACAACACATATCTTTTACAATTAAATTCAAATCAATTAAAACGAATACAAAAAAAAACATTAAAAAAATAACATATTACTTCAATTAATAACCAAATATCATTTGATTAAAATTAAATTATCCAATTTTAAGGAAATTCTTTTTTTCTAGCCGGCCAAGCTTAATTCATACAATCATTTTAAAACCATTAAACATGGCAACCAGTGTAGGCAACTAAAGCAACAACATCAAGTTGGCCGTGGTTGACACATAAACATGTTGGTGCGTGTGTGTGTGTTTAGCAGTTACAAAGATTTCAAGAAAAAAAGATAACGTACCAATTTTTTTCTCTTTGCAATGAGAAAAACTTTACATGGGTCGTTGCATCTGGTACGTAATTCATTTCGGAATCTTCTAAGAACACAAAACTAGGTAGACCCTTCAACACTAAAATGTAAAAGAATATAAATAATTAAGGGCGAAAGGTAGAAATGGTCTCTTGACTATAAGCCTCTCACAGTTTTACTCCCTTAATATTTTTTTGTCAAATCTGGATCCTTTGAGTATTAAATTTTTTCAACGTCAGCCCTTTTGATAAATGTCGTTAACGAAATACCGTTAAATTGCCTATGTGCATTTAGTAAGGACTAAAATAAATTTTTTTTCAAATTTAACTTATATCAAAATTTATAATTGAAACCCTAGAGTTTAAAAAATGGCCACAAGGCCTTCTTCCCCATTTTTTTGGAAAACCCAACATCATCCCGATATTTATTAAAACCCTTTTAGGATTTATGCATCATCTCGATTTTTATTATACCAACAATCATCAAAAGACTGGCTAAGCGACAGTAAAATCGAAGTCGATTTGATTAAAACCCAAAACCGAACACTCCACAGTCCAGTCTACCAGAGAACATGTTAGAAAGAGTGCTATTTGCGCGCAAGGGTACGCGGTTTAGTGAGGAAAGAGACGATGACGACGAATCCAAAACCAGGAAGCACATCTCCACGGCAATGAGGGCAACCAACTTATTGACCCGGACCGGTTACCTCTGGCCCTTTATAGTTCTAGCCTTCATTCTCGTCGTAATCTTTTCCGTCTTCATTTGCTCTTGAAATTTGGTTTGCGTCTCTTCAGTCTCCTCTTTCGATCGTCTCTCTCGTACTCGATCCTTTGGTTTGGACGGCCTCGAATCGGACTTTGGATCTCTCGGCCTTCCGTGGTGTAAGCTCTCATACTCCTCATTTTCTATGCAATAATGTTCTTTATATTTCACTCTTTTTTTTTCTTTAAATTGAACGGGATGGAATCACGGTCGCTGCGTAACAAACTGTGAATTAGAGTGTAATTCTATGATGCTTTGTAGTGTTTGTGGGCACGGAATAATTGGACCTTGCTTAGTTCCAATACTGAACTATGTTTGCTTGAGTTTCATTCTAAATGGTGAAATTTGTGTGATATCAATTGTTGCCTCTGCTGAGTTCTCATGCTTAAATCGAATCTCTTCAATTTAAGATTTTGAGAAATTGCATAAATCCTAAAGTCGGGATGATGCTGGATTTGCCAAAAAATTGGGGAAGAAAGCCTTGTGGCCATTTTTAAACTCTAGAGTTTTAATTGTAAATTTTGATATTTCCCTAAGTCCCCTTCATTTTTTCCGAATATGTAGCCACATTATTTCCCAATAAACCCTAACATTTAATACCTTCAAACCATTTCACAATTATGTTTTTTAGATTTCCTTTATATTTTTTTAAAATAAAATTTTGAGAGAAATTTGTATGATACAAATTTGAATTTCAATTATTATTTAAAAAAATTGAGTTTAATTTAACTAAGTATGGAAAATATATATATATCTTATAGTTAATTAATTATATCCAAGTACATATCAATATGCATCTTTAAGCATATGATTTTTTTTGCAATTTGTTTTTCAAAATGGATAAAAAAAAATTGGATCCAAACTTTTTATGTTGGACATTTGTTTTATAAATTTATTTTTGACAAAAATAGAAAAATAAACATCAGTTATGCACTTTTAAGATCTGATGAAAATAGAGAAAAACATCCTAGATTTGTATATTTTCTTAAATATTTGTAAAATTAAAGTTCAAATTAACCTTGGCATATTACCAATTAAGTTGAATAAATATATATCTTTTTGTAAACTAACTTTAATAGGTTAAAGTTTTTTGTAAATATTAGACCTGAATTTTTAAACATGTAGGCAATACAAATATACTAAGATTTTTATTTGTTAATTTAGGTTTTTTTTTTACATATATTAGACATGAATTTTTAAACATATAGGCTAGACAAATATATTAAGAAATTTATTTTTTAGCTTCAGATTTGATTAAAATAGAGTAGAAAAAATCTTATATATTTATTTATTTATCTATTTTTTGATAGGTAAGTGTGGCCCCTAGTCTTGTCAATCTCTCCCACCCCTTGGATCAGATATATATTTATTTTCTTATAAATTTGTCAATTATTTGTTCAATCTAACATTAGCCTATGTCCGATCGATAGATTTTACATATAAAATTACTTGAATTTTTATAAGTATTCGACGGTTAAACACAAAATATTTGAATGACAATAGGAGTAGTGCATATGCTGATACTTTATACAATAATTGTTTTTTGGACTATTACCATTATCGGTGGCAAGTAAATGTTAAAAGTAAATTTATTGTAGATACTCAGTTACTAATTTGTCTTTTCTGTTTACTAATTTATATGAAATTGTCCATAAATTTAATAATATGTAATAATTATGTATGTTTATATTACTGTTGTACGGAGTAAATTATTTGAAATCTGACTGTTATATAATTTATTGATATTATTGATATATAAACTTGTTATAAAATATTGATAAGCTTATAATTTTCCTTTTATTTTCATTATTTTTTCGGACTTTTATTGATGATTAATTACATTTGAAATACGATTTTTATGTATTTTGTGTTCCATATAGGTATCTCAAATATATTCAAGGTTTTATAGCTCAATACGTGCAAATCGAGGCAATTTCGGGCTTCAATGTTAAGTTTTGATACTTGCCGTTAAAGTCCGTCAAGTATTTCAAAACACAGCAGGCTAACGGAGGACTTAATCACGAAGCCTGGGAGCAAAGGGTCTTCGGCAGCCTCATTGAAGAAGCCAAGGACACCGGAGACATTTCAAAAACCTAGAGGGTAGCGCTGACAACCGGCAGAAGCTTCATTAATGTGTTGTCGCTCCCAGAAGCCGTCACGTCACCCGCTTCATCAAGGCCTGACCCGCGTGTTCTCCATGGATCCAGCTCCTGACCCGCGGCCCATCCAGCCCATCTGCCATCTATCCGGCCAACTTTCCTCTCTCAGCCTTGCCCATTTACCCCTGGAGCAGCTCACGTGCCTTCACCTGGAGACCCACCCTCCAAGCCGTGACCCAGCCTCTTTTCCTATCTTTTTCTTCCCCTTTTTGCCCTCAAACCTCCATTGTTTTTCCTAAATTTCCCCCCTCCTTGGCTAGTTTGATTACCCCAGCAATTGTTAAAAGGGTTTAGGAGGGATCTATGAATTTCGGACAAGGCTGGAACAAAAAGAAGGAACTGAGAGCAACAACACAAAAAATCCAGCCGCCATTTTCCCATTTTCCTTCCACTTCCATTGTTGTTCAAGCCAAGGCTAGGATTTCATTACTTCCTCAAGTGAAAAGTATTGTACGCTCTACTCTCTATTTTTATTTAATGACAATATTTTTTTATTGAAGATTTGATTTACTTTCCTAACATTATGAACTAAATTAATTGCTTAGGGTTTTGATATATAAATTGGTTTGGATGTTGTGATTTTATTTTGGGATGTTGCTATTAATTGCCATTCACTAATTTTTTAGGTATTATGTTGTGTTCTTAATGTTTGTATTGATTTGATCACCCATTACATGATTTTAAAAATTGCTTAATGCATGAAAATAATTTTGTAATTTTGGAAAATACAACATAGTTGTCCTTGAGTTGGATTAGTCAATGTTATTAATCCTCTTTAGGATAGTCAAGTCATCTCTCATCTCTCTAATCCAAGGGAAAGTCCAATTTGGGGGATTGGTGACCGAGGATGTCCATGATCATATCATGAACTTTATGGAGATTTGTGACACTTTCAAGATGAATGGAGTGTCGAGTGAAGCCATACGCCTTCACTTGTTTCCTTTCTCCCTTAGGGATAAAGCGAAAGTGTGGTTGAACTCATTGATTCCGGGATATATCACAAATTGGGGGGAGCTTAGGCAAGCTTTCTTAGAGAAATACTATCCTCTGGCAAAGACGGTACAATTGAGGAATGCCATCACTTCTTTTCTTCAACTTGATGGTGAGACCTTGTATGAAGCTTGGGAAAGATACAAAGATATGTTGAGGAAGTGCTCACATCATGGATTACCTCGGTGGTTGATAGTGCAAACATTCTATAAGGGTTTGCTTACATCAACAAGAACTTCTATTGATGCGGCCGCAGGTGGAGCATTTATGACAAATAATGTGGATAATGGGTGTGCTTTGTTGGAAAAAATGGTTTCGAACAATCATTTTTGGGGGAATGAAAGAGGGGCTCAAAGGAGTGTTGCCATGGTTCGTGAATCCGCAACGGAAGTTGCTAGCTTAACTGCTCAAGTGGCGGCTCTCACTAAAGCTTTGCAAGCTACTATTCTTCAACCAAGTGTAGTATGTGAGCTTTGTGGAGGCCCTCACATATCGGATGTTTGCCATTTGAAAATGGAATCAATCCAATTTGTGTCCAACTTCAACCGAACCCAAAACAACCCATATTTAAACACATACAATCCGGGTTGGCAAAATCACCCTAACTTTTCTTGGAGTAACAACCAAAACCCACCCTCCTCCTCAACCCAAAAGTATTGTACACTCTATTCTCTATTTTTATTTAATGACAAACATTTTTTATTAAAGATTTGATTTACTTTCCTTGCATTATGAACTAAATTAATTGCCTAGGGTTTTGATATATAAATTGGTTTGGATGTTGTGACTTTAATTTGGGATGTTGTTATTAATTGATATTCACTAATTATTTGGGTATTATGTTGTGTTCTTAATGCTTGTATTGATTTGATCACCCATTACATGATTTTAAAAATTGCTTAATCATTGAGAATGATTTTGTAATTTTGGAAAATACAACATAGTTGTCCTTGAATTGAGTTAGTCAATGCTATTAATCCTCTTTAGGATAGTCAATTGGAGTTTAATTTGTATTTGGAAACGATTGATTGGATAATTTCATACGTAGCGAAAGCCCGTGAATTTATATCGTTAATTAGCACCGTTATACAAAACGAAAGCCCTTAACGGTGATTTTTAATCCCCGACTTCCAAAAAAATAGAATGGTTTTAATAGCAATCCCTTATTAAATCACAACGGAAGAGCCAATTTAAAGTTAAAACCCTAGATCCTCTCTCATTGAAGTCAATCTCATTTTAATATTGCTTTATTTAATTTCTTGTTTTAGTTTAGTTAATTAGTTAATTCACGCAAAATCGATCGTCTAAATATAATTAAAATTACAACGTGCTTTGTATTCATCAATAACAATTAAATTGCTTCCTCGTGGGTTCGACACTCTACTTATTCACTTTATTACTTGTTTGACCGGGTAATCTTGCCCGTGTGCGTTTTTAGCATCAACAAATATAGAAAACATTTTTTTAGAATAATAAAAATACCTAAGCACATCAAACAACAAACTGGTTCTAAAAATCTTTAAATTTTAGAACTATAAGAATCTAAAATTTATAAGAATGAAGAAGAATTAAAATTTTCATAAAACTACTCATATTACACATAAATTAGGCTTCAAAACATCTAAACAAAATGATTTGTTTCAAAATATTTATTGCATTTAGTTTATACACTTCATATGGTTGTAAATAACTATGGTTGACAATCATTTTATATACTCCTTAGAGAAATATTAATTTAATGCATGTGTTCTTTTACTAATTTGTCTTTGTCTATTAACAAATTTATCTGACATCCATCTTTTATATTTCTTATTACATCGATGAAATAACTTTTAAATAAAGTTAGTTAAAATATTAAAAATTTCATGAGGTAATGATAATATTCTATGCTGAACAATAAATTATTTAGTAAGTCTTTTAATGTAATTCTTTTTTACTAAACAGAAAAAAAATATTATCATTATTTTGGACGTTTACCAAAAATATTTATTTAGTAAACCATTAACTAATTCATTAGTGATGGGAAGTAACTATATTACTTTGATTTATGGTTTTAAACTCATTTGAATAATTATACTTCATTGTAATTATTTGTCGAGACTATTATTAATAATACTGGCAAATAATTTATATTAAATTGATTGTTTCATCATTTAATCTTATTTGTGGGAGTTTTTATTAATGTGGTGAAGATTTAGAAGCCAATATGTCAACTATAAATGCAAAAAATACATATAATTAAAAAAATAATGTGAAATCGGATATAGAATATATTATTCAATATTTGATATTATTTTGATATTGTGTTTTTTTGTCATTTCTTAAATCATATTGAACTATATTAAATATTATATAATTTGTTTATAATAAATGCAATAAAGATATTTGTAAAGTCATTTGAATCTGAAGAGTTGTTGTGAACTTCATTAATTGATTTTCATTTTAATTTCTAAAAAATATATGACAAATATACAAATTATAAATATTTCTAAATTTGAAAAGTCACTTTTAGCGGAAAATTTTCATTATATAGACCACCCTCCTTTTATATACATAAATTAGTTTTATACTCATACGTTAAACGTACAGACATATATATTTTTTAATTAAATTATACTCATTTAAATTATAATCAAGTAAAATAAAAACGAAAAACAAAACTAAAAGAAATTATTTCAATGAATAACAAAATATCATTTGATTCATTTGATTAAAAATTATTATGAAAATAAAGAAATATATGTGTTAATTGATTAATAATAATAAAATAAATAAATTGGAATAATTGCAGTTTATGAAAATTAAATAAATAATTAAAATGAAAATACAAAAAATGTGTATCACGGTGCATCGATTTTCAGTTACGATACGTCGATTTGGATTCACGATGCATCAATTTAGAATCACGATGCATCACTATGAATTGGAAATAGACCAATTTGAACGCGAGGTATTGATTTACAATCGCGATATACTGCTATGAAATGAGAATGTCAATTACACAATTTTGAATCATGCATTGAAATGTATGAATGGATGCTTATCGTAAGCGTGTCCGATTCATAAAGGTATACTCATCCTTTCACATCAAAAATATTTTTTTCCGGTTAAAAAAACATAGTGGACAGCAGTTGAATATCTGTCAAAAGAGACCGATCCAATTTTTACTTTATTTTATTCAAACCTTTAAAAGACTCAAAATATAAATGAGTCTGACGTGTTCATAACCCGGCACATATTAATTGAATGACAAAACTTACTCTAAACAAATTTAATTGACAATGAACGATTGAAAATTGACTCAAATAATTCTATTTGTAATGATTTAAGCCGGTTTATGGCTCATTTCAATATCAATAATCAATAATAATTAAAAAGACAAATTTAATCTCTTGGATGTGTTACTCCACCCCACTCACAGATAATAAAACGACATCGTTTTAGAGAGTGTGTGTATATATATATATAACTCTTGTCTTGAGTCTCGTTACTTCTTGTCATGATATCTATTCCAGCAACTTTGCCATCTCACTGAAGAAAAAACAAACTATTAACCCAACTTATGGAACCAACTCTCATTTTAGTTTTTTTTCTTTACTCCCTTTACCCATTAGCCATATCTGGATTCTCTATCCTCGAAAATATAGAACTCTATGAACGGGGATCATCAAGATAGCTTTCCAAGTGATAATACTTGGGCATTCTACTATTTGATGTAAATCTGACTACTTTTCGAACACAACCGCAAATCAATTCGTTCATGATTAAATGATCGGTTCATTTTTTAAAAAAGAGATAACTTTGCATTGCCGAAACATTTCCTCTTTGTTAGAAGAAAAATCATGTTTCAATATTGTTTGTTTCATTTTGTTATTTACCATTATATAGTTCTTGTTACTTGAAGTATTTATTAAATTTTATTTATTTCAAATAGATATATTTTTTAGATCTGTCAGTCATTTATAATTAATCATGTGCATTCGTGTTTTAGATGAACTTTTGATGTTTTTTTAAATTTTGAATATGATGAAATTGACAACAAAATTTCAAATCTATATATTTTTGTTGGCCAGTCATATATTTAATATTAATAATTAGTATTTGTAATTTTGTTCATAATATTTCTTTTAAAAACTTTGATCCGATGAAATAGACAAAAGAATATTCACATATTTTATTTAGTTATAATGAGTTGTGAGTTTTTGTGATTTCGTTGAAAGTATTTGTTTTAATAACTTTCAATCTGATGAAGTAGGCAAAAAGATCATATATATATATATATATATATATATATATATATATATATATATATATATATATATATATATATATATATATATATATATATATATATATATATTTATTTATTTACAGATTAGTCATTCAGTTAGAATTAATTGTGAGTATTTGTGATTCAGTTCAGTGAAATTTTTTACGCAAGGTCATCCATGATTTTTCTGAAGTTTATTTGGTAACAATAGAAAACTAACGGTTCTATGCATAAAAGGTTGTGTTTTGATAACAAAACAATTAATGCAGTGGTTTTAGTTCTTAAGCTCTAGTTTCAAGGAGTTATAAGTATTTGAATTTGTATTATTTAATTATAGGATTCATTAAATGTTTGTTATAAATATGAGTTACTATTTTAGGACTACAAATTTTGGCGAAAAATTACCCCCTCCGTCCCTAAATTATCGTCCTCCTTCCTTTTTTATCCATTCCAAAATAATTGTCCAGTTTGAAACTTATTTTTTTAGAACATCATTTTTACCACTTTACCCTTACTTTTTCATTCTACTTTAATTATGGGCCACATACACATGGGCTTTAGAGGAAACTAAACATTAAACCAATATAAATAATCAAGTCAATTATTTTTTCTTAAACTGTGTGCCAAATCAACCAAAACGATTATTAAAGAACGGAAGGAGTACTATTTTTAGATTACCTAGGCTTTATATATAGATGGACGTATAAATTGGGAGGGATCGAGCAACTCCTATAGAAAGTTCCAGTGGCATTTCCTGTTATTTTCTTAGAAGCCAGTGGCTTTCTCCTGAACAGAAATTGATAAAAGCCGGTGCTTACCCCTGTCATTTCGACAAAACGCACGCATACGCCCACTCTCCCCCCACTTCGGCTCTTTCTCTTTATTCTCTTCTGGTGCGTGAGCCGTGAACATGAAGAGGTTTAGTGTGAGCTTGCTACTACTTTCAGTAACGTGCCATGTTGCATTATCCTTCACTGATGGTATGCTTCAATTCCTATGACTTTATCTTTGCTTTAATTAAAATTACTCCTATTACTATTACCCGATCGATCTAAATATGCATATTTGATCTTCATTTTCGCTTTAGAAATTGGTACGACTGTTATTATTTGGTGAAGGCAGCCATTTTCAAATATTGAGGTTGCGCGAGAGAGAAAATCTTGAACGGTGTGATTGTACGTAAGATTGTTGATAAAAGATGTTCAAAGGTGTACAGTACTAGTGATTTTAAATCACGGTGGTGTTCAGTTCTTATTCACGAGAATGAGAGAAGTATAGTCGATCACTTCTCATTATTGTTGTTGAAGCAACACCAATGAGAAGTGATCTTACCTGCTGCAAGCTTGAAGGTTGTTGTGGGGCTGGGGCTGGCCAACATTCAAGATTGCATAATGTTCTTGGAATAGGGCTAACCGCTGGCTGGGCTGGCCGAAGACGATAATTTCTTTACAGCAAAATCATGGAACAAGAACAACGCAAGCAGAAACGTAGCCAGGGCCATTTAGCAAGGGGATTTGCGCCTTCGGCTATTAACTACCTGCCACTGCCAGGTTGTTGGCCTACCATAAATATGGAATTAAAGAAGAGTCAATAAAGACTTATTGCGGATATTTTTGGATAGTGCTTGGCGATTGAGTTGGGTTGAAACGAGAATCGAGTCGTGACTCGTTATAATTTAAAATTAAAAGGGTTGAAATAAATTAGGTTGAAATGAGTAATGGGTCAGAATAGATCGACTCGTTTTACAATGTTCCATCAAACAACTCACATTTATATAGCAAAAAATAACGGGTCGGAAATGGGCAATGGGTTCAATTCGCTTTAACATGACCCAAATTGACCCGTTAAGATCAGGTTGTGTCGAGTAATTTGTGATTACGGGACCTATTTTTGGTGGACATTACAAGCATTTTATTTGTGTAATAACTCAACAATGTTATTGTTAATCTATACAGTACACCCTACCTACAAATTACTGATTTTTTTATTTTGAAAACAATAATAATAATATGTTAAATTTTCATCTAAAAAATAATTTTTTAAATGATTAACACATAAATATGTACCCAATAAAATGCGTATATAGTTTAATGCAATCCGATGAATTAGTGTAAACATTTTCTATTACTTTAAGGTTTTGTGTGTGTAAGACGACGATTTCAATAAATTAATGACTTGTCCCTGGGAAATTTTCACACCATTGAACAATTGAACCAACTCTTGTTACCGATCTCCCAGCCCAGCAGCAAGTTTGGTTCAACTTTCATTTATTTTAGGCAAAAAGTAAACCGTATTATTTTGCAATATTTTATTTTAAGAGTTTATTTTCAAAAATTATGTTTATAATTTTTATAATATTTCATCTTTACCTTTCATTTGTATTGTTATCCCAACTTTTGTAATTATTACTAATTTTAATAATATTAATATATCCCTTAATAAATAGACTTTTCAAATAGAAATTCTTTGGTTGAAACAGAGGGAGGGAGTAATAATTACTACCCCACACCCCACATGCTAGTAGAGAAATATAGCACCACGTTATGTCCAGCCATGTTCTCACTTCTCATATTTCCAGGTCCAGGCACAAGAAAAAGACAAATTAAATTGCCCATTCCCTTTTGTCACGTGATCAATCAACAAATACACGTGATCGCATGTTCGCAGCAATCTTTTTCTTATCATCTTATTCCAGCAACAGAATTGGTGGCAACAGACTAATCATCTACTTTCAAGAAAGATAAATAATTAGGAATATATATTTCTCCTAATTTTATTCTCCATTTTCAGGAATATTGCCAAATGGCAAGTTCGAGCTCGGCCCAAAGCCCTCCCAAATGAAAGGCACCAAAGTGCTGGAGCGTCTCGCCATACCAAGTTGGGAGATCTCCGGTTACGTCGAGTACATAAAATCTGGTCAAAAACAAGGTGACATGTTGCTTGTTGTCCCCGATGGAGATCATGCTGTTCGGCTCGGGGAAGATGCGTTGATAAAGACTAAGGTCCAGGTCACAAACGGACTGTTCTATTCCCTCTCATTCAATGTGGCTAGAACTTGTGCGCAGGAGGAGAAATTGAACGTGTCGGTATCACCGAATGCCGAGGCCTATGACTCGGGAATACTACCAATGCAAACTATGTACAGTAGCAATGGTTGGGACACATACTCGTGGGGCTTCTTGGCAGAGTCCAGTAATTTGGAGATCTCAATCCATAACCCAAGTGTGGAGAAAGACCCAGCTTGTGGCCCACTTATTGATTCTGTTGCATTGAAGGCCTTGAAAACTCCCAAAAGAACTAGAGGTAAGTTTCAGCCCAGTCCAAATAATAACTTTTAAAGTATACATCGTCATCTTATATTATTTTCTTTTTTCTTTTTTTATTTGCTGTTGCAGATAATTTAATGAAGAATGGCAATTTTGAAGAGGGTCCATTCGTGCTCCCTAATGCATTAGAAGGGGGTGTCCTAATTCCTCCCAATATCGAGGATGACCATTCTCCATTACCTGGTTGGATGATCGAATCCCTAAAAGCTGTAAAATACCTAGACTCAGAACACTACGCGGTGCCTGAGGGCAAACGGGCTGTGGAGCTAGTAGCTGGAAAAGAAAGTGCCATTGCCCAAATCGTTAAGACCAAACCTGGAAAGATTTATGTCCTCACATTTGCCGTGGGGGATGCTAAAAATTCTTGTGAAGGGTCCATGATGGTTGAGGCTTTTGCAGGGAGAGTTACGGTGCAGGTTCCTTACACATCAAGTGGCAAAGGTAGATTCAAGCTGGGAAAACTTAGGTTTAAGGCTGATTCGTATCGCACACGAGTTAGGTTCCTCAGCACATATTATCACATGAAGAGTGACAACTCTGGTTCTCTCTGTGGTCCAGTGATCGACAACGTTAAATTGATTAGTGAGCGATACCCTCAACATGCCTAACTGAAGAATGCAAGATCCACGGCATTAATTAAATTGCTCAGAGAGTGATACCCTTAACAGGCCCAAATGGAGAATGGTCTATAATCGCATTCCTTGTGCGAAAAAACGAGTGATTTATTTTATATTAATTGTTATACTCGAGGTTTTAATTTATGTTCTGGTGTCTATTTATGTGACTATAGATTTTTATGAAGTGAATTTTGCTTTTGTAAATTATTCGTTTAGTCCATCAGATCATGAGGGATTATTTTTTTAACGAAGCAGCCGAATAACTCAAGGACAAAGTAACCTATGCAGTTCAGTCACTCAAAGAAGAAACGGCTCGCATTGTCTTGCAACAATCTCATTGTTCTGAATTCTGATGTAGTTTTTGATACTCAATTGTGGCACCTGAGACTTGTTCATCACCTTTTCATCTCTTGAAACATCACTATCCATCATTGATATGGAGTAAAACTATTTCAATAGTTAAAAAACATTTACTTTACAGTGCAAGGGGACACTATTCAAATTAGATGATGAACGACGTCCAACAGATCAAGCAACAAAGAAGGATTAATAGAAACCTGTTTTTGTGTTTCTGATGGATCAATTGTTCCATCTTTTTGTGATCCTAACCTTTAACCCATGCTTAATGTGAAGAATGCTGGAACTAGCAGGATCACTTCTTGGCCTGCCACTACTTGAACATGGTAATTGTGGACAATAGTGGCTACCACAGCCTTCATTCTAGTCAAAGCCAACTCTTTTCCTGGACATATTCTAGGCCCTGAGCTAAAATCCAAGAACTTGCTTGATGTCTCAATCCTGGCCCTTCCTTCCTCTGATATCAATCTGTTAAAAATTTTAGATTGAGACAATTTTAGAGTAGCCGGACCACCACCATTGACGGTGGTGGCCGGAGATGAGAGAGAGAGAGAGGAAGAGAATAAGCGGTTGAAGTCAATAGAAAGAAGAGACACCGTGTATTTAATTGAATGAATTAGATTAGTATTTAATCCTTTATTACAAACCTATTTAACTAAAACTAAGTAAATGGACTAACAAAGTAAATGGGCCCAATTGAGCTTACATTGATCGGGCCTATATTTTTAACACTCCCCCTCAACTCGCATACGCAACTATTGTGAAATGATTGAATCGGAAAGATACAAACAAATGAGCCTCAATAGGCCGGGCCTCTTGGGCCAATACAAATCAAATTAGCCTTTACGGCAAATAGGCCTCTATGGGTCTGAATCAAATGAGCCACAATTTAGCTGAATTGCCTCTTTGGGCCTGAATAGTAACAATCTTTAACAAGATGTCAAGCAAGTTGATCGGAGCTCACAAACGGATCACCCCGAAACACTTGTAGTAGATGTAGAGCAAGTTAATCGGAGCCCACAAACGGATCACCCCGAACACTTGTAGTAGATGTTGAGCAAGTTGATCGGAGCCCACAAACGGATCAGTACCCCGAAAAGCTTACTCGATCAATGGTGATTAGAAGACGAAGGAGTATCCCAAAAATCGAACATTTTTGTCCGTAAGATTACATCCTTAATCAAAAAAATTGTGGATCGAATATCGTCCACAAAGAGATATATCAACCAAATCAATATTTGACTTTGTCAAGAAAAAAAGTTCAACAAGAACAACAAAATCTCCCTTTTCAGAAACTATCTGCCCATTCATATGAAACTGAGCATCTGCTGCATCCTAAGCATCCACAAACTTGAGCACAGTTGTGATAAGACTTTCTCCAGGAGCAATAATGCCTCTTGCTGGACGCATGTAACAACCCTTCGGCACAGTGGTTTGAAACTTGAAAGCAATAAAAGACTTGCTGCTGTTTTTTTAAATCCTAATTGCACTTTTGCCTTGTTTCCCACAAACTTCGAAAAATAGTAAGAAGACCACCAATATTACAAAGGATGTGTAGGTATGCTTCTCGTTTGTCAACAAGATTAACAAGATTAACAATCTCACATAAACCTTGATAATTTGAGGGAAAGAAACTCTGATGGAAAATTTTCCAAAGAATTAGATCGTAGAAGCTCGACCAACCATAAAATTGTGCCGGCCGGCCATGTTTTCTCTAAAGAATGCTAACGAAATCGGAGAGGGCTGAGATCGGATTAGGGAGAGAAAACCAACAACACAAGAATAACAAGAGGAATTTCAAAAAAACAAGATCAGGCAAATTGGGGTGGCAGTCTCCTACTTTCTGGAATTATGGAGTTTAAGAACCCGAAATCAAGACTTTGGAGTGTAAAAAGTTTAAAAGGAATTTCAGTGTTAGATTTTAAAATTTTTGAAAGAAAGAAGACCCCAATTTTTAATCACCGCAATGTTGGTCAGACACCGACCCGTTACCATCAACTCCCATTTCTTAGATTCGCCCCCATTTCACAACACTACCTAATCAAGATTTGCGAAGAAGCTCAGAAGAGATAAAGAAATATAAGAATTAGAAGATGAACAAGCGAAACTGACCAATTAGAAGCAGATGATGAAAATCTTGATTAATGGGGTTGAAATTTGTAAGATAAATGAGGTTGAAACTTCTTGATGAACTTCTTCTTTGGTAACACCGTTGTTGAAGACATCGATATTTGATATTGAGCACCTTGACTAGAAATTGTCTAGCCTGATTCGAGATAAATGAAGAATCAAGTATCGATGAGTATCATTTGTTTGTGGATGAAGGTTAGATGGATAGAATGAGAGATTGATTTGCAATTAGCCCAAACAAAAATTGGATTATGCCGTTTGGCCTGTTTGGGTTTCTTCTGACCATCGAAATTTTGGCTAACCCTCCGCCTCTTCCTCTCGATCGGTCTTGATTCTCCAAATTAATCCAGGAATGCAAAGGGTTCGCTGGCTCTGATACCATGTTAAAATATGAACGCAAAGGGTTCGTTGGTTCTAATTATGTGTAATTGAGGTCGTTTGTAATTATTTGGTTATGAGCAATGAATTGCCTTGACATGATTTATGGTAAAGACAATTAGCCTACTTGGTTGGATGAGTTCGCTCTTTTCGAATTTGATCTTTATTTGCTTATGACGAGTAAATATCTACTTGTGCATCATATTGAGTCAAGCTGGCATTATTTGGTTTGATTTATACGTCAGGGTGGGACGATGCATCGCCTTCACAAATTGTGAGATCCGTGCTCGCTATGGATCGCCGCACTTGGGACCTCACACACGCCTCTACTGTGGGCCGCAGTGGGGAAGTAGCCCCTTTGCCGTATCAATACATGCATCACTAGATTTCTAGTTAAATCGAGGCGGTTTTCGATACAAGTCAATGCATTCACAAGACATCGATGACATGAAAATGAGTTAACACAGTTTATTGCAGGAGCTACGTAGCGGTCGGGTCTATATCATATCCTACTTGTATGATTTATTACTCGCACTTTTGTGAATAATGTGCTGAGTGATTTTTGATGACCATGTCCCATACTTATGATAAATGATATGTCATGACATAAACTTGTATTTTTTGTAGCTTACTAAGTCTTTATGACTTACCCTATTTGTTTGTTTTGTTTTCCTTAGATCCGAGCCAAGGCGGAGATCCTCGCTAGATTCGTCGTATCCGAGCTTTATAGCTAGTGAGCTTGGAGGTTGTTCTTTTGAGACTATGTATAGTTAGTCTTTTATTTTGGCAAGGACGATGGGAAGCAAGTAACCTAGACTTGACTTTGGGAATTTGTTGTTGTTGTAAAACTCTTGGATATTCGATACTATGAATCTTTTGTACGCCGACATCTATGTCAAGCTTGTATATATGTGATGGTTCACTATAGCTTATTCCGCTTTATACTCTTTTAAATTATTATTGTTTTTTGTTATCTCCGGCATGTTGTGGTCGTAGAGGTTATTGTTATGCATGCGTTATAATTTTAGGAGTAGTTGTTGGGTTCCGGCTATAACGTCGCCGAAGACTTGTTTATTTTATGTTATTTTCCTGCCAAGTGTAGCCGAGTTGTTATTCGTTTGTCATGTTGCGTCATGTAAAATTTTATATTCCTACTTGCGCATGCTTGACTCGTGTCTATTTGGACGGTCCGACTTGAAATTTTGCATTATAATCCGGGTCGGGTCATCACACTTAGTTGTAGTAAACGCCTTTAGGAAAGACTCATTTTATACGTATTATCGTTTTAATAGTAAGTATTGTCCCAAATCAATTTAGTTTACTTCTCTAATGCTGATTAATCAATCAATTATGTTACATGCTGACATGCACAGACCAAATTCCTGAATAAAAATGCATTATACAAGTGTATCTAAGTGCTTGTTCGGTGGAGCGTTTTTACCAAAACGCTGGCAACAAAATTAGCGTTTTCTCTTTTAAAGAGTTTCAATGCAGCGTTTTAAAACACTTAAATTTGAACCGTTTTAAAAATGTGTTGCGTATACAACTACTATGTTTATAAAAATAGTGTTTTTCTCAAATGCGTTTACAAGGAAAAAAAATTTAGAGGCATGGGTTTAACTATAAACATCTAATGCAAAAACCCCTACGTTATAGCATTTTACAATTTTTACCACTATTATTACATGCATGTCATTTTCTTATTGATACTTCACAACAATCGATCATTCATTAATGTTTTGGGTAGAAAACTAGAAATGTTGTTAGGGGGAGTATTCTAGCGGTGACAAATGTTGTCAATTTGGTAGTATGTGTTTTTATGGTTCCCCATAAGTTGGTCCATAGCATATTGGGTTAGAAACTGGGGAAAATTTCGGGTTGGACCCCCTTATGGATTTTTAACCACTTTAGTACCTATAATATTATCAAATCGCTTAAGTGCACGTTTTCAGGGGTATGATTCTATGCGGTTTCAAATCGATGCCTCACAGTGATAAATGCGTGCATCGCCTTATCAAATTATGTATCACGATTAATGAAAGTGGATTTTAGCGGTTTGATAATATTATTGTGGACAAAAACGATTGAAAATCCACAATTGGGATTAGTGAAACTTGGGGAAAACTGTTAACCATCGGTTTAACAACCAATTACAACCACCAGTTAAAGCCATGTACAACAAGTAATATCTAAATTTAAACAAAAAAACGATTGAGATTAAATTATCGTTAGAGATCAATGGTCATGATTGGGTGTCAAACCATGCTCAAATAGTAAATGGGGGTGGTTACGATTAACCAATGGTTTGATGTTTTTAAAACCTAAAAATTTAAAAAAGATTATTTAAAATTGGACGGTTTCATGGTAGTGATAGATCCACTATTTGAGGTGAGGGACTCTGCTCAACTAAAACAAAAAGTTTTTTATCTAACAAAAACGATGTCATTTTGGGTAGGGACCTTGCTCAAAATTGTGATTCTTTAAACTTTGCACTAATAAAATTGTGATTTGAAGTTTTTTTTTTATTTAATAGTTAAAATTTGTGATCCCGTTATTTCTGATCTACAATTGGGCATGTCTAAATCTGTCTTTTTGTTTTCAATCCAAATGAGACGCACAAATCACCTAATAAATCGAAGCTCAATTACAAGTGAAAATATGAGTCTGCCTAAGGCCCGGTCTTAGGAGTGAGTCTTGAGTGTGATCGTTTTACGAATCTTAATTTGAAAGACGAAATCTCACTCTCTCACAACTCAACCTACCAACTCATTGTTGATCAGGTCAAATATATCAATCTTATATAAAATTTCCATAAAACCGTCTTTCCGAAATTTTTATCATGTACCAGCATGATTCATTTATGTAACAACTATGATTCAATTAAGGATCAACGTAAAAGGCCTAATACCAAGTTCAACAAAGTATCTCATATGCTCCGCATTTGATACTAAACATATTAAAAATGAATAAAGATTCATTTAATACTCATAAGCTACTCAAATAAAAAACTTTTTTAACAGCTTAACACTAATTTCAATAATTTTTACATACTCCACTATATTTATCTCCAATAACTTTACGTATTCAACTATCTTTGGAAAAAAATTGAGTTGATGTCCAAATGAGGCAAACCAAGTCTCTAGTTATAGCTTAAAATGTGTACATTTTTATGGTAAAAAAAAATACCTGCAAAAAGGTAAAAAACGAGAGAAAAATCAAATTTAGGAGAGAGAGTGAGAGATATCCGACTGTTTTAAGCCTGCCAATGGATCAGATTTTGATCGGAATCTGATGCTATATTTAGGATATGAATTTTGTTTTTCAATATGATTTTGATCCGAATTTGATAATTCGAAAGCTTAATAATTGGATTTGGATTAAAGTGTTTTGATCAGTTAACAACTCGATTCGATCCAATATACAAAACATATTAGTATTATAAATTTATACATATAAAATTTACTTGTGTTGAATTATTAGTCATTAATCATTATTGTTTCTACTAAATATAATTTTTTATGCTCATTATAATATGTTACTAACATTTTTATTCATACTTGTGTAAGCTGAAAACAACAATCTTTAATTTTATTCGACCTTTGGTTAAGCAAAAATACCTCAATATTAATTTTATTCAGTATTTTAGTAAGAGGCAAATAAAATCTTAATCCAACCAGAATCTGAAAATTTAGGATATGGATCGAGCTTTGAAATATTCGAAATTTAATTCAATCCAAATTTGATAATTTCTTAACAAATCGGATATAAATTTGATTAATCTGAATCTGATCCATTGGCAACCCTAAGCTGTTTGATTTGAGGATGGTTGAGTATCAAATGAAAATGTGGATAGCAACAACCTTTTTATCTCTTAGCAAAACACACAATTGGGCCACCCAACTTTCTCACTTTTTGCAATTCGGCCACCGGAAGTTTGAAATATCTATTTTGGCCATCCAACTTTTGTCCAGTTGCAAGCAAGCTCATTTTTTGGATGGACGTTAAATTCAACCGTTAAGTTAAGTCAAATATCTATTTTACCCTTTTAAATACAAAAGAGTCTAACTTAAAAAAAATTACATATGACATTTGTTTAAAGAGAAAGGGATCAAAGTATAATTAAAAAATAATCAACTCATGCCAGCCCCCCCTCCCCCACCCATCTTCATCTTCCTTTTAGTCGGAAATTAAGGGTGTAAGTGGTTCGGTTTGGTTTAAGTCAAAACCATAAACCGAACCGCAACTCATTGGTTCCAAAAATTTCAAACCGAACCAAACCACTCGGTTCGGTTTGGTTTTGTTTGGTTTTATGGTTTATGTAAATTATTTTTAATCAACTTAACCATCATTAAGAATAAGAATAAAAATAAGATTTTAATCTGGAATTAACATCAAAGTTAGATAATAGCCTAGTAAAATAAAATTATCATAAAGATTACAATACAAGTTCCAAAATAAATACAAATAATAGAAAAAATAATACTCCTCTAACAATCAAGATTTTGTTTGTTTAGTATATATATATATATATATATATTATAATATACATTATATAATAAATAAATAAAAATATATATGCTGGTTTGATTCGGTTCGATACCAAAAACTGTGAACCGAACCGAGTGATTTTCCAATTGTTGAAACCGAAACCGAATCATCTTCGACCAAAACCGAACCAAACCGGTCGGTGAACTGAGTTCGACTATTTGACCCAGATCTGGATTGCTCCTTCTCATCTCCAAGTTCGCTCCCCCTCAAATCAAAGTCCCAGATTCGGCCACGTCTCTTCCACTACACATGCATCGGTTACCTTGGCGACGCCGTCGTTGGTGCCGGTAAGGGTTTGATAGAGGGTGTCAAGGCGTCTAAGGGGTGGCAGTTAGGGATACAGATGATGTGATGAACATCGTGGTCACTTGGTTGGGTACCGGTGCGTTTTTCAAGGCGACGTCCGACCCTAGGTTGGCAGCGGTGGCTGGAGCTATTGGTAGGGTCCTGATTGGTTTGGCCGTGACCGAAAAATAAGTTTTGAAAAGATATGTGCTGATCTAAAGCGGTGTGTGGTTTTTTTAATTTTCAATCTAATTGTTAGCAATTTTGATATGTGTTGAAGAGGCTAAATATGAGATGTTGATCTGATTAACCCTTGAATGGTGCTCTCCATTTGCATCAGGATAGTTAACACCATTGGGCTCCAAATTGTTAGGTAGGATTTAGCGTAGTTCAGATGGAGGTGGATGAGTTTAGATGAAGCCCTTTTCATGGCGAATATGGAGTGGGTCTGTGTCTTTCATATGAGTTTTACCATCACCCATAGACAAATGAAGAAACATCGGAAATAACAAACGAAGAAACTCTCTATAGGGACGACAACTCTCGTCTCTGGCTTACTCCAACTTCAATTTAGATTACACAATCACCGACATAGCACCCACAATCTCGTCATCATCAATTTCATCTCCGAACAGTTACACAGATCTCAGACTTCCGAAGCCACCGGAAACATGTCATTTCTGTTGGATCGACGATTGTTTCATGAGTTGACCATTTGGAGTGTTTCTTTTTTGGTCAAATGTTTGTAGTTGGGTCACCAACCTAATATTGTTGATTTATGTAACCTTCACTGTAAATCCAGATATGTAACCCTCAATTGGAAAAGATGAAGATGAAGAGACCCAAAACTCCCCAAGTTCTATTATTTACAGCTGAAACTCTTTCTGAATATAATAGTTTATCCCTTGATATTTAGAAGGGTAAAATAGATATTTGACTTACCTTAACGGTTGAATCTAACATCCATCCAAAAAATGAGATCGCTTGCAACTGAACAAAAGTTAAATGATCAAAATAGATATTTCAAACTTTCAATAACCGAATTGTAAAAAGTGGAAAAATTCGGTGGCCCAATTATATGTTTGCCAAATCTCTTTGATTCCTACAACATTTTTTTTTTGTTCACAAAAATCCCAATAAATATTCATTTGATATTCCGTGCTTGGTCTAATACTTATTCCTTTATATAACGCGAGACGTTAAATGATTAAGAGAAGTCCAGCCACGTGTATGGTTTATATTTAAGCTGCAATTTGAAGCGGGATCCATCCGAACGGTAGCGAGATCGCGTTAAAACCAAGCATAAAACCTCCATAGGCTAGGCCATAACCCAACGCACTCCGATATAAAAAAAACCTAAAACTCCGCTCCCTT
This sequence comes from Codonopsis lanceolata, assembly GCA_013146195.2. Taxonomy (NCBI): domain Eukaryota; kingdom Viridiplantae; phylum Streptophyta; class Magnoliopsida; order Asterales; family Campanulaceae; genus Codonopsis; species Codonopsis lanceolata. The sequence continues at coordinate 12,027,529 of CM028378.1, read as the reverse complement.
TCTCCATTCAAAATTCACCAGCCTCCTCTCCTCCCATAATCTCTCTCATGGTACTCTCTCTCTCTCTCTCGTGTAGGTTAGCGTTGAAGGGTTGAACTTTCATTTTGATTAATTTGTGTGTATCTGTATTATGATCTTGTAGGCACTACCGAATCAACAAACAGTTGACTACCCAAGCTTCAAGCTCGTCATCGTTGGCGATGGCGGCACCGGTAATTTCATTCATTCACGACTCTTTTTATGAAATATTCATGAGTGACTCAGCTTATTTGTACATTCTACTTACACATATCGGAAATTATTGTCTAGGTGTCTAGGTTAGGATAACTGTGGGATACAAGTCCGGTAAAACAGCGAAGTTAATGATAATGTATTACATTTTGAACTTGTCAAATAAGAATTTGGCTATTGAACACCTTTCACTTTTGTCCTCCGGTTCCTTGGCACATAGGAATCCATGTAGCTACCTCAATTCTTGTTGTACGCAGGTTGTAAACTTGATCTGTGACCTAAGTTTTTTTGATTTTGGATACTTTCTTGCTTGTTTCTTATTATTCTTGATGATTGTGAGTTTTTTTTTTTTTTTTTGGATACTTTCTTGCTTGTTTCTTATCATACTTGATGATTGGGAACTGCAGGGAAAACAACTTTTGTAAAACGCCATCTTACTGGAGAGTTTGAGAAGAAATACGAACGTAAGCTTCATATATGTTCCTTATATTAGAACTTTTATCTGTCTGAATATGTTATGCAGGTATTGTTGCCCATTCATATATACATGCTAAGTTCTAAGAAAGAAGATTTTTACTTTATTTGCAGCAACAATTGGTGTTGAAGTTCATCCACTGGACTTCCACACTAACTGTGGCAAGATAAGGTTCTATTGTTGGGATACTGCTGGACAAGAGAAGTTTGGAGGACTTAGAGATGGTTACTAGTAAGTCCTACAACATCAATTAGCTTTATCGTTATTGTTGTTGATTTTTCTTTTTTTCAGATGCTGATGCTGTTTTTATTGTTGATTGTTATTATTCTGAGCTTATAATTTCCCGATTATACTTAATGATGCTCCCTAGGTAATTATAAAACTGATAGTATTGGGGGTTATAATTTGTTTCCTGTAGTCTAGCTCAATCTCAGTTGTTGAAGTGTCAACTAACCCTGCTGATTTAAGACCGTCCCCTTTTAGTAGTGAATGTGGGTTCACAGACATTACTCTTGGGTGAAACAGATGGATTAAATTGTTGTCAGTGACACTCATAAAACATTCAGTTTGTATGGTCAAACTACATATACATCAAGATAGAAAATTATTTACTTCCTCCGTTCCTAAATAATTGTCCTGACCGCACACACAAATTAAGAAAAACCAATCAACTCTATTATAAATATTTGTGTAAAAAGTAGTTTCCTTTAAAGTCCATGTATATTTAAAGTATGAAGAAAAAGTTACGGTAAAATGTTAAAAGTGTTTTTCTAAAAAAGAAGGTATAGAAACAAAACATTTTTTTTGTAACGGACAAAAAAGGAAAGCTAACAATTATTTAGGAACAGAGTGGAGTGTATATCCACTTGATTAGTCTATCAGTTATGCTTTAAGATGGTGTTGTGTGATCAACATCTTTCAAAGTCTGAATCCTCTTAGTTTTGCTTTTGAAATCAATGTTTTTATATGTTTGCAAAATTGAGGAGTAGGCGCTGGACATGTTTTGGGACCTTTTCAACACTCTGAATCCTTGTTAAGTTTTCTTTTGAAACCACACCTCATATTTCAAAGTGAAATTGCTGAGTCTGGCCCTGATATGGGTATGGTATTTTGGTATGGTTTTGCAGAATCTATGTGGAGTATAATGGCTTTTGTTTCTTGATACTATCTGCTGGACTAACTGATATTGAGTGCTCTTATGGCGAAGAATGTATTGCAAGTTATTAACATGTTTATACGCTGTGTCTAATGTCATGAGTTGAACTTTATGTTGTGCTGGCATAGTTTATATGATAAGTTGTTGCTTTCTGGACTCTGGTTCGTTGAAGTGTAAGCGAAGCGCTTAGGGACTATTCATTCTTTCTTTTCACGTTAAATGCTTGTAGTTTTTAGGCTTCTGTGGGTGCAATTCCTGTACACCGCCGTTTCTCCTACCTTTTACTTGCGGTCTAAGAGTGCAAGATTATCATCAGTACCGGAGTGACCTTTATATTTCTTTGTCAAGTTATGAACTGTTTCCTCTGAGCATGCTTTGTAAACATTCTTTGTGTAATTCTATCATTGATATGTTTGTATTGCATGCTTAAGGACCTGCCTGACCTTTTTTTATCTGGAATTGGATGTTATTTCATTAATACTTCATGATGATGAATTATTTGTTCTCTTTTGCAGTATTCACGGGCAATGTGCCATTATAATGTTTGATGTTACTGCACGTTTGACCTACAAGAATGTTCCCACATGGCACCGGGACCTCTGCAGGTTCTTTTGACTAATTGTATTAGTAATACATTTGTTGATAATTATTAACAAACTAGAACATATTTTACTAGAAATTATTTATCTTCTCTCTTGCATTATTAGGGTGTGTGAGAACATTCCAGTGGTTTTGTGTGGGAACAAGGTGGATGTCAAGAATAGGCAGGTCAAAGCAAAAATGGTTACATTCCATAGAAAGAAGAACCTTCAGTACTATGAGATATCTGCAAAGAGCAATTACAACTTTGAGAAGCCTTTCCTTTATCTTGCCAGAAAATTAGCTGGGTAAGAGTTGTTGTCTTTGTGTACAATAAAATCTCAGTGCAATTACTCGTAAATTTCACTTCCTGACCCATTATCAGAGATTGAACTGTGTTTGATTATTTCATTTTTCAGGGATGTTAACCTTCACTTTGTCGAGTCACCTGCTCTTCTTCCCCCAGAAGTTCAGATTGACATGGCTACTCAACAACGGTAAATGTTTGACAACATATTCAGATCCACAGTTTTTTGTTCATCGTTGTATATTCTAGCGACTAAAAGTTTTACAAATAATTTGGACCATATAAATGTATCCATATTTCATCCTGCCCAACATTGCCAACCTGATTTTCATGAACTTTATTTGCCGGTATTCTATTCATTGCTGGTCTTGTATTGTAGATGATGTTTAATTTGATTGTTCCTCTTGTGGGGTCTCATAATAGTTGAGTTCAAAGTTCAAATACATGACATCATTGAGGTTTGCACTTTTGTGTGTTGCAGGCATGAAGCTGAGTTACTTGAAGCAGCTGCACAGCCTCTTCCAGATGACGATGATGATGCGTTTGAATAGTGATTGATCTTTGAGTTGGGCAAAATTTTCATCTATTTTACATGTGTTTGGCCATTAATATTATGGCAGTTATTGAGTTTATCAGTTGAAACTGATTATTGATACATGGCTTTGTGCAATTAATTGTCTTTACGTACTTATTTGGGGCAAGCATTTGGCTGTCTTTCTGGTGTACATAATAGTTGGGATGTTTATCAGAGTCACCAGTGCTTGCTAGTTGCTGAGATTTAAATGCAAATTGACTTGCGCACTTGGACTGATGAGTAATGAGCAAACTCCAACAAGCTTTTAGGCCAATTCATTCGGGAGACCATCTCGTATACATTGTGTCAGAAGTAAATGATGTAGTCCTATAATTGAATTGTATTCTTAAATTGCCTCGGTCCATCTTCATATTCAACTGCACCATCGTTGAACATTTTTGGCAAAGCAATCACACTGCCAGGAAAGTAAGGATTTGTAGTGCAGTGCAAATGTGCAATAGAAATAAGCATTTACTTATAAAAACAAGTACAATTACTTTTTCGTGTAACTTAAGCATATGGCTTCTACTTAGTATTGAATTTGTTCTAAGTTGTAAAAGTGGAGAAACCAAGGCATTTTTCTTTTCTCATTCTCTGGAGGGAGAACTGCGTGGGTCACAAATTATTATTGAACATCTATATTTATAGCCAACGTTGATCTCTATTTTTGTCGTGGTGGTGGAAATTTGTGCTTATTTTTATGTCGTGCCATCAATGTTTGTTTCTTACTCCCTCCTCCGTTCCACTCAAAAAGATTATGTTTGAAAAATCTAATTATTAAAAGATACTTCCTTCGTTTTGGGCAAAGTGTCCACTATTCTATTTCGAGATGTGTCACTTAAAGAATCTACTTTCAAAAATTAAGGCATAAAAGTGTAGTCCATTAGTATATAATTAACATTTGAGTTGGTCATAATTACAATAATATTTGAACTTAACTAATTTTTATGTTAATATCAAATATGGAGAGTAAAATTAAAATGTTATAGAAATTGTACACATATTTTTTAAGGAAATTACACATCAAACCAAATATTTATAGTCAAATCAATTATTTTTTAAATGTATGTGGGTCAAACATATATATATATATATATATATAGGAAGCAGAGACGATACCCTACGAGATTTTATTAGATAAAACTTACGGGGGATAACTGTCTTTTAAAGAAAGGGAACAAATGAGTCTGACCTCGAAAATGAGATACATGAGAAAAAAAAACAATTAAGAAGTCCGAGTGTAATGGGTACCACCCCTGTCAAGATCCAAGAGACCACGAATATGATGAGGGAGGGCAGAAGCAATGTCAAAATCTCGATCAGTATGAGTGTCGCAAGCCAAATTGGCAAGGCCATCAGCTACCGCATTGGCCTCAAGAAAGCAATGAGAGAAGGACAAGTCCATGGAATCACGAAGTAAGACAAAGAGCGAAGCATATATTCACAAATCCAAGGAGAAGAAGCAGCACCAGTCAAACAATCACATAAAACCTTCTAATCAACTTCTATAGAAACATTAGGGAAACTCTTACACCGAAGCCATTGAATACCCTGAAAAACATCCCTACATTCATCCATAAAACTAGTGGAGAGACCGTAGAAAGAAGAGAATGCAAAGATCATATTCCCCAAATCATCACGAACAATGCCTCCACCAGCGTTGATTCCTGGATTACCTCTACAAGCCCCGTCCGAGTTTAATTTAATCATGCCTTGAATAGGTTTAAGCCACCGGACTATTTGAATAGTTTTAGTGGTAACTCTCCCTAGACGAGAAAAGGACTCCTAGTTAGCAGCCGGGTGAGAGGAGAAACCAGCAGCGTACAATATAGAATTAATTTCCTACGTGATCCGAGCTATAATGATTCTGGCAGGGCAGCGAAGACCATCAAATAAAGCCTTATTTCGAAACCTCCAAAGTTCCCACAGAATCATAGACGAGATTAAAGTAATAAGAGTTGGATTATTTTTGCCGTACACCAAGCAAAACATTGTTGAGAAATAGAATTTGTGGAGGCCCAAACCAGAATAGTGGCATCCTTCTAATTAAATCTCCCTAAGCCCAATCTGCTTGGGCCACTCCCTGTGCAGCCCGTCCTTATTTGTGAAACCCCTTTGGTATTAGTGGGTTTATGGATGACAGCTCATCCTAGCTTTATCCATTTGTGTAACCGTTTTCTTGTGCCTTGATATTTTCAACCACCCTTTAAATTCAACTTGCCTTCGTCATTTGATGAATGAAGCCGTGGGATTCTGTGAGCACATTGAGCGTGAGGGGCGTGTATTGTGCAGAGAGAACAGAGAGTTACAGAGAGAGGCTGTGAGCTCAGCCAAATCCAGCGAGGAACCATCTTCGACCCTTTCCCTTTCTTCAGTCTAGTAACATAAATCCTTGGTTGATTCCCTCTCTTTTCTTATATCAGATATCTTGGTGAGTCTGAGTGTGTGAGAGTGATTTAGGATTATAAGCTATCTGTAAGCTTGGTCTGTTGAGTGAGCCCTGAGAGCAGGGTGTTTGGGCTAGGTTGCAGGTTGTTGTGGGTTTCGGTGAATGGTCCTTTTTCCGTGCATCTTCTCCAACTGTTCAATTGCCGGAGACAGATGGTGTATTAAGCTTTGTGAGCGGTCCGTTCTGTTCTTACTCTCTTGCTGTTTCTGTTCTCGATTACCGGAGCCTAGTGGTCGAGTCTAGTCGGTGGCTTTGACCTTGGGTACGCGGTGTGCTGGTTCTGTTTGGACTCGTTGGTGGATATGGCCGGTGAAAGGGTGTTTGAGCCGACGAGAGCTTAGCCGAGGTCTTCGACCGATTACGGCGAGTCGTGTCTTGGGTACACGGCGACGTTGTGCTCTCGTCTATTGCTCCTTCATATTTTTTGTTGCCATTAATCTGTTTTACTAACACTCTGTTTTGCAGCTCTGTCTCTTTGCGATTTTTTCCCACAATGTATTTCCTCCCTGTTTGTTTCATAACATTTGGGAAATACGGGTACTGTGACTACCAGATTTATTTACTGTTTAGATCCCTCGGTGATTAAATGTTATCCCCTCCCCGGTTTGAAATCGATAGAGAGGTTGTTTAGTTATTTTGTAATAACTAGTGTTATCCGCTATATTTAATCTTGGGTCTGTATTTAATCTGGTTGCTCTGATTCTTGTACGGGACTGTTCCTGTCTATTAGTGTGGTGCAATCACACAACAGTGGTATCAGAGCCACCCGCGTCCTCGTACCGTGAGTCGGTAGAGTCTCCTTCAATCCAAACTTTTTTAGAAACTCTCTCCTAGAGTTTCTTGGTGAGCTTCAGTTACCCTTGCTTTATTTTACGATGTGCGCTATATTTGTTGATCGAAATAGCTTCGTATTTTATGTGTTTGGTTTGTTGCTCTGTTTGGGTGGTTTCCTTAGTGTTATTTATTTCTCCTGTTTAGTTGATATTTTTCCTTAAATCCTGTTTAGTGTTGTTTTAGATTTGTTTGCTACTTGCTTGTTTTCTTGAGTTTTAAAAATCTGTTTTTTGAAACTTGGATATTATGTGGTTGTTCTGTGGTGCTTTGATTGTTCTATTGTTTATGTGATAATTTTTTCAAAATCGTCTTATGCTTTGGAACCCTTTAATGGTAAAAGTGACTTTTCGATTTGGCAACAAAAAATGAAAAGTATTTTAATTAAAGAAAAAGTTTTCAAGGTCATAACTCACGAGTTTGCTAAAAACACCTCGGAAGAAGCTATTCATGAAGTGGATGAAAGTGCCTACGCGTCTCTTATATTGAACTTGTCTGATTCGGTTATGCGGAAATGTGGTAAATATAGACATGCCAAAAGTCTTTGGAAAAAATTGGAAGAACTTTACTTTGAGAAAACTTTGCCGAGTAAAATTCATCTTCTGGAAAAAAAATTCAGTTTTAAATTGGGTTTAAACAAAGACATGGAAGACAACATTGACGCGTTTACCAAATTAGTTGAAGATATTAAACAAACTGGTGATGAACACATAGACGATTATACCTCGATTGTGCTTTTGAATGCAATACATGAATCTTATGCCGACATGAAATCTGCTATTAAGTATGGTAGGGATAAGGTTACGCTTGATACGGTGATTTCGAGTTTGAAAGGCAAAGAGTTAGATTTAAAAGCTGCTAGAAAAGGTAAATCGGATTCCGGTGAGGTTAATATGGTGAAAGGTAGGACGTTTGAGAGAAACAATGAACGGGAAAACAATCAAAATCAGAACAAAGGCATAAATCAGAATTCTAGGAAATGGAAGAAATAGAAGCAAGAGTAGGTCTGAATAGAGAACTAAAGGTAGGAAATGTTACAACTGTGGAGAAATGTGACACTTTAGGAAAGATTGCCCTAATCCTAAAAAGAAAAACATGAATCAAAGTCAATATCAGAACCAGCATAACGATTGTAATGTGGCTTGTTGTGAGACTAGTGCTGATGTTTTTGTGGTAACTGAATTATGTGATGATGCATTAAATTCTGTGCATTCCATGTTTTCTTGCGAAAATGAATGGTTAGTTGATTCTGGTTGCTCCTATCACATGTTACCTTATAAAAACATTTTTTGCTCTTACAAAGAATTAGAAACTGGTTTTGTTTCTGTGGCCAATGAGAAAATTTGTCCTATTGCTGAAATTAGTGATATTTGCTTGAAATTAGATTCGGGAAATGTTTTTACTTTGAAGAATGTGAGACATGTGTCTGATTTGTGCAATAATTTGATGTCTTGTTCTGCATTAGAAGATGATGGGTTAGAGGGTAGATGGGGTAAGGGTATGATGAAAATTACTAAGGGCAATTTGGTGATTTTCAAAGCTGAAAAACGAAAGAGTTTGTATGTTTGCAATGTTGTCCCGGTGTCTTTTACTGAAAATCAAACAAATGCTTTTAAGAATGAAAATTCTGATTTGTTGCATGAAAGACTTGGACATTTGAGTAGTAAAGGCTTAGAAATTTTTCACAAAAATAAATGTTTTGTTGATGATGTGATTTCTTGTGTGCCTTTATGTGATACTTCTGTGACTTGTGAACATCAAAGGGTTAGTTTTTCGCCTCCCCCTCTAGAAAAATTCTCTTTTAAAAATCATCTTGAATTGATCTATGCGGATGTGTGGGGTCCTATGTGTGAACCCTCGCATGGTGGGAATAGATATTGGTTATTTATTGTTGATGACTTTTCAAGGAAATCTGGGTTTTTCCTATGCAAGATAAAAGTGATGTTTTTGGTAAATTTAAAACATGGAAACTTTTGATCGAAAATCAAACCGGTAAGAAAATCAAGGAACTTAGGACGGATAAGGGGTTAGAGTTCTATAACGGTGAGTTCGAGAGATTCTGTGTTGAGAGTGGGATTGATCATGAAATATCTTTCCCTTGCAATTTGGCCAAGCGTATGAATAGAACTCTGTTAGAACGGGTGAGGAATATGCTTGCTTCGACGGGTCTTCCCATAGGTTTTTGGGGAGAATCGGTTGTGTCCGCCGCTTATGTGTATAATAGGTCCCCTTCTATCCCTCTTGATAATAGATGTCCTGAAGTTGTGTTTTTCGGTTGTGAAATTGATTTTTCGAACTTGCATGTTTTCGGTTGTGCTGCTTACATTCATCGAGAGAATAACAAACTTGAACCTCGGTCAGTTCGCTGTGTTTTCTTAGGGTACTCGGAGAGGGTGAGAAAGTATAGATTGTGGATGAGAGATGAGAATGACGAGAGACTTATCATGTGTAGGGATGTAGAGTTTGACGAAATTGAATTTCCTTACTTGTTGCCTGCTCAACCTTTAAATGCTATTGTTGCACCCCCTCCCCGGCTCCAATTGTGGTGGAGCAACCCTATGTGTTGAACTCTCTTGATGTGAATTTGTGTATGCAAATTGAAATTATGGAAAATCGTGAAACTGTGCTTGCTAATCTTGAAATTGTTGATAAAGAATTTGAACAAAATGAGGTGGAAGAAAATGTGATGGAAATTCCTAGACTTGAAAATTTAGGTGCATATCAACTTGCTAGTGGTAGGCCTAGACCTTTTGTTAGGAGGCCGTCTAGTTTTGATAGAAATTTTCACATTTCCTCATTTGTGTTTTGTATGCTTAATTCTTTTAACAATTTGAATGATCCCATAATTTACAACAATGGTGCTTTAAAATTTGGAAATCTTAGTGATTGGTGAATGCTTTAATGGATAATGTTAATGCTTTGCATGTGAACCATTCTTGGACTTTGGTGCTGCTTCGTGTGGCTGAACTTACTTCTTTTAAAGCTAGGTTGGTTGTAAAAGGGTTTTCTCGAAAACAAGGGATTGTGATTAAGCTTGCTTTAGTTGCCCAATTCGATTGGGAGGTTAAACCTTTGGTGGTAATGAAAATTCAATCTAGTTTTAAAATGCTTGATTTTGATTCTTGTGATTGATGGTTTGTTTTGGTTACCCGAAAATCCTCGACATTGCTTGGTGTGTGTCGTGGTATCTTTCTTGTTCTTACTTTGTGTGTGAGAATAAGTTAGACTGGCTTACTTTGTGTTAGCGGTGGTGATTTCCTTGAAATCCATGGGAAGTTCTTTGTGAAGATTCATGGTGTCTTGACTAATTTTGCTTTGTGTTTAATTAGTTAAGTGTTTTCCCTGTTTTGGTCCTCCTTTGTGTTGGATCAAGTGTAGGGATAAGGCGATGATGAACCTTTTCTGTTTAATATATCCTCGAGTCCAATGGTGTGAACCGGCACTTGCTCCAAGGTGGAGATTGTTAGAATTTGTGGAGGCCCAAACCAAAATAGTGGCAGCCTTCTAATTAAATCTCCTTAATCCCAATCTACTTGGCCCACTCCCTGTGCAGCCCGTCCTTATTGGTGAAACCCCTTTGGTATTAGTGGTTTATGGATGACAGCTCATCCTAGCTTTATCCATTTGTGTAACCGTTTTCTTGTGCCTTGATATTTTCAGCCACCCTTTAAATTCAGCTTGCCTTCGTCATTTGATGAATGAAGCCGTGGGATTCTGTGAGCATAGTGAGCGTGAGGGGCGTGTATTGTGTAGAGAGTGCAAAGAGAACAGAGAGTTACAGAGAGAGGCTGTGAACTCATCCAAATCTAGTGAGGAACCATCTTCGACCATTTCCCTTCTTTATTCTAGTAACAGAAATCCTTGGTTGATTCCCTTTCTTCTTCTTATATCATATATTTTGGTGAGTCTGAGTGTGTGGGAGTGATTTAGGATTAGAAGCTCTCTATGAGCTTGGTCTGTTGAGTGAGCCTTGAGAGCAGGGTGTTTGGGCTAGGTTGCAGGTTGTTCTGGGTTTCAGTTAGTGGTCCTTTTTCTGTTCATCTACTCCGACTATTCAGTTGCCGGAGACAGATGGTGTATTGAGCTTTGTGAGCGGTCCCTTCTGTCTGTTATGTTCTTACTCTCTTGCTGTTTCTGTTCTCGGTTGTCGGAGCCTAGTGGTCGAGTCTAGTCTGTGACTTTGACCTTGGGTATGCGGTGTGCTGGTTCTGTTTGGACTCGTTGGTAGATATGGCCGGTGAAAGGGTGTTTGAGCCGACGAGAGCTTAGCCGAGGTCTTCGACCGGTTACGGCGAGTCGTGTCTTGGGTACACGGTGACGTTGTGCTCTCGTCTGTTGCTCCATGATATTTTTCTGTTGCCATTAATCTGTTTTACTAACACTCTGTTCTGCAGCTCTGTCTCTTAGCGATTTTTTCCTTAGTGTATTTCCTCTCTGTTTGTTCCATAACATTTGGGAAATACGAGTACTGTGACTACCAGATTTATTTAGTGTTTAGACCCCTCGGTGATTAAATGTTATCCCCTCCCCGGTTTGTAATCGATAGAGAGGTTGTTTAGTTATTTTGTAATAACTAGTGTTATCCGCTATATTTAATCTTGGGTCTGTATTTAATCTGGTTACTCTGATTCTTGTACGGGACTGTTCTTGGCTATTAGTATGGTGCAATCACACAACAGAGTTCATAGCAAGAGTGATATCACAAAGCCTCTAAAACTCGCTCCAGACTTCTTAGGCAATCAAACTGTGGAGAAAAATATGATCATATGTTTCTTGATGACCCAACACACAACAGGAACATCGAGATGCTAACGAGTAGCCTTTATTGAACAAGACTTTCATCAATAAGAAGTTTGTAACACAACAGAAGCCACATAAACACACTAATCTGCCGAGGGAGATGCTTAAACCAAATGTATTTTGCAGACGTGGGAGAAGGGAGAGGCATATGAACTGATTGCCAAGCAGTCGATAAGGAAAACTTACCACTGGAAGTACTACTCCAGCAAGCCAGGTCAGGGAAATCCAAGAGAGCTATGTTGAGCTTAGAAATAATATTCATTGTTGAATGCCCCAAAGCAATTTTAGCCGCGTTGGTAACCTCAGTAGAAGAATTAAAAAGATCCTTAACACAGAAGAATGAGCAAATTTCCGGCTGGAGCAGACGAAGAGAAGGCAGCCAATTATCATACCAAATGGAGCACTGACCACTTCCAATTAACCACTGAATATGACCTTCGGCTTCCACACGAATTGAGCACATAAGACGCCAGGTGTGAGACCCAGTGTTGGAAGAAAAAGTAGGGTGAGATCGAGCACTATAATTAGCCATCATAAAACGAGCCCAAAGATTTTTCGAAGAACAGAAATGTCACCAGAGCTCTGCATTGAAAAGGCACTGACAATATCACGAAGAGATCTGGTGCCAAGACCACCTTCAAGCACCACCAGTTGACGACAACTAATGTCCCAGGCAATCCAATGAGAATTTTTCTTTCCTTCAATCGAACCCCAAAAGAAATTGGCCAACATTCTATTAATAAGGGTAATCACTGCAACAGGAGGATCCAAGATAGCAATCTGATACATCGTAATTGAATGAAAGACCGAATTGATCAGAGTAATCTTACCCGTTTGATTCAGAAGCGAGCCAACCCAAGAACTATTTTTTGCCTGAAGCTTCAAGATGAGCGAATCAAACAAGTTTTTATTTTTTTCTGGCTTCAAACAGAGGGCATCCGAGATAAGTGGTAGGAAGAACTTTAAAGGCAAACCCCAACGACCGATGAATCGAAGAGATACGAGCCGACGACGTGCTGGAAGAGACCAAAAAACAGCTTTTACCCGGATTGATAAGTTGGCCCGAGCATGTAAGGGTAAAATAGGCGTGGCTTATTTTGGTTTTTGTTTCTCTTTTCTTGGCCTCTAAGTTTAGACATTTTAGGAAACAAAATATCTCATTATATTTTGGGGTTCCTTGGTCCTAAATCTTAGGAGTTATTTTGGAAACAAAATCTGTGCAAAAATCCTTGTGCAGATGGTAATATAATATAGTAATTATGGTAGTTTATTTAATTACTAATTCTAATCCTTTTCCATAGTGGAGTTTGTTTCCTTTTTGATGTTTAGGTCTCTTTGTGGTATAAATATGGGTCTTGGGCAGCGACTGAAGATACACGCATATAGAGAGAACAGAAGAGCATAGCAGAGAGCAGAAAATTCAGAGATTAAGAAGTTGTTCACAGTTCCAGCTTATTGCAGAATTTGGATGTAGCTTCGAATGTTATAACATTAGGAACTACATTGGAGTGCTGGAGCTGTTTGTCTTCCTAGCTGTTTGAGGAAGCTGTTTGTTTCTTCCCACATTTTCTTTACCTGTTTTTATGTGGGTTTTTGCTCTCAAGACTTGTTGTCTTGTGAGAGTGTTTGGTTTGGTGATTTTACATTATTTTTGTAAAACAATTCATCTTTTTAGTGAAATTTTTTGGCAATGAGGCTAGATCTACAAGTATAGGCTTGTAGATTGTTTGGTAAACCTTTGTGCTTAAATTCTTGCTTTAGTATTAAAGTCTTCAGTTGTTTTAATTTTTCTGACCAATGCACCTTCCATTGTAGCTTCTACACAAACTACATTGGGAACTGCATTAGTAGTTTGGTGAATCCTAGCTACTATTGTTCTTACAATTTGTGTCAGAGCCTTCTCTTGACGCCACTAAGAGTTGATTCTGGTTGTAGCCGTGATGGATTCTCAATATGAGAATGTTGTTCGTCCTCCAACTTTGACTAATGCAAATTATTCTATTTGGAAAGTGAAGATGCGTATCTTCATCAAATCAATTGATGAAAGAGCGTGGCTTGCTGTTTTAAATGGTTGGACTCCTCCAAAAGCGACTGATAATTATGGTGATGTTAAGATCATCAAAGAAGCAGATTGGTCTAATGATGATAGAAACACTGCCTCTTTCAATTCAAAGGCTTTGTTTGCCATATACAAAGCCTTAGATGCCAACACCTTTAGGGTAATAGCTAATTATGAGTATCCTAAAGATGTATGGGAGGCCCTTCAAACCTTGTGTGAAGGACCTGCCAGCGTTTGTGCTTCTAAATTAAGATTGCTTACCACACAGTTTGAAAACACAAGAATTAATGAATCTGAGGATATCATGTCTTATTATGGTAGGCTTCTTGATATGTCTAACTTTGCTTTTGCTTTGGGTGATCCTATCACCAATGATTGTCTTGTTAGCAAGATGATGCGAACTTTGCCTAAAAGATTTAATTCAAAAATTTGTGCTATTGAGGAAGCCATGATATTGATAAAATGAGTTTTGATAGATTGGATGGTATCCTTCAAAATTTTGAACTAAACCTAAATGATCAAATCAAGCAAAAAGGCAAAGGTGCATCATCTTCTACTCCTCTTGTGAAAAACATTGCTTTGCCTACTGTTGTTGATGTCTCTTCAGATTTGCTTGCTTTACAAAAAGAAATTGATGAGTCTGATTTTGGAGATAATTCCATGGCTCTTTTGACCACAAAGTTTAAAAACATTTTGAAAGCCAAGAGTCAAAACAGAACTTCATCATCAAGCTCCAAAACCTTTTTTAAGTCTGATTCTGGTAAATTTGCTCCTAAGGAAAATTCTTTTCCAACACCAGAAAAACCTTTTACAAATCCTTTTGCTTCAAAATCTTCTTACAGTGGAAAGAATATTGATTCTATTCAGTGTAGGGAGTGTCAAGGATTTTGTCACTATGCAAATCAATGTGCAAATACCTTGAGAAAGAAAGGTTTAAATTTTTCTGCAACGTTGAGTGATAGTGATGATGAAGATCCAGGAGATCTCATCACTCTCACTGCTATATACAACTCTGAATCTGATTGTGCAGGTCCTTCGGCCAATGTACCTCAGAATGTAGCTTCTTCAGAAACTACATCAGAAGCTACATTGAACAGAAGCTGGGATGATTTTTGCTGCTTTAACTCCTCTGTCACAGAAGATGGTGGTGAATCAGAATCAGACCTACTGGAAGCTTACAAAGAGTTGTACAAGGACTGGAAGAAAAGGGCTCATCAAGTTACATTGCTTGCAAAGACAAATGATATTCTATAAAAGGTAAATGAAGATCAGAAGGAATGTATCACAAGGCTGGAATGTTTGTTGAGTAAGAAAGATGTGGAGATTGAAGAACTGAAAGAAGAACTCATCCAAGCCAATGAGACCATGGCTAAATGGAACTCAAGCCAACAAAAAATAGATGATATGTTGAAATCTGGGAATTCTGGTAAGTCCGGAATTGGATTCAGGCCAAAGACGTTTGTTAAAGAAGGTGAAGGTACTTCTTCTGAACCAAAACAGCCCACACAAAATTTTCAAAATCCAAACTTCTTTGAAAAACCCAAAACAAGAAAGAAAATTTTTGTGTGTCACTATTGTCACAAGCTTGGTCATATTCAACCATTTTGTTTTCTTAAAAAGGTTGTCTATGAGGAAGAGGTTAGGCAAGCTTACTTGGTTCATAATCAGATGCAGCATCAGATGCAACATCCAATGCAACATCCAATGGAGCAACATCAGAAGCTACTTCCGAAGCTGCATCAAAAGGTACATCCTAAGAAACATCAGCCAAAAACCTTTAAAAAGATGTGGGTTCCTAATGGCAATTACAGGAATGATAAAGCCAAATACTGTGAGCCTTTTGATATATGTCCCGGTGCAAAGTGGTCTGATGATGAACAATGTAATGTAACCTTCACATCTTTAAAGTCACACATAGCTGGTTCGTGGTGCTTTGATAGTGGGTGTTCTAGGCACATGACAGGTTCTATTGAGAACCTGAAGGACTATGTGAGTATCAATAGTGGGTCTGTGACTTATGGAGGAGGAGCCAAAGGTAAGATAATTGGCAAAGGAACTTTGAATGTAGATGAACTTCCTAAGCTTTCAAATGTCTACCATATTGAAGGACTTAAGACCAACCTCATTAGCATCGGCCAGCTGTGTGATGATGACCTACATGTGAGGTTTGATAAGAATTCTTGTGAAGTTTTTGATCAATCTAACAAGTGTCTTTTGACAGGTACTAGATCTACTGACAATTGTTATATGTTCAACAATGCACAAGCCTGTCACAGTGTAAGTATTGATATCACTGATCTATGGCATAAAAAACTAGGGCACATGAGTTTTCGTAAACTTCATGAACTTGTGAAGCATGATGCTGTGAAAGGATTGCCTAGTCTGGATAAGAACTTCACAAAGGTATGTGGTCCGTGTCAAAAAGGTAAGCAAACCAAGGTCTCTCATCCTCCCACATCTCAGTGTTCCTCATCTAGATGTCTTGAAATGATCCACACGGATCTCATGGGTCCTATTGAAGTAGAGAGTCTAGGGAAGAAAAAGTATACCTTTGTTTGTGTTGATGATTTCTCTAGGTCTATTTGGGTCGTTTTCTTGAAAGAAAAATCTAAAACTTTTGAGGCGTTTAAAATATGGTACACACGTGTTATGAACTTATATGATCTAAAGCTTACTAGAATTAGATCAGATCATGGCACAGAATATGAAAATTCCTCATTTTCTAGCTATTGTGCCTCTAATGGCATAACCCATGAATTCTCAGCTCCTAAAACTCCACAACAAAATGGAGTGGCAGAAAGAAAGGATGGGACACTTCAAGAAATGGCTAGGGTTATGTTGAGCTCCAAGAACTTGTCAAAACGATTTTGGGCAGAAGCTTTAAACACAGCTTGTCATATAGGAAATATGGTCTTCTTGAGACCAGGTAGCACCATGACACCCTATGAAATTTTATTAGGGAAAAAGCCTACATTGAAATATTTTCATGTTTTTGGGTGTGTGTGTTATCTGCTCAATGATAGAGATCATCTTTCAAAATTTGACTCAACAAGTGACAAGTGTGTTTTCATGGGTTACTCCACCAATAGTCGTGCTTATAGTCTTTAATCTTAGGACAAAAACTATTATGGAGTCTATGAATATTGTGTTTGATGATCTAACAGATCTTGGCCACAAAACCATTGAGGATGATGTTTCAGGTTTGTTTGACTTTGGAGATCATGAATCACCTGCACAATCTTCAGAACCTGCACCTGCAAACAGTGCACCTGCCCCAGAAGATACATAATCTGCAAGTTCTGGAAATTCAGTGAATGAGACTCAGGATGTAGCTCCGAATGTAGTTTAGCATGCAGCTTCATCAGAAGCTACATTGGTCAGAAACCTGCCAAATACAGAAACAAATCTTGAACAGCCAGAAACTCAATCTAGTTTGACTGATCGCAACCATGACATTCCCAGCCGAATTCGGAAAGTGCATCCCACTTCACAAGTCATAGGTAATGTACATGATGGAATGTCAACAAGGAGGAAAGGTAAGGTAGACTATAGAAAATTGGCTTGTCTGTCTTCTCTTGAGTGTGAAGAGATTCATACTTCATGCTTTGTGTCTACCATTGAACCTAAGAATGTGCATAAAGCCCTAAAATATGAGTGTTGGATCAATGCCATGCAAGATGAGCTTGATCAATTTGCTAAAAATGATGTTTGGTTCCTTGTACCTAGACCCACTTCTGTAAATGTTATTGGAACTAAGTGGATTTTCAAAAACAAATCAAATGAAGTGGGAGAGATATTGAGAAATAAAGCAAGACTTGTGGCTCAAGGGTACACACAGGTTGAGGGGGTGGATTTTGATGAAACCTTTGCTCATGTTGCCCGTATTGAGTCCATACGTCTTCTTCTTGCCATTGCATGCTTTCTTGACATTACTCTTCAACAAATGGATGTGAAGAGTGCTTTCTTAAATGGTATTCTTGAAGAAGAAGTTTTTGTAGAACAACCAAAGGGATTTGAGGACCCCCATAAACCCAACCATGTTTTTTAATTGAAAAAGGATTTGTATGGTCTCAAGCAAGCTCCTAGAGCTTGGTATGGGAGACTTACAGACCATCTTTTGAAAAGTGGTTTTAAAAGGGGAGAAGTTGACAAAACACTATTTATTCAAAGAAAAGACAAACACATTTTGATTGCACAAATTTATGTTGATGACATTGTGTTTGGGTCCACTTCTAAGTCCTTGGAAAAAGAATTTGTGCATTGCATGACATCTACCTTTGAGATGAGCATGGTAGGAGAATTAACATTTTTCCTAGGGATTCAAATAAAGCAATTGCATGAAGGGATATTCATCTCTCAAGCCAAGTATGCACTTAACTTGGTGAAGAAATTCAGTCTTGAGGATGGTAAGAAAAAGAAAACCCCTATGGGTACATCCAATAAACTTTGCAAGGATGAGAAATCTGAAGTGTTGACCATACTTTGTATAGAAGCATGATAGGAAGTCTGCTATATTTGACTGCCACCCACCCAGACATCATGTATAGTGTGTGTTTGTGTGCTACATACCAAGCAAACCCTAAAGTCTCTCATTTGAAAGTTGTAAAAAGAATAATTAGGTATGTTGGTGAGACTTGTGTATGAGTTTGTGGTACACAAAACACACTAATACCAACCTTATTGGTTTTAGCGATGCTAACTGGGCAGGTAGTGTTGATGACATGAGAAGTGCATCTGGTGGATGCTTTTATTTGGGTAACAACTTGATCTCTTGGTTTAGTAAAAAACAAAATTGTGTTGCCTTCTCCACAGTTGAATCTGAATACATTGCTGCCGGTAATGGGTGTACACAACTTTTATGGATGAACCAAATGATCAAGGATTATAGCCTACACAGTAATGTGTTAACCATATATTGTGACAACACCAGTGCTATAAGCATAGCAAAAAATCATGTTCAACACTCTAGAACTAAGCACATTGATATAAGACAACATTTTATTAGAGACTTGGTTAAACAATGTATTATTTGCATTGAACATGTAGGGACTGGAAATCAACTGGCTGATATTTTCACTAAGAGTCTAGACTTTGAGAGATTTATCAATCTTAGAAAATCTCTTGGTATGTGTGTCATGTGACCCTTCACTCACTATTTAAAAAAATAAAAATAAAAATAGGCATCCTGCATTGAGTATATAGGAGGGCACACTAGTTTCATCTCTCATGTTTTGTGCCTTTTGTTGCCTGGGATTTGCATTCAAAATTTGTTGTGATTTCCTTGTACTGATTCTCTGCTCTCTCTCTCTCTCTCTCTCCCAAAATTGTTAGTTTTATGAAAGTTTAAAGTCCACAAAGGAAATAGCTACCTTTAAAATCAAGGGTTGTAGCAATTTATTTTGGTACTATGGAACTTAGGTTCTCATAGGTTGATCTTGAGAAAATTGAATACCCTTGAAAGATAAAGTGTGAAAGTTACCTAACGGAAAAGAACTACCTATGAACAAGGTCTATGTCAACTTTCTTTTGGGACTGTGAATCCTTGGATTTCATGGGTTAATCAAAAGCTAAGTGGCTTCCATTGGTAAATAGTGTGAAAGGTTCCAAGTGGCATGTTGTAAATATGCTTGAAATAAAGTAGAGCTATTCTCCTAGGGAAATAAAGTACCTATGGAATTTGTTGGAGATGAGTATGGTTAGAATAGACAAAAATTGAGAAATTGTACATAAAATCACAATTTTGGCAAATGCATCTTCCAATGCAGCTACATTGGAAACTACATTCAGATTATCTAGACATTTTTCACATGTGTGTGGCTGCATTTGCTAGATTCTGTCTGATCTGCTCTTGTCATATGATAAGCGGACATTATATGTTTTGATCATTTCAGCCTATTGAAATGTTGTCCTTATCTCAAAATTTGCAAAATAATTACCAAGGTATTCCATGTTGAAAAATTTTATGTGGGAGTCTAATATGTGTGTAGCTTTAAGAGTTTTTGGATAATGGATATGGCTATTATTGAATGCTTGGGGTTGTGCAATATTGGGATACACTATATTGTGTTTGTTATGTATCCTTGCCATTGTGATTTAAAATTCAAGTGTTTGAAATAATAATTGTTATCCATATCCAGTACTTTCATGGTTATCTCTCTATTATTGCATGTCAAAAATCAGATTTCTTGCAATTTTTTAGGGAAGTCTTAGTCAACCTTGTTTTAATTCAAAATTTAAAATGGGTTTGGGATTTATCACAAAACTGCCCTCTCATATATCTTGTTTTTAGTCACTAACGACTAATTCATTTAGTGCTTGGTGTTTAAGTGGTTTATGCAGGTTTCAGTTCATCCCCATTTCACTCTCCTGCACAACCTCATTCTCAATTTGCATCTCTGCCGCCATCTCTCTTTCTCTTTATCTCCTCTCTTGAAACCCTAAATCCTCAATGGTGTCTACTCATTTAAGCCCTTCAGATTCCCTGAAGCAGAGTCCCTCAGCCAATGTAGCTTCCAGTGCTACTTCTCCCGAAGCTACATTGCCCCCAATCTCCTCTCCAACAAATCCAAGTTCAGCCATTGTGCTAGCTAAACCCATTCCAGAACCTCTCTCCGTCATACTACCTGGGGAAAAGGGGAATGCTATTGACGTGGAGAATCCTGGCGACCTGTCTGGTTTTCCCCAAATAGGAAACCCTAGCACCCGAAAATCCAAACGCTTGAGGGGAATTCCAAGCAATTTTGATAATCCTAGTGGTGTTGAGGTTGAATATGCCAAGAAATTCAAGGTCATTCCAAGCCAATTCGAAGAAGCTGTCCTTTTGCCAGTGACAACGATGATGGCGATTTTGTTGGTCCTGTTGCTGAGGGTGCCTCTGTTGCTGAACCTAGTCTATCTGCTCACACCCTTGATAGAAGCTCTTCTATTCCCACTCCAGTGGACACTGCAGATGAAGACTATCCTATACCCTCTCCCAAAGTGGTATTCCCTCATGCATCTCCTACTCATAATGAGGACTCTTCTGCTGCTGCCCTGTTGTCCCTGAAGTGGACCCCTCAGAACTAAGTTATTCAGATGAACAGAGAACCCTTGCAGATTATTTAGTTCATCTGAAGAATGCATCTCCTCATTCTCCTAGTCCTGTCCAATCTTCAAGCTCCTTAGAATTTGATGACAGTTCTGACCAGGACTTTGCAACAAAAGATGCTTCTTCTGAAGACAGTGAAGAAAGTGAAGAGGCCCCCCTTCGTTTC
This sequence comes from Codonopsis lanceolata, assembly GCA_013146195.2. Classification (NCBI taxonomy): domain Eukaryota; kingdom Viridiplantae; phylum Streptophyta; class Magnoliopsida; order Asterales; family Campanulaceae; genus Codonopsis; species Codonopsis lanceolata. The sequence goes on along the minus strand of CM028378.1, from coordinate 12,006,815 downwards.
ACCAGAAGAAAAGCAGCTACTGTGACCAATGTAGCCCCCAATGTAGCAACTGGGGAAGCTATATTCACTCCTGCATCCACTGAAGCTGGTTTAGGTACCTCTTTTTCTGAAACTTTTATCTCCTCTGCTTCTTCTTTAAGGTATAACACCTCTAAGAAAATTGTTGATGAAAGACTGATTCCCAAGGAAGAATTGCCTGCACAAAATCTTGTTTAATTTTTTTTATGATAGAGGTCTCTTGACCACATTGTCTTCTGCCTCTCCATATCTTAGGAACATTATTTTTGAATTCTATGCCAATCTTGAGAAAAGAATCTCTCCTGCTTGTGATCCTAGATTTGAAAAAGTGTTTGTTAGAAACCAATGGTTTGACTTCTCTCCATCCATAAGCAATAGGCTTTTTAGGTCTCCTATTGTTGGGGTTGTAGGGTTGATGTCTGATTTAAATCTTTGTGTCAAGGAGCTAACAGGAGGATTAGTATCTAAATGGCCAAGAAAAGGGGCCAATGTTAGCACTTTCAAGCTTTCCTCCTTGTATGCTGTCATGCACAAAATTTGTTGTGCAAATTGGGCCCCAACCTCAAATTCCAATGCTGTTACTGAAGAATATGCTAGGACCTTATGTCAGATTAGTCTTGGCCTGCCTTTTGATTTTGGAGATTTTGCTTTTAGGAAAATTATCTCTCTAGCAGAGTCTGAAGGGGACAAAAGGGCTCTCATTTTTCCTTCCCTAATCTAAAAAGTTTTGGTTGCCCAAGGATTTGCTCCCACTGTAGGTGAAAGATTATCCCCTATCCTTGACCCTCTTTACATCTCAGTCAAATTATTAAGGGGAGATAGGGTGATAAATTTGCCCTTGGTATATCCATACCCCTCTGCTCCTGGCACTTCATCAGTCATGCCTACACCTGCTGCCTCTACATCTGCCTCTCAGTCTACTGCTGTTCAATCTGATCCAGTTTTGGGCAATGCAGCTACATCTGGTCCCTCATCAGCATCTGCCCTTATTTCTCTTGGACCAACTGCTCATATATCTCTATCATTCATTCGGGCACAGCTTGTCCTCGTCAGGTCCCAAATTGCTATCCTTCAGAATTTGGAAGCTCAATATTCTGCCTGGATGTGCATGCATTCTGGCCAAATAGGGGGGAGGTGATTCAAGTGTTGGTGGTGCTGTTCCTGAAGAAGCTGAAGCTGCTGTTCCTGAAGGAGATGCTACTGCTCATGTTTCCACTGTAGCTGCCATTACCGAAGATGAGCCTGAAAGTTGAAGATATGTTTCTGTTTCTTGGTTGTAATTGGTGTTTGACTTTCATATCTCTCTTAAAACACTCTGAATTTGATGTTTGCATTTGATACTCTTGGTTTGTAATAATCTGCTCTTTGGATTTTTGCAAAATTAATCTGGATATTGCTTGGTTGATAATTTACTGCATATTTAGTTTAAGTTGCTACTGCTCCTGTTTCCACTGCAGCTGCCACTGCTGAAGATGAGCCTGAAAGTTGAAGATGTGTTTCTGTTTCTTGGTTGTAATTGGTGTTTGACTTTCATATCTCTCTCAAAAACACTCTGAATTTGATGTTTGCATTTGATACTCTTGGTTTGTAATAATCTGCCCTATAATATGCTCTGTGGATTTTTGCAAAATTAATCTGGATATTGCTTGGTTGATAATTTACTGCATATTTAGTTTAAGCTGCTACTGTTCCTGTTTCCACTGATTGTTGCCACTGCTGAAGATGAGCCTGAAAGTTGAAGATGTGTTTCTGTTTCTTGGTTGTAATTGGCGCTTGACTTTCATATCTCTCTCAAACACACTCTGAATTTTATGTTTGTATTTGATACTCTTGGTTTGTAATAATCTGCCTTATAATCTGCTTTGTGGATTTTTGTAAAATTAATCTGGATATTGCTTGGTTGATAATTTACTGCATATTTAGTTTATAGACTTTCATCTGATTGCCAGATTTAGAGGGAGTTGTTTGCTAACAAATGCAGGTTGGAAGGATCTTGTTTGTGTTGAAGATGTGGCAACACTTGTCGTATTATTTGACTAGAAAGGCTCAACAAAGGGGGAGATTGTAAGGGTAAAATAGGCATGACTTATTTTGGTTTTTGTTTCTCCTTTCTTGGCCTCTAAGTTTAGACATTTTAGAAAACAAAATATCTCATTATATTTTGAGGTTCCTTGGTCCTAAATCTTAGGAGTTATTTTGGAAACAAAATCTGTGCAAAAATCCTTTCCAAAACCGTGTCTCAAGAGTCCATGTTCAGATGGTAATAGAATCTAGTAATTATGGTAGTTTATTTAATTACTAATTCTAATCCTTTTCCATATTGGAGTTTGTTTCCTTTTTTATGTTTAGGTCTCCTTGTGGTATAAGTATGGGTATTGTGTAGCGGCTGAAGATACACACATATAGAAAGAACAGAAGAGCGTAGCAGAGAGCAGAAAATTCAGAGATTAAGAAGTTGTTCACAGTTCCAACTTGTTGCAGAATTTGAATGTAGCTTCGAATGTTATAACATTTGGAACTACATTAGAGTGCTGGAGTTGTTTGTCTTCCTAGCTGTTCTAGGAAGCTGTTTGTTTCTTCTCACGTTTTCTTTACCTGTTTTTCTGTGGGTTTTTGCTCTCTAAGACTTGTTGTCTTGTGAGAGTGTTTGGTTTGGTGATTTCACATTATTTTTATAAACAATTCATCTTTTTAGTGAAATCTTTTTGGCCAAGAGACTAGATCTACAAGCATAGGCTTGTAGATTGTTTGGTAAACCTTTGTGCTTAAATTCCTGCTTTAGTATTAAAGTCTTCCGCTATTTTAATTTTTCTGACCAATGCACCTTCCATTGTAGCTTCTACACAAGCTACATTGGGAACTGCATTGGCAGTTTGGTGAATCCTAGCTACTATTGTTCTTACAGAGCATTATTCATAACTAGAAAGAAGGTCACGGTGTTTGGTCAAAGAATGCATGTTACCATTACAGAATATGATCACGTCATCAACAAAAGCAAGATGGGATATTAACGGGCAGCCACTAGAAGAGGAGAACACATAATGAGGGTTAGAAGCTTGTAACCAATTCAGCCCACGACTAAGAACCTCAGCAGCGATAATGAACAGGCTAGGGGAAATAGGGTCACCTTGTCGAAGACCTCTAGAAGAAGGAAAAACAAATTATTAGAAATCAGATGCCATATCAAATCAATGAAGACCTCTCCAAAACCAAATTTCCAAAGCACATAGATCAAAAAGAACCAGGAGACCCTATCGAAAGACTTGGCCATGTCTAGTTTAACCATAATGTTGGAGCCATTAACTTTCTTGTGAAGTTGATGATTGAGCTCGTGAACGAAATGTAGATTATCATGAATGATCCTCCCTTTAGTAAAAGCGCTATGGTTCTCTGATATAATGCAGGGCAGAATGGCAGACAATCGCACCGAACAAAGTTTCGAAATATCTTTATTGCAAAAATTGCAGAGACTTATAGGTCTTAAATCCTTAAAAGACGAAACCATATCTGTTTTAGGGATAGTAGCAATAAGTGTGCTAGTCCAGGATCTCGATAGTTGAAAACCAGCAAAAAACTCCATAATGGCTAAATGAAAGTTGTTAGATATAATATCCCAGCAAGTGGTGTAAAATTTACCAAAAAAACCATTAACCCAGCCGCGCTGTCACCATTAAAAGAAAAGATAGTATTTTTAACTTCTTCAAGGGTAGGCAAAGCAACTAATTTGGAATTTTGGCTCTCATCAACTAAGGCATGGATCATATCAATCAGATCACCATCCGAGCAGTTACTAGCCGAAAGCTGATCCTTAAAGTAATCAACTGCAGCCTCTTTGATCTCGGTCTTGATAGTAGTGCCATTTTGATCTGAAATATGATGAATATACAGGTGACGACGAGATTGTTTGACCGAAGCATGAGAGAGTTTAGTATTACCCTCCCTTTCTTTAAGCCATCTTAAATGGGATTTTTGGCACCAATAATCTTCCTCCAATTTAATTTTATGCTTAAGTTGAGCTTGAGCAAGATGAAGCTCTTCCCTCGTGGAAGCACAATTATTAAGTTCATAAAGGAGCTCTTTTACAAGAACTTTATCCTCAGCCGCCTGAAAAACATTCCCAAAAATTTCCTTATTCCACTTTTTCAAGACACACTGGACATTCTTGAGTTTACCAGCAAATTTAGCCATTAGCCTGCCCACTATAGCAACATCCCAAGCTTCACAGACCACATTATAAAAGGAAGAATGAGAAGTCCAAATATTAAGGAAACGAAACGCATATTTATGCACTTCTACAACCGAAGCAATAGATACCAGAAGAGGACTATGATTCGAACAAGTGTGATTTAGATGATTAACCGCATTAGAGGAAAACTGAGAATTTCAACTGTCATTACAAACAACAAGATCTAAATCGCTGGTAGATTGTTGCCTGCCCATCTTAGTTATTACTCCAAGTAAATTGGCTGCCACAATATCCCTAGTCTGTTAACCCCACTGCAGTGAGGCTTGCATGAAAATTGAGGGCTCCTGCTCTATCCCAGCCATTCCCATCAATCTTCTCACTCTATGGGTGAGCATAATATTAAAATCGCCACCAACAAGCTAAGATATACACGAAAATTCAGTGCCCATGTCAGATATATCATTCCAAAGGTCATGACGCTCAGAAGCAGAACACTTTGCATAAACCGAATATATATAAACTGGAGTAGCCCACGTATAGTGATTAAGTCGCAGAGTCAAATGCTTGACCTTGTCGTACAAAAGCTGGCAATTAAAAGAGGACTTAACAAGAACCCAAATAGTATTAGCACCATTACTGAAATAGAAACGAAATTTAAGACGTTGAGCAATAAATTGAAGACCAGATTTATCTATCATCAGTTCACAGATGGGGAGAACGGAAATTTGATGCATCTTGACAAGCTTCTTAAGACGAGATTGAAGGGACCCGACCTGGGTCCTCCTACGTGGAGCGAGCACGTGGCTCCTGGTTAGGCATAGGTGTGGCTCATCCCTCAAACAGCCCCTCGAACTTAAGGATCGACTATGGCCGATCATTACTCGTCTGCTGAACAAAGTATCCTCAGAGCGAACAAAGGTCAATCGAGGAGCCGAGTAAGAGCGAGCACCAAGGCGAGGAACACCCATGTTCGACACTCAACTACACCGACCAAGTAATTACCAGGTGTCAGATCTTAATTGGAGGACACGTGTCGTTCATGCAAGCATAAGCCAACCAGTGAGAGATTGACAGCTAGTCGACCAAGCGACATGCCTTTACATAAGAAGGGAAGATATAACTTGGCTAGTAAGCAACCACCAACTATGTAAGGCTACCCATAGGCCATCAACCAGTAACAAGCTGCCAGCCAGCCGACCAGCAACAGGTCCCCATGCCCAAGGGCCCCTACATCAATCATGATCCCCAAGGAACACTACTATAAAAGGAAGCCTTCCCTCATAAGAAAGGTAAGTTCACTTGATCAATCATACTCATAATTACATTTAAAAACTAAGAAATACACACAATCACCTGAAGCTTAAGGGAAAGCCTAGCTCTGTCATTTATATTCCTTGATTACCGACTCTCATCTCACCGGAGGGTCTGTAGCTGGGAAAATCCCCGGCTCCTTAAAGGTAGTTTCATTTCAGGTCATCAAACGTCCAAGCACAAACACAAAGCCCAGATACCCTATTCATTTTGGTACATCAAGTGCCCTCGTACATCGACGTGGACGTTCGTCAAGGACACGTCAACTCCGGTCCATTACATGGATCACCAGCATAGTCACCCAATCTTTGTGGCATGATCAGAGATAAAGTAGAATCATTTCCCACCCCACGAAGATTCCAGAACAAACAGTTAACAGCCATGGGAAACAATAGGAGTCTGAACATTGAGGGTCTTATCCTGAGACTTGGAACGGGTACGACGATCTGTAGGAGGAATGATAGGAGGCTTCCTGGCCTTTTTTCCATGACCATCAATTTCAAGGTTTAAAGCTTCCAGGTGTGAATCATCACAAATTTCTTCTTCAAAACCTTGAAGCACAACGAATGTATTAGGAAATAAAGAAATAAGACTTCTATTATCTTCCACATTCCCAAAATTAGGAATATTTTCAGGCACCGTATTGCTTGTAATAGGGGAAGAAGATTCGTCGGGAATAGGGTTTTCCTTATGCGGGCTTGTTAGATCATTCTTAGTGTTGTTAATAACCAGATCAATGCTTATCGGGGGATCAGTAACGGAATTGTCGATAATAGGATCACTAGTTTTCGGGGGACTTGGGTCATCAACGACAATCTGAGGTGGATCGCCGGTGATGCCATCAGCTATCTGGACACTAGGGTTATTCTAATCTATGAGAGTGCTTTGCATGGCAGGTTTAGGGACCCATGTTGCATGTGGTTTTCATTGAACAAGTTGGGGTTTTGCCATGTTAACATGGTTTGGGGTTTTCAAGTCTGGGTTTTTCACTTTGTAATTCAAGACATGATGACCTTGTCTAAGGCAATAAGTGCAATAGACGGGCTTGTTTTCCGCCTCTACAGGCTACCAGAAGCTAGGTGATACATGTGGGGCAGCCAATGTGTCTAGTGAAAAAGGATTTAGGCTGGATTAAGGGGGTTGAACCAAAGTGGGTTAGTTAGGGCCTTGTCACGGCAAGAGCAAGAAATTGGTTCCAAGGCAAATTGGGGTTTATTAGTGCATGGGCTCGAGATAAGCCAGGAGGGTGTAAGAGAGGATCAAATACGTGGCTCAATCTTGAATGAGTTAGTTATATTGGGCATAGTAGTTTGGGTTGGTACAAGGAAGAGGATCACCACAAGGGACACGGTTTGGGCAGACTTGGAAGAAGGTTGCAAGAGAGGATGGTTGCTACAAGGCCTAAAAGGAGACAAACTTAAATAATTAGAGTTTTATATAGTTTAATCCCAGTTTTATTTGTTATTTAACAATTTTAATTTTAGTTTCCTATTTTATTTAGGTTTATTTCTTTCCTAGTTAATTTAGGCTTTCATTAGGGATTAGGGTTATTACTTGTAGCCTTTTATAAGACATATTTTTCAGTTGAATTAGCAGATTTTTAGTTTTGAAAGACAACCCCCAAAAGAACAAGGTTTGCTATTCTTGCTGATTTTTTTCTTTTTAGGTGAGTGAAGCCTAAAAGAATTAATCAAACAAAATTCTTTATGTTGAGTGAGTGAAGCTCAACCGGTAAATCCAATCTATCATTCATCTATTCTTTTTATCTTTTATGAAAGTTTCGGGTTATTGATTTCTCTTTTGAAATCTCGGCCAACATAGAATTGTCGGGCATATTAGGGAGTCGTTGTGCAAGAGGGTTTTGGGCAGCCTACGGCTATTAGAGAGGTTCATTTCACGGCTAGGGTTTGGGGCGAGTGTTTGTTGAACAAGTTACAACAATCAGGTAGAGTTTGTGCGTATTTTGGGGTGGTTTTGCCAAGAGGTTCGAACAACCCTCAGACTGTTATGTTCTTTGGGGCAGCTTAGTGATTCAAGCATCTCCATTCACATCACTAGGGTACAAGTTTCCATAATCAACCCACACTCGATTAGGGCAAGGCTGCAATAAATCATTCTCCACACAGATACGTGCCACGCTAGGCCGAGGTAAATTGATGGTAGGTTGATCAAGCATTAATGTCCTTTCAAATAAGGAAGCAAGAGAGAATAAGGCCGATTTATTGAAGAGGTGAATCGAGAGATATGGGAGGGCAAACCAAACAGGAACCATAGAGCTTTCAAGCTACTATTTAAAGATGTGCATATGATATCTTCCCAAATAGCCACTAGAGCCTTTGATAATCCTCATCATGGCTAACCTAAATAAGAATATGTTTAGAATCTAGATATCCCATTGAGGATGCTGCTTTTAGCCCAATAGTATTAAGATACTTACAAGTAGCTTCCATAGAAGGCCTACCGTGGGAAAATTTACCTATTAAAGCATGACGAAAAGGTTTAGCTAGGGTTTCAATGAGTTCTGATGAAAGCTTTAAGGCGAGTTCACCCTTATAGGTCGAGGGTGGAATGACAAAAGAGTTAGAGGATGGAGAGGGAGAGGAGCACATGGCTACAACAAAGGATTTAGGGGGATCAAGTGGGGCCGGAGGAGAAGCCTTAGTCATGGCCACCGACTGAAAACCATAGAAGACGGCTGCTAGGGAGAAAATAAATATAATGTGTGAAAAAGAAGGCTTTTATATGTGTTAGTTGTAGACCGGTCAAAAATGATAATAATTTTAGGACATGGTGAGTAATATATTTAGTAGCAATAGAAAATAACTTCTCTAGAGTTTGAGAGCACCTCCCGTGAGAGGTTGATAAAAAGGTATAAAGCTTTATGAAAAACTTTATTGTATTGGAGAGACTTTGAAAAAGGTGACTAGGATAAAAAAAAGCTTGAAATCCGTCAACCTTTTGCAAACCCTTTAATCTCGGCTGATTCATCCAAATAAATAATAAAAAAATAAATTTCAGTAAACTTTAGCCCAACCACACTTTTTGTCAAAAAGAATAATTAAACGTTGCCAAACGACAAAAACAATTTGTAGTAAATTTCAATGGTACAATTTTTGATTTTTAAAAAAATTATTCTATAAGTTCTCCTATAAATAGGTTTTCAAAAAAAAAAAAATTTACATTCTTTCAAACATACATTACTTCTATACTATCTCATTCTCATTAAACTATACAAATTTTTATTTTCACTTCTTTTATTATGGATAACAATTTTTTTTACAAATTTATTGAACTCTTCTAATGTCGAAAATTCTGCGAATGCCGAAACTACTCCAAATTTTCAAGGTCCGCAAAATTTTCTAATAAAGTCTATATTGTTGCATCGGTATTTTTAATTATAATTCGTATGATTTTATATTGATTTAGTTTAATAAAGTCTATATCGTTGCATCGATATTTTTAATTACTAATAAATATTTATGAATGAAAATGGTTTTTTTAAAGATAAAATTTAAAAATATATAAATTATTTTTTGGATAGATTATATATTTTTTTATAATTTTTATGTTTTAAAACAATATATTTATATTTAAATATAAATATATATTAAAAAAATAAAATATTTAATTATGTGTTAATGTTATAAAGTTTTTATAAGTTTATATATAACGGAGAATAAGTTTATATTAAAAAATATATGCTGCATGAAAGTAGGAAAAAACTTTTTCAAAAGTTGTGCACTGTGGATGCTCGGAGACATAACAGCTGCCAAGAGAAACTGGAACGTGTCACCTTATCAACCAACGGTTCAAAGCTCAAACCGCTCCGAATTTGGGAACTCAAGTTTCTAGAGTAAGCCCATGGCCGCACTGTTCGCTACAGCCCACAAAACACTCGAAGTTGAAATTAAACCACGTTTCCAAACTCAAACCACTTTCATTTTCCATACACATTTAAGGCGGGAAATAATTTCACGCTTCGAAAAGCAACTTTATCTTCTCTTCAATGCGATCCGCAATTGCCAGCCGTTTCACTCACTTACCTTCCCACAACACATTTGCAAACCCATCCATGGCGTCCGGGTCGTCCAACACCTTGGTTTGGTTCCGGAAGGGTCTTCGAATCCATGACAATCCGGCTCTCCAACACGCAGCACAGGGCTCTAATTATGTTTACCCGGTTTTCGTAATTGACCCGCATTACATGGAGCCCGATCCCACTACATTCTCTCCCGGTTCGAAGCTTGCAGGATTGAACCGTATTCGGTTCTTGTTAGAAAGCCTGGTTGATCTTGATTCTAGTTTAAAGAAGCTTGGTTCGCGATTGTTGGTGCTCAAAGGTGAACCCGCCGACGTTTTGATTCGTTGCTTGAAAGAGGTAGCTACATACAATTCCCTGTCCATATCATTCACTTAGTAACATTTCTTGTTGGTTATCAATCATTACTTAAGTGTGTGAATTTGAGTTGGAAATATCATTTTTAATGTTCATTTTTATCGCAAATTCTGAAATTCACCCGGTAAATTGAAGTAGTTACATGTACATAGTGCTAGTTTGACATGGAATTCCATTTCGAATGATTCTAATATAGTTCAAATAGCATGCTCTTAGAATATTTGTAGAAAGAAGTGAGGACCAAATTAGTTAAAGTAGTTTGATGTGTACTGAATTTTATATACATAAATCAATTGAAAATGGGGAAAATTAACTCTTTGACCATGGTACTAGGTAACCGATTTGACCAACCACTTTAAATATTTCAAAATTGACCAATATACTCAATAATTGAGTGCGATGTGGTCCCTAACGTTAACGGGCCATCCACTTTTGTAACAGAACTGTTAATGTGGACTAACGGATGGATTTTATAAGGGGTATTATTCTACATCTCTATTGAAAATGATGGGGAGACTGCCATCATTTTTTGTTTTTGTTTTTCATTTTTGTATTTTCAATGGAGATGCACAGGAATACCCCTCACAAAATCACTCAGTTAGTCCACGTTAACAGTTCCGTTACAAAAGTGTATGACCCGTTAATGTCAGGAACCACATCGCACCTAATTATTGAGTACATTGGTCAATTTTGGGATATTGTAAAGTGGTTGGTCAAATCGGTTGCTTGCGAATAGTACGATGGTCAAAAAAATAATTTTTCCTTGAAAATGCTGTTAGGTGTTCTATGTATATCTGTTCATAAAATCTTGTGCACTAAAAAAAGTCACTTTTAAGAAGTCAACTTTTTTAATATTGACTTTTACTTCTATATATTTTCTTAAAATTGTACTAAATTTCTATATGTTTTGTTCTTGTATTGCACGGTTAATGTGACGACCCGACTCGGTCCCCAACGAGGAATGCCGAGTCGGACCGCTTGGAACTAACACGAATGGTGGACAAGCACTGACTAAACAATGGCGCAAGTCGAACAGTTGAGCTAACAAGCTCGAAACAAGAATGTAAAGCAGTACTAGAAGTACAAGTCCACAAATATCAAATATGTGGAAGCAATAATAGAGTGAAGCCCCGAGCTATAAAGCTCGAAACAAAATCAAATGAAACCAAGAGAGACAATTGTCTCACGAGGATAAAACAAAACTAAAATAACTTCTAGAGATGATGAACTAAATACCCGCCAAATAATAAAAGAGCTATGATATTACGAGTTAGAGCTTGTAGTATTATTACAAGCTTTAGTATTAGTGTCGTTAAATCAAATCTCCTAAGATATTTACACTGTTAGATTAAATATGTTCTTTTTTAAGTAATGATATGAACATTCCAAATCATCATCAACTTAATCATCTAACGGCTCAGCTCGTAATATCATTTGTCATAATAAAATAGAGAAATATCTACAAGTTGCACAACACATATCGGCTCAGGAATACTACAAGTATAAACATCTAGAGTACTTATAATGCTACCCAACATACGTAGGATTTATATAATCCTACACAACGTCCTTGCTAACACAAAGTCTGAATAGTTCTGAACATGAAGCTGTTCTAAAGGATCAACCGCGACACACGAACTATCCGATCTCATTGCCATAACAGTAAACCTACACAGTAAATAAGCAAAGGCGTGGGATGAGTCATAAAGACCCAATAAGCTACCATATGTAGAAATATGACATGACAAGATGCACAATCATATAGTAGTATACGATATCATCAAGTATGTCCAGTATCTCAAACTGATCAAGAATGTGAATATGAACATAACAAGTTTCCCAAATAATACCCAATCAAGATAAACACAGTCTCGCAGATCCCATGTATATATATTCATACATATCAAATCTCTCAAATCATACACAATCAAGATGAACAAAGTCACATAGATCTCATGTTCCTTTAACACTTTGTTGTTGTATAAGTGCTCATAGTAAGCCACATAAGGGTTCGAGAAAATACCGAAGTGGTGTCGTTGTGTTGCTCCTACAATCACAAATGTTAACTGTATCTGTGACTAAGATGCTCGTGATTGATACATCGATGTACTGAGGACACCCCTCAGCCAAATAGCATAATCCAATGCGTTCTTTTGGTTGTGACAATGAATTACTTCCCTATTGTGGCCAATAGTGGATGGTGTGTGTTGCATCCGGTACAACGATACATAGAAATCACGAATCCCATAGTTCGTGAAGGCGATGTATCGTCCCACCATCAACATAAAAACTCAAGTAATGGCAGCTGGATTGATATGCAATGTACAAGTAGATGTTTACTTGTCATGAAACCATATAGGGATCAAGCAAACTCGTCCAATGTCAAGTAGGTATATAACTCTACTAAATCAATTGCTTTCCAAGGGGGGTAGGTTGGTGCTAGTGAAAAACACTTTCAAATTTACCGACCTATTTCCTTTTTCTGTTTGTGATGCCTGCCTCTATTTGGAATAGAACTAGAAAAATTGGAAAGAGATTTTTTATGGGAAGGTTGGTCGGAGGAGTAGAAATTTCATTTAGTCAAATGGGATAAGGTTTGTGCTAGAATGCAAGAGGGATGGTTGGGGGTTAGGAAACTTAAAGTCTTTAATGAGGCATTGTTGGGAAAGTGGCTGTGGAGGTATCTCACGGAAAGGGAGGCATTGTGGAGGAGATTGGTGGTGAGCAAGTATGGCTTGGGGGGTCATGCGTGGTTTCCTGCGGAGGTTGTTTCGCCTTTTGGGGTGGGGGTGTGGAAGGGCATAAGAAAAGGGTGGTGTTCCTTTCAGAGGTTTCTTGCCTTTGAGGTGGGAAGTGGAGAGACAATTAGTTTTTGGGAAGATAGATGGTGTGGCGAGAGAAAGCTAAAGGTGGATTTTCCTGCATTGTTTGAAGTCACTAGGGATAAGGACTGTTACAAGCTCAGAAGATTGACAAGGCAGAAGTGAGAGTGATCTGGGTCAGATTTTCATGGTTAAATCTAATTACTTGAGGCTGTTGAATTATAATAGGAATTTTTTTCCTTGGAAAGCAGTGTTGAAATCTGTAGCGCTCAAGAGAGTGGCCTTCTTTGTATGGGAAGCAATGCACGAAGCTATCTTAATAGTAGATAATCTCCAGAAGTGGAATATTTCTTTAGTGAACAGGTGTTTCATGTGCAAGGCAAGCGAGGAGAGTGTGAACCATCTTGTAAGGGTAAAATAGGCCATGCCTATTTTGGTTTTGTTTCTCCTTTCTTGGTCCCTAAGTTTAGGCATATTTGGAAACAAAATCTTTAATTAGATTTTGGTTTTTATTTGTCCTAAAGTTTAGAGTTATTTTTGGAAACAAAATATGCCTAAAGATTTTTGATTGCATTTTTGGAAACAAAATACTTCTTTAGATTTTGTGGTTTCTTGGACCTAAATTCTAGGAGTTGTTTTTGGTAACAAATCCTTGGTCAAATCTTTCCTAACAACCGTGTCTTGAAGACCTCTTCAATATGGTAAGTGGATCTAACAATTAAGGAAGTTGCTTTTAATTCCAATTCTAATCCTTGTCCTTCTTGGAGTTGGATTCCTTCTTTGTGTGTAGGTTTCCTCCTCATTATAAATAAGAGTCATGGGCAACGGTTGAAGTGATCCTGAATCGTGACAGAGAGAATTCGAGACACACAAGAGAGCAGAAAATTCAGAATTTAGAATTCCAGCTTTTGTGCAGAAGTTGAATGTAGCTTCGGATGTTACAACATTGGAAGCTACATTGAAGGGCTGAAGCTGTTTGTCTTCCGTGCTGATTTTAGGAAGCTATTTGTTTCTTTCCACGTTTTCTTTACCTCTTTTTCTGTGGGTTTTGCTCTCCAAGACTTGTTGTCTTGTGAGAGTGTTTTGTTTGGTGATTTCACATAGTTTTTTGTAAAACAATTCATCTTTTTAAGTGAAATCTTTTTTGCTATGAGGCTAGATCTACAAGCATAGGCTTGTAGATTGTTTGGTAAACCTTTGTGTTTAATTTCGTGCTTTAGTATTAAGTCTTCCGCTGTTCAGTTTTATTTTGACCATTGTGACTTCCATTGTAGCTACATCGGTAGCTACATTGGAAACTACATTGGTTTCTCTTGGAGAATCCTAGCTACTTGTGTTCTTTCAATTTGTCCTGTCGCTTCAGATCTGTAGAGTTTGTTGCTGAATCTTTTTAAAGTGCCTTGGGTGATGCCGAGATCAGTTTCTGAGTTGTTGAGGTGTTGTTAGCGCAAAACAGGAGCATCGGGGTTTGGGAGGCTGCCCTTTTGGCAGTTTGTTGGGTGATCCGATGGGAGAGAAATCAACGTGTTTTCGATAATGAGGAAAAGTCTATTCCGGTCTTGAAGAATTCTTTGCTTCGCACTCTATTCTCTTGGTGTGTAGAGGCTATGAACTATCCACTCGTTTCGAAAATGTCTTTTGTAGAGTTTGTAAATAACATATCTAGCGGATAGAAGCTCTCAAGCTTTGTATGCTTCTAATGTACTAAGGACTCGTCACCTTTTTTTACACTCATATTTATATACTCTTTACTTAACAAAAAAAATCCCAAAATCACATAAAGAGCTCTTATCGAGTCTCGAAATTACAAGTGCCAAGTATGTACACTCAAATCAACCAAATTTCCAAAAGCTAGTAGCCTAGTCAAATGGACTCTAAACATCGTAGGATCTTACTACGATGTTTGTAAGGTTCAATTGTTCATTAAGCACGACTCCGTTGAGTCTTTACTACTGTTTCTTCCAAATAAGGTATTAATGCTATATGCATCTCTAACCCTTTCCTATATTCTCGTTTGAGGCATAGCTAGGTTCTTGTTCCATTTAGGAACTCTAGTTCAAGAATCACTAAATCAAGTATACGTTGAAAGCCTAAGTTGATCAATATCAATTCAAGCCCTAGATCAATTCCACTTATTAGCGAAATCCAAGTTCCACACAAGTTGACAAATCAAAGATCATGGAAACCTTAAGGCATTCAAGTGTAAATCATGCTTCAAGCAAGGATACACAATATGCTTTATAAGTCATATTATCAAACAAACATAGAGGATTCAATCCTTAACTAATATCACAATCATGCTTTCGTAAGTCATAATATAAACTAGGCATAGATGTTTATTTCTAGCACGAACCCAAGCTAAGTTTGTAACTTAACAAATCATGAATCACATAGACAAAGAAATTCATTTCTATTATGAATCTAGGCTAAACCTGTAATTAACAAGTAGCAACTCACATAATCTCCAGGATTACATTGATGGTCTAGGTTCATTGAATAACTAGAATATACTCACCAAAACTCTTCCAAGGATGATGATTCATTTCATAGTCTCAAACTCATAATAGCTCATGTTGATTCATAAACCAATCTTATCAAGTTCACGCTAATGGGATCGCATCTGAGATACAATCTAATATGCTTTAAATGATTTTTATTACAACTTATCAAAAAAAAAAAGCTACAAAAACATCCAAATAGTTTCTATGTCTGGTTCGAGGATATGTTCTTCCTAATATCCTAGAATAGTGTACTATTCTCTGGGCCAAATCAACCCTACTCTACTCGGTGTTCATACACCGATAGATTCGCATTCTAAAACCCTGGAATGATTTAAGCATGTATAACGTACTCGAGTACAACGACTCAATAACCCAAACCAATGGAATTATATCATAGTTATAATTCTTCTATTCAACAAGACCACCTTAGCAGTCTTTGATAAACCAAATGCCAAGGCGTATGCTTCTAAAGTCATACTAATCATAATCTTACATTCATGTTCCCCAAATCACCACAACCTTCATATAAAGCATGATAACACCCTTTAATGAGACTATGCACAATCGTGCACACAAAGCGACTCTAACGAGTCGGAAGTCACAACCTTAATTACCCTAACACCGTAGGATTCTTGACTCAAGATAAGGTCTTACTATTGCTATTTCAGGACTTCAAATGAAGTCCAAATCATAGTATAACATAGGTAACATTTACAAATTCCAAAACGTTACAAAGTCGGGGTTTTATCGAGACCCGACGAACACGAAAGATTATAGGATTTCATCCTAAGGTCATATAAATCATGTCAAACCACTTAGTGACTCCGTTGAGTCAAAACGCACAATTTGACAACTTAGGTCACAAACCTGATTTTGGGAATTGTTCAATATTCGGTTAGTAAACCCGTTAGACAATTATTTAGAGTCTTAAATACCCAAAACAAACCCATATAACCCATCTATATTGAACCCTTATGTTCGCAAATCCATATTAACCAAAATCCCAACATATGAAGTTGAAAACGACAAATATTGTAAAGAATCTTTATCTATAACATCCTAGCTCAACCTATACAATATTTGTATAGTTTGAGCTCAACCTACACCGGTTGGGAAACAAGGGAAGGGTAGTAGCTTACCTAGCTCGAGAAGAAATTAAAGGAAACAAGAAATAGACCGGTGTAGGTTGAGCTTCTCGACGAGGGAACTCGTAGCTGGTCTCGGATTGAAATTCTGTTCAGTGAATCAATGGGAACGAACACACACACTCCACACCTACTCCACACCTACCGAAGGTGTTCTCTCTCTCTTTCACGGTGAAGATGAAGAATGAGGGAGGAGATGGGAGTTCAGATCCTAAGAAGGGGTTAGAGGGACCAAAATGCCCTCCCAGGGGGTGGACAAGGCAAAAGGAGCGGGGTATTTTGAGGGTAGATAGGTAATTTCACGTCCAAAGTCGAATTTGGGACAAATCTGTTCGTATCAGGAAATGGGGGGATGCGGCTGCATCCCTTTTAGCATGCGAGTGCATGCTCTGCACTTATGGTTTTGGTGAAGTCTCAGTAGTTTGATTGCGGGGGCATGTGCAAGGCCAATACGACTGCATTGCCTCTGGGACTGAAAACCTCAAGTTTGTGCTCTAGTTTGACCCCCAAACTACCCTATAACACATGTGGTTGATTCCCCACTGAAAAGGCAACCGAAACACGCCCGAACATTGTTCAAAACGAAGGCAAGCGAAGGTCGAAACGTAAGACGAATGTCCAACGATCATCGACACGAATCAAGCAAGCAAGACAACTCAATCAAAATCAAGATAAGGCAACCGAAACACGCCCGAACATTGTCCGAAACGAAGGCAAATGAAGGTCGAAACGTAAGACGAATGTCCAACGATCATCGACACGAATCAAGCAAGCAAGACAACTCAATCAGAATCAAGATAAGGCTAAGGCTATGAGGCTTAAGAACTCAAGCCAACCAAGACCAAACAAAGATGGAAATCAAAGGCAAGATATGGCACTACAATCCCTAAGTCTCAAATGTCAAAACAAGGCAATTGAGTCTCATAACTCAAGGTCTATCTTGCATTGGACAAATCCAACACAATCAAACATATAACAAGGTTACTAAGGCTCAAATGGCCCTAATCAAACTCAAGAAATAGAATCAACATGGTCCTAAGCATGAACCATGTAAGGCATAGAAGTTCAATTATACAACTATAAAGTCAACCACATCAAGGTAAGTATGACAAGCATACAAGGCACAATTCAAGCATGATAAGGAACCTATAGCAAGGTTCAAGTACTCAAAGGTTCAGGGTTTTACAGTTAACATCACACATTCGTAAGTAAGAAAGAAATTGAAATTCTTTTGAAAATTTATAGCTTAAATTTGAAAATGCTGACTCTTTTTTTTGGGGAACAAACGCAAAATGATAGTTTGACTCTTGTTTCGGGACAGAGTGATTATTATAAATGCAAAGTATGTGAATCTATGGTACTTGGAATATACATTCACCTTGTTCATTTCAATATTAATTGTTATATGGATACTGGTAAAATGAATGAACTTTAATCTAGTTTCTGCTAAACCTATGACATAAGAGTTATACGTTTGGAATTGTTACACTTGCACGAGCATCGGGTTAAAATTGTGTTTCCTTAATTAAACATTACAATTAGATGTTACAACTCGTTACCTTGTGCTATATCCATTGATGTATGGTCCTGATGAGGGAATGTTCAAGTTTACCATTGTATTCATATTTATTTATTTATTGGTCTATGCAGTGGGACATTAAAAAGCTGTGTTTTGAGTTTGACACAGAGCCATATTATCAAGCATTAGATAGTAAAGTTAAGGTAATAGTCGTTTTATTAAAAGGCATTTGATTAGTGAAGTTTCAAATTGTGTACTTCGCTCTCCACTATTGTGCTCCTGTTAAAGATTTTTGGTAACAACAAGCTAATGCATGTTTCAATAGAGCTATGCTTCTGTAGCCGGCACAGAGATTTTCTCTCCTGTCAGTCATACGCTCTTCAATCCTGCAGACATTATACGGAAGGTAGGTGTGAGGTTTGTGTGTGTTTTCTTTCGATGTACAGTTGTGTTTTTAATAATTTCACCTGTAAAAGATGTTTTCTCTTTGTTTGTCGAAAAAGTGATTAACCATTCTATTACTTTCTAACATTTGAGTCTTATGGAATTTATGTGCATCTACACTGGCTCACAAATGAAAAGAATGGAGGAAAGCCGCCATCGAGTTATCAATCTTTTTTAAAGCTAGCTGGGAAACCCTCATGGGAATCATCTTCCCTAGTAACCACACTTCATATGCTTCCTCCTGTTGGTGAAATTGGAGATTGTGTGGTTTCAGAAGTTCCAAGTGTCAAAGAACTTGGCTATGAAGATGCTGGAGAAGTATGCTTGTTTGCTTATTTTTTCTTCAGAAAGGTCTCTTTTGGTTGTTTTCTTAGAACAAACATTAGCATGCAGGATCAATTGACTTTCTTTAAAGGTGGCGAATCAGAAGCACTGCGGAGGTTAAAAGAATCAACAAATAACAAGGTATCATATTGTCTCTTACAAGATTTATGCGAGTGAAAAACGTAGAAATTTCGTAACAACTTCTCTGTTGTATTTCAAAATGTAAACTCACAATAATACAAGTCTTTCAAGCCTATGCTGTGAATTTCTATTTCAAAATAGCCAGTGCAGAAGTTCCGCAGTAGTGAGTAGTGAAGCAACCTTCCTTCTGGAGATGCAGCATGCACTTTAGATTGTTATCTGTTTTTTTATTTTATCTCTTTGCTTGTTTAGAACTTAGAAGTATCATATTGCTTATGTGTCTCCTCGAGAGTGTTGATTCCTTCTGTCATTATAGAAACCAAACTGACTATTTTCTGAAATTTGATATAAGTATCACTTTTCACTGTTGCTTATTTTTTGTGATCAAGCCAGATGTATGCTAGTTGAGTTGATTAATACTTGTTTTAGTTAAGACATGGACCCTGATCTTTTACTAGTGCACCTATGGTGCGCATGTAGTGCAAATGTAAGATCCTCTGAAGACTGTTGCTTGGCATGTAACATCATTAGTGATGGTATCAGCAGATGATGTCTTAGTTGTCTTATCAAAATCGAATTACGGGAATTGTGATAAGATCACACTTAACATTAATCTTTATTTTAGTAAATCGTGTGAACTCATGAGTGACAGCCCATCACCACACACACCTTGGCATGGCCCCCAAATTGTCAAATTTTGATAATTAAGGACTTCGAGGACATTGTGGCTTATACGCTGACTGAAATTGAGCCGAATAATACAAAGCTCACTGTTACCTTCCCTCTTCTGCATCAAGCAGTTGGCGATGCGTCAAAATAACTATATTTCCTATTTTCCTTCTTACAATTTAAATTCATTGAAATATAAATCTTGCTGAAATTTATATACCTTGGTTTAGCTGGTGGACACTAATTCTTGTTTCTCACTTCATTTGTGATTTAAGTTAGTTATTTGCTAATTACTGTAAATGTGATGTATGTTCTTTGTGCCTTTTTGGTTCAGGAGTGGGTTGCGAACTTTGAGAAACCAAAGGGTGATCCATCTGCATATTTAAAGCCTGCAACGACAGTTTTATCTCCCTACTTGAAAGTAAGTGAGAGACTTATAGACAGCTTGGATTTCTTCTCCTATAGAATTCTAATCATGCTTTGTTCAACTTGCTGGAAGTTTGGCTGTCTTTCTTCCAGGTACTTCTATCAGTGTATCCAGGATATTCAGAAAACCATCAAAACACACACTTCTCCACCTGTTTCCCTTCTTGGGCAGGTCAGCATACCTGGTCTTGGGCACAGTAGTTGAGGGTCCAGTACTCTAACTGCTAATTTTTTATTTCTGTAGCTGTTATGGCGAGAGTTCTTCTACACCGTCGCTTTTGGAACTCCTAATTTTGATCGAATGAGGGGTAATTCAAGTTGCAAGCAGGTATTTACGTTTGGCTACTTTCTCCACCCAGGTTGCCTTATCTGCTTCATGCATCACTTTCCCCTAGGCCCTAGTTTAAGTATTGAATAATAGCTAGTAATGGTGCTAAGAACAATGACAAGTGTCTATGCAAGTATGCACTTTAAACCTAGATCTGGAATGGTGTACAACTTTAATGGACTTTGTCGACATCTAAATTCCTACGTCTATAGACTTTAGTTAGATAATGCAGTATATCTTTATTAACAACTGTACGTTGTCGAGTATGTTTCGACCATTGAATAGAATCAGTAAGTATTACGTTGAAATAACATCCATCTCTTTTTGCAAAACTCTGGAGAACCTATTTGTCTTAATTGCATTTTTTATATTACTTTTGATGATTAATATTCCTTTTCATTAATCAGGAACTTTGATAATATCAATGTCAACGTCCGTGCTATAGGTTGGAGAAACATCAAAACTAACAAAGACAAACATAGTTAAGCAGCAGGATGTGTTTGTGTGTGAGTGAGTGAGTGAGTGAGAGAGTGAGAGAGAGAGAGAGAGAGAGAGTATGAAAAGGATTCATGTAGCCAACTGGGACATATAAGATAATTTGGTTTATGAACATATATATCCCAACTAATACAAATTCTTGTCAATTCCTAATTTTGTTCTCGTTGTCACTTATAGTATACATAAGTGCATACAGTTGAGTAAAGGCAATTTGTTGTATGCATTGCTAAACTTTTTCTATGGTTGACATAACTTACCTCCTCAAGTGAGCCTTATTGCATATTTTACAGAAAAGGGATCTCTGCTTTCTCTTTGGTTTTTGTTACATTTATAGAATCTTTCTTGAGCATAAGCATGGATAAATGGTTGACTTGTTTGTGTTTCTGTAGATACCTTGGAATGATGATGCTGATGATGAATTGCTAGCAGCTTGGAGGGATGCCAGGACAGGATTTCCTTGGATCGATGCCATCATGGTCCAGGTTAGGTCTGTGGTCAGGGGGGTTACTTGCGTTTTACTAGAACTACTGCATGTTTATCTTTTGCTTCAGCCTGCATGTTAAGTCTATCTAGATCCTAGTAATTATAAGTGGGCTGTAAAGCTGATTTTATGTTGTCATAGCTTCGAAAGTGGGGTTGGATGCACCATCTTGCACGCCATTCGGTTGCCTGTTTTCTAACTCGTGGAGATTTGGTAAATGATTCAGACTCTCATAAGGCCTCATCTTTAGTTTCCTAACTCCATTTGGTTGATAATAAGTCTGTTTCTGACAGTTTGTTCATTGGGAAAAAGGGCGTGATGTTTTTGAGCGACTCCTTGTTGATTCAGATTGGGCAATTAATAATGGAAATTGGCTATGGCTCTCGTGCTCATCATTTTTCTATCAGGTATGGGTGTATCCCTTGCATCCTTTGCTTTTGCCTTCTCAAAAAGAGTACACTGCTGATTGTAGAGATAACAACACAGAAACCAAGCTTCTATGGGTGCTAGCGGTTCTAAGTATATTCTTGTTTGGACTTCAATTTCTGATTTCGACATTGTTTTGAAAGAATTTCCGGATGGTCTCTGAATTTTCTTGTAATGCACATACTTATGAGAGATTGGTTTGCAGTTTGGTTGATAGCATGTTTAGGAGTTAGGGTGATTGTTGAGTAGGGCATTTAGATTCAGGTTTTCCTATTTGCTTTAAGTTTGAGCTGGTTTTTGTGATGCATATTTGACAAGTACTGACTAGTTGTAATTCTTTGTTGATCAGTATAATCGTATTTATTCTCCAACCACTTTTGGGAAGAAATATGATCCAAATGGTTCCTACATTAGGCATTTTCTCCCCGTACTGAAAGGTATCTTTCTAATCCTCCTTTTTTTTTGTTGGCTTGGCTTATTCTCTACCATATGAAATTTAATGTCATTCACGCTCCCAGATATGCCAAAGCAGTATATATATGAACCGTGGACAGCTCCCCTAAGCATCCAAACTAAAGCAAAGTGCATAATTGGAAAAGATTATCCAAAACCAGGTAGTCATATTATTATTCTCAGTATGAGTTCTTGTACCTTGTATAAAAGCTCTCCCTGATTCATTCTTATCTGGCTTTTTATGTTTACCTTATATGAAATATGGCATTGAGGCTATTAGGCCATGTTTGCCCTCTTTAGTCATATCATTGCTCTATTCTGAAGTACGGAGTATTACTTGTTGGAAACTTGGTTTCCAATAGCTTGAATAAACTAAGTTATGTAAGTGTAAAATGTGGGAATCCCACATTGGGAACAAAATGAAACAAGCTCTACCTTATAAGGTAGAGCTTTGAGGCTTTACTTTCAGGCCCTTGGGCCACTACACTTTTGTGTAGGAGGGAAGACCTACCTAGGTGTAGGTCCAAACACGCGCGCGCCGCCGCCCGGCTCGGCCAGTTGGTTGGTTGGTTGGTCGGTCGGCTTGCCTGCCTGAACCTATCTTTTTGCTAACGGTTCATTTGGTGTGTGACCCTTTTCAGCATGAACCTTTTGTATAGGTTCAGAAGTTCAGCCGACTCCAGAAGACAGTTATTCGGTTTTGCCTGAAAGGTTGTGTCCCTTTCAGACAAACATAACTGCCAACTGTCATCCCAAAGATTGTGTCTGTTTGAACAGTCACAACTGTTCTAACCGTTCCCAACTGCCGTTTAAATACAGCTCTCAAACAGATTTTTGGTATCGAAAATTCTGCTCTTTCTATACTACTCCCTTCTGCCCTACAGAGATTACAGCAACGGTTGCATTCGTTGGTGATTGAAGCATTGAAGATCTGCCATCATTCAATCACGGTAAGGTCAATATCCTGGGAGACTCACTAGAATCACGCCGTGCAGATCTAGAACACGGCTTCTAGTTTTTGTCTTAAGGACAGAGATATAATCTCGTTGATCTTAATACAAAAACCTACCCAACACTGCCAGGCCAATATAACAATCTTAAGACAAAAATCCTTTTCGCCTGGTTTTGTTTCCAGAACCTGTTTCTGCTTGCTATCTGATTCTGGTTTTAGTCAACAGATTCTGCAACTTAGTCTTTTAACAGTCTCATAAAACCTTATAGACTGTACACATAATTTTCTGCAAATAATCTTTTCTGGAAAGTTTAGTAACCTGTTTATTTACAGATCACAAAGTCTGCTAATAAACACAGATTCTGCATGCTGTTTATGTCCTTTGTTTCTATACAGAAAATTATCACATTCTGCATACAGCCTGCAGTGTTTAACCTGGTTTTATTACAGTTTGTTCTCTGTACAGCCAAACCTGAAATTGGATATAACCTGTACAGAAAATTGTTGTATCTAAACACTGCTTTTGGTTTACAGATTATGCCTGCATTAATCTGGTTTAGATACATTTTGTAATCTGCTTCTGCTTTAGCCTGTACAGATTACAGCACCTGTTTATCCTACAAGTCTGTTTTCTGTACAGCCAAACCTAATTCTGCATACACAAAATCTGGACATCTGAGTTTCTGCATGCATTTCTGTTAAACAAATTCACAGAAATTCTTTTGTTCCTGCACATAAACTCAGAAACTGCATGTTACACATTCAGATTTCTGCCTTCCGTTGAACCTATTCTGACTGTTAGCATTCACAAGGTTACAACCTGTTTGTATTTTGTATGTTGTTTCAAACCTGCTTAGTTACAGAATCAGATCTTATAACACTGTCATAACCTGAACAGTTTGCATACCAGTCTGTCATTTAAAATACAGATTCTGCTTTCATCTGATTGTGCAACAGTTTGCATACCAGTCTGTTATTTAAAATCTGATTCTGCATACTTAGTAACTTCAGATTCTGCATCTGTACAGTTTATGCATTGAATACTTACTGCTTCAGTTTCTGCATGCTTAATAAACACAGATTCTGCATGCTTAGCAAAAACAGAAACTGCATTCAAACAGAAACTGCATTCATAACAGAAACTGCAAATCTTCTGGTTACACCAAAACTGCAATCTCATAATCTGCTTGTTTCAAATTCAGTGTTTGCTTCACTGAAAATTGCTACTGCATATAACTTGTTTATGCAAACAAAGACTAACCTGTATCTGTTTTAGTTACATAGTTAGGCTGTTCATGCTTCCAGTTTTTGCATCAATTTTATGCAGCCTGTATGATAACAGTTTGCTTCTAAAAACCTGGTTCATGTACTGCATTAAATCTGATTCTGTTACAGATTTTAATTGATTTCAAATACTGCAATCAGCCTGCTCAAAACTTGCCCCTGACACTGCATATAACCAGATTATATCAACAGTTACACAACCTGTTCATTACAGATTATATCAACAGATTATACTTCTGTTTAAATCTGTTTGAAACCAGAATTCTGGTTCCTTTTTAAAACAAAACACAAACTAATCAGTTAGTTTTTCTGTGTTTGTACCAGTTCTCATAACAACTGCACTAATCTGTTTATATTACAGAATCAGGTTTCAGTTACAGCCTGTTCCTGCTTTTGTTCTATATGGTTTAAGATTACAGTTTTAAATTGCTGCAAATTCAGATTACTGTCAGCCTGATAACAAGTTTACTTCTGTTACTACATTGAATTTCTAATTCTGCAAGTAACAGATTTAAGACTTATTCAGATTCTGGAAGTTTATAAAGACTGTTTTGCACAGAAATTCTGGTTGCATTGATCAGTCTTATAAACGATTTGATAATCTCCTTACTGTGCAGCAATGACTACTTCTGAAAGTGCAAAGGAAACCGTTGTTGTAGTCGAACAGCCCGCTGTTGTTGCAACTCCCGGCCTACCGCCAACGATTCATAGCGAGCGACCCGAAAAGTTCAACGGAACAGAATTCAAGCGATGGCAACAGCAAATGCTATTTTACTTGACCACCTTGAATCTGTCCAAATGCTTGAAAGAAACAGCCCCCGTCCTAGACCCTAACGAGACGGACAGGACCACAGTGGCTGCCGCCGAGTCGTGGAAGCACTCGGATTTCTTATGTCGCAATTACATTCTAAATGGACTTATTAATTCCTTGTATAAAATTTATAGTCCATTTAAGAGTGCTAAGGCATTGTGGGAGTCCTTGGAGAAAAAGTACAAAACCGAGGACGCCGGGCATAAGAAATTTGTGGTTGCTCGCTTTCTTGATTTTGCTATGGTAGATACTAAGCCTGTTGTCTCTCAGGTTCAGCTGCTTCAAGTTTTGTTGCATGAGTTGGAAGCCGAGGGTATGCAACTCCCCGAGTCTTTCCAAGTTGCTGCGGTAATCGAGAAGCTCCCTCCCGGTTGGAAGGACTTCAAAAACTACCTTAAGCACAAGCGAAAAGACATGTCTCTCGAAGACTTGATCCTAAGGCTACGGATTGAACAAGACAACAAGGTAGCGGATAAAAGGAACAACCGCACTATGGACGGGGCCAACGTTGTTGAGCAAGAACCGAGGGGCAACAAGCGCAAGCACGCCGCCGAAAGCTCCAAGAAGCACAAGCGCCGAAGAGCCCAAAAAGCACAAGAACTACAAGTTCAAAGGGAAGTGCTTGAATCGCGCAAGGTCGGCCACAAAGCCGCCGAATGCCGCGGAAGAAGCGGGTCAAGCGTGAAGCAAACATGGTTGATGAGGAGATCAAGATGATATGTGTCGCCTCCGAGACAAACATGGTTGGCACGGCCGCGAGTGGTTCGTGGACACCGCGCGACGCTGTCATATTTGCGGCGATGCCAAGATGTTCTCCGCTACAACAAGGTGACGCCCGGGAGAAGCTTTTCATGGGCAATTCATCTACTTGAGTGGAAGGCAAAGGCCAAGTGACCTCGAAAATGACGAGTGGGCGGAATTGGTGCTAACCAATGTCCTTCATGTTCCCGACATTCGCAAAAATTTGATCTCGGTTCTCTTTGGTTAAACATGGGTTTAAGTTGGCTTTTGAGTCTGACAAGTTTATCCTAAGTAAGAGTGGGGTTTTTATTGGTAAAGGTTACCTCGATGAGGGCCTTTTAAGTGTAATGTAATGGTGGTTAACACCGCATACAATGTTGATAATAAAAGTGCTACAGCACCATCTTCTTCTTACTTGCTTGAGCATTTTGATCTTTGGCATTATCGATTAGGTCATGTTAACTATGACTCTATGAGACGATTAATGAAAATGGAATTAATTCCTCCAAGTCGCATTAATAAAAATAACAAATGCCATACTTGCGTTGAAGCTAAGCAAACAAGAACGTCGTTTAAGACAATCGAGCGTGACACAACACCATTAGCTTTGGTTCATAGTGATCTATGTGACTTAAAATCCATAGAATCTTATGGCGGAAACAAATACTTCATCACCTTTATTGATGATTGTACCCGGTTTTTGTCATCTCTATCTCTTAAAAAGTAAAGTTGAAGCCTTCAAGCTTTTAAACTTTACAAAAACGAAGTCGAGAATCAACTTTCAAAGAAGATAAAAATTCTTAAGTCTGATCGAGGAGGCGAATATGTGTTTCCCTTCAAAGACTTCTGTGCTGACCACGGGATTATTCACAAAGTTACACCCCCATATAGCCCACAATCCAATGGGATTGCCGAAAGAAAAAATCGAACCTTAAAGGAAATGATGAATGCATTATTGCTTCAATCCGCCTACCCGACGAAATGTGGGGGAGGCGGTGCTCACCGCCAATTACTTGTTAAACAAGCTTCCCACAAGAAATTGGACAAAACGCCTATGAATTATGGCATGGTCGAAAACCATCCTACAAATACCTCAAAGTGTGGGGGTGCCTAGCTAAAGTAGCGTCCCACCACCTAAAAAGGTTAAAATCGGTTCCAAAACCGTGGATTGTACTTTTATTGGTTATGCAACCCATAGCAGCTTATCGGTTCTTAGTCCATAAATCGATAATCCGAAATCGAGGTGAATACCGTTATGGAATCAAGAAATGCCACGTTTTTTGAAGCTATCTTTCCTCTAAAAGATGATACTTCAGTAAAACGCTCATTTCCTTGGTCAATTGACGAACAAGATAACACCTCACAAGCAATAGTCCCTATGGCTATTGATCAAGGTATTCATCAAGATGAAGACATTGATGAACCTCGCCGAAGCAAGCGAGCTCGCACGAGTAAGACCTTTGGACTGACTTTGTGACCACGCTTCTCGTGGATAATGAACCACGTACGTTCAAGGAAGCAATGTCTACTCCCGAGGCTCCACAATGGAAGGAAGCCGTCAACGGCGAAATATCTTCCATTATGCAAAACCACACCTGGGAGCTCGTCGACCTTCCCAAAGGTTGCAAACCCCTAGGTGTAAATGGGTCTTCAAACGAAAATTGAAACCTGATGGGTCCATTGATAAATACAAGGCTCGGCTAGTCGCCAAGGATTTTAATCAAAAAGAAGGTGTTGATTATTTTGACACCTATGCTCCAGCATTCGAATTACTTCAATTCGCCATCGATTGCTTCATGCGGCACTACACGGTCTCGAGATACATCAAATGGATGTCAAGACCGCTTCCTCAACGGTGAACTTGAAGAAGAAATTTATATGAAACAAATTAAGGCTTTATTGCTCCAGGCAATGAAACTAAGGTCTGTCGACTGGTCAAGTCTTTATACGGTCTAAAGCAAGCACCAAAACAATGGCATAAACGTTTTGATGACGTTATACTTGCTAATGGCTTCAAGACTAATGAATGTGACAAGTGTGTATACGCTAAGAATACACAACAAGGTTACATCATTATCTGTCTTTACGTTGATGACATGTTAATTATTGGTAGCAATAATAACATGATCAAAGACACCAAAAAGATGTTGGCCAGCAGATTTGACATGAAAGATTTAGGGTTAGCTGATGTCATCCTAGGTATTAAAATATCTAGAACATCCGAGGAGATAGTTTTATCACAATCTCATTATATTGAGAAATTGCTAGAGAAATTTAGCAACGGTGATACAAGCATTGCTAAGACTCCAATCGACCCTAACTTTCATCTCAAAAAGAACCTACACGAGAGCGTATCTCAAATTGAATACTCTCGAATCATTGGAAGTCTTATGTATCTTACGAACCGCACGCCTCGACCTCGCAAACAAGCAACCGATTGAGTCGGTTTACAAGTAATCCCGGCCATGATCAATGGAAAGCCATTGTTAGAACTCTTAGATATCTTCGATACACTAAGGACTACGGGTTGCATTACTCCAAGTATCCGGCAGTTATTGAAGGATACAGTGATGCTAATTGGATTTCTGATACTAACGACTCCAAGTCAACAAGTGGATTTGTATTCACTCTTGGTGGCGGTGCCATTGCATGGAAATCTTCCAAACGACTTGCATTGCAAGGTCTACTATGGAATCGAATTTATCGCCTTAGATAAAGCAAATGAGGAAGTCGAATGGTTACGTAACTTCCTTGAAAATATTCCAAAGATGGCCACGCCTATATGCATCCATTGCGACCAAGCCGCAATTGGAAGGGCACAAAATAACATGTATAATGGTAAGTCCCGCCATATAAGGCGGCGACACACAATACCATTAGGCAACTACTCTCCAATGGCGTGATCACCATCGATTATATTCGATCTAAGGACAACCTAGCGGATCCATTAACTAAAGGATTGTCCGTAGAGTTAGTATGCGCTTCATCGAAGGAATGGGTCTCAAGCCTATGAAATAAAGAGAACCTTTAGCGGAAAACCCCACCTAGTTGATTGGCAACCCCATGGTCTAGGTTCAAAGGGACAACCAAACTAATTGATCTCACTATTAACACTAATGGACTCACACTCCTACTCATTCCTATGGTGAAAACACTAGTGTTACCGTCACTGGTTTAGGATAAGCACGCTTTTAATGATTCTTGTGACTTGATTTGATCAAGCGGGTACCGACAGATACACCCTTATAAGAAATCACCTATGTGAATGTAAGATCGGCCGATCTTATGGAAATTTCGAGGCAAAATTTTCTAACAACATTCACGTAACTGTGAAGCCTTCGGCCAAAATGAACACAACGTAGAATCAAACGTTGTTTGAGGGCGCAGCTATGTGAATACTATTGTCTTGGTTGACATCAAACACCGCCGGCAAGACACACCACCGATTAGTAAGTCTTCCCGATAGTAACTCATAAGGAAAGGTTCAAAGCCAAAAGCCACCTCTTCCACTCTAGCTACTCTCGCTTGTATCTCTCAGAATATCAATATGTCATCAACTTACATGATATCTTATTCAATGTGGGGATTGTTGGAAACTTGGTTTCCAATAGCTTGAATAAACTAAGTTATGTAAGTGTAAAATGTGGAATCCCACATTGGGAACAATGAAACAAGCTCTACCTTATAAGGTAGAGCTTTGAGGCTTTACTTTCGTGCCCTTGGGCCACTACACTTTGTGTAGGAGGGAAGACCTACCTAGGTGTAGTCCAAACACGCTGGCCCACCGGCCGGGTTGGTTGGTCGGTCGGCCGGCTCGAACCTATCTTTTTGCTAACGGTTCATTTGGTGTGTGACCCTTTCCAGCATGAACCTAGACAAACATAACTGCCAACTGTCATCCCAAAGATTGTCTGCTTTGAACAATCAATCGTTTCTAACCGCTTTCCAATCGTCATCCCAACCGCCGTTTAAATACGACTTTCAAACATTTTTGGCATTGAAAAATTGCTCTTTCTATACTACTCCCTTCGCCTCTGAGATTACAAAGAACGGTTGCATTCATTGGTGATTGAAGCATTGAAGATCTGCCATCATTCAATCACGGTAAGATCAACATCCTGGGAGACTCACTAGAATCACGCCGTGCAGATCTAGGACGCGGCTTCTAGTTTTTGTCTTAAGGACAGAGATTAATCTCGTTGATCTTAATACAAAAACCTACCCAACACTGCCAGGCCACTATAACAATCATCATCGGGGAAATTTATTGGATTCAAGTCGTCGACAACGGAATTGAAAGGAAATTCTTTTGGCTAGGGAATGTTGTGGGGAAATTTATGCATGCCGACTCCTTTCTGAGAAATTTGTATAC
The DNA here is from genome assembly GCA_013146195.2 of Codonopsis lanceolata. NCBI lineage: Eukaryota > Viridiplantae > Streptophyta > Magnoliopsida > Asterales > Campanulaceae > Codonopsis > Codonopsis lanceolata. The sequence continues at coordinate 11,976,567 of CM028378.1, read as the reverse complement.
AAAAAGTATTGCGAATTAAGTATTTTATGATTTTGATATAAAAAAAAGTACAAAAATTATATATGTCAAACGTTCGGTTTGATTAAAAAAGTCAAATCACCACAATAATTTACTAACAGAAACAGGATCGATTGCCCCCTCCACCGTAATCTACATGACACAGAGTAAAGTGGAGTAGAGATCTTTCAAGGACCAGTGTTTACATACATATAAAGATAAAAGATTTGGACTTATAGAATCTACAACCGGCACACTGAGTAAAGTGTTCAATCATTTTCTGTAGACAATCACAAAACACCTAATCTGATCTTCAAACCGGAACAGTCCTGTTAGAAGCTGCTGTTGTTTCATACTCTGCCATAGGTTCATCCCCATCCTCGTTCTCTCGAGACATTTCTTCAAGCGATTTCCCGTTCGCCTCAGGCACTAGGAAAGTAAATATGATCCCCAAGAAGTTTATACAACCAAGAGCGATCAGGGAATACCTCACGCCAATACCTGTAGGGTACCCTTCATCCGTCTTTTTAGGATCGGAACTTTGAGAAGCATATAAGAACCCGAAAGCCCCAACTATAGCCCCGGCCTTGCCAGCAGCTGCAGATATACCGTGGCATGTTGACCTAAGCCTAGCCGGGAAAATTTCTGCTGGCACAACAAATGTGGTTGCATTCGGTCCAAAGTTAGCGAAGAAAAAGGTAAGAGCGTACAATACAATGAACCCTAAACGATTCTCGTGTAATGTCCAATGGTGGTAAGGAATGGCAATAGCAAACATGAAGACGGTCATGAAGAAGAAGCCCATCAATTGTATCGCGAACCTTCCAATGATATCGATGAATGCAACTGTAAACCAGTATCCAGGAACAGTGCTACATAGTGCAATTAGGGTTTGTGCTCTAGCAACACGATAAACCTCATGAACCGCATTCATAGTTGCAGCCTTTGGTATCCAGCCAACGGCAGTGAAGACATCTTTTTGGAATAAATTCTGGCTGTAGAATGCAATGTCTAGTAAGAACCATGTGGAAGTGGTGCCAAGCAAGTGAAGGCCATGGCGACGAAGGAATTCCCTTGAAAACAAGCCAAATGAATTGTGAGAATCCTCGGCTATTTTCTCCACTTTAGCGTCCTCAGCTTCGATTTCCACTTGTAACACTTGAGCCATATCTGCAGCGGCCTGTTTGGCATTTTTTGCAACAAGGGCAGTGTAACGTGCCGTTTCAGGCATTTTCATTCGCCAGTAGTACGTCAAAGCAGCAGGTATGGCTCCGAACATAAGAATGATACGCCAAATGTAATCTGCCTGTGGCACGGTGGAGCCTACGGGATCAACTGCATAGGGGGGAGCACTGAACGCATGATCAAATGAAGCGGACACGATTAGGGCTATAATCCCACTAGTCAAAATGCCAAACCCTTGCATGGCGAACACTGCAGAAATGAAAGCGCCACGGGTCTTTTTATTGGCGTACTCGGACATAATTGTTGCGGAAAGAGGATAATCACCACCAATGCCAAACCCAAGCCAAAATCTAAAGAAACACAGAGTGGTCATAACACCTTTCGCTTCGTTACCAAAGGAAAGACCCGAGGCAAGTGAGCATACAACCATGAGAACTAGGGTTATGCCATAAACCTTTTTCCTACCCATTTTGTCACCAAGCCAACCAAAGAAAAGCTGCCCGCATAGGGTTCCTACAAGGGCAACACCAGTGACACCTGCTGCCGCGCCTGGAGGCAGAACACCCGGCTTTGGTGCACCGTCTCTGTGGTAATATAAGCGTCCAAGTAATTTGGTGACGAGGGAAATGCTAAAGAGATCGTAGGCATCTGTGAAGAAACCCATCCCCGCGACCACAATTGCTGTGAAATGGTATAGCTGAGTCTTGGCGACATCAAGTGCATTAAGCACTTGTAATTGCTCTCTTGCCATGGTTACTAGCTAGTTTCAATACTAGTCTTCTTCCACCAGTTTCTCAAAAGCTTTCTGCAAAAGGAAAGGAGGATTAGCAATCAGTAATTTTTTTTGCACATTTTTTTTTGTCAATTTTGACGACAAGATGGATATTCTATGATAATTAATTAGTTTATATATATATATATATATATATATATATATATACACATGAGTTAGACTAATATTTTTTTATATTTTCCAAATATTACCTTCCGCCCGTCTACTTTGACTTATTGCGTAAATTAAGAGAAAGGAAGAATAATCATTAATTTCTTAAAATATCCTACTCATTATGTGGTTGAATTTTTATTTTATAGTATGAAATGATTATTTTAGCCACATACAAATGGCAAAGTCAAAGTTTACGGTAAGTGGGCGAAATTCTACTCCATCCATTAAAAATAAAGAGTTTCATCTGAAAAGTTAAATCTTATCAAAAGAAAAATGATAAGGATAGAAATAATTTAGTACAAATTTCTCGTACATGTCTAGGTGTCAAACATATGGTGGGTTAAAGTCTGATATTACATGCTATGACGTATACTAATATTTAACTAATCGTATTTTCATCACCTAAATTTGTACGAGAAAGTTGTACGGAAATTTTGTATCCTATCATTACTTTTCTCTAAATAGAATACTCACTCAGTTATAAAATAATTGTCCTTCTTTTTCTTTTTTTTCCGTTTTAAAATAGTTACTTTCTTTCAAAACTTTTTATCTTATGAAAACACTTTTATCACTTACCTTTATTTTTTATATATATTTTATTAAGGCCAAAAGGAGGTAAAAATATTTATGTAGATGAAAAAATAAGGTCTATACCAATCAAATTTGGGTTCCAAAACTACCAAAAAGGGGGCCAAATCATTTATGTAGTGTAAATATTTTTTATAGAAAAAGGGGAACAATTGCCTTTGCCCATGGCCATAAATTTAAGGTGTATCAAGGAGATGACAAATACTTTTTTTTTAAAAACGTCTTACAGGTATTTTCTGTAAAATAAATCTCTCTAATCCGACTCACTTTATATTGGTGGTTGCCTGAACTGTGAGAAAATGCTGTCTCGTTTTACAAAATCTAGAAACCTACTCTAAAGAGATTGTGCTTGAAATTTTTCTTAGAATAGAAATATACATCTTCAAGAAAAAAATATAAAATTTTGAAAAAAATAACTTCCGTTGACCAGAGATTGTGGGCAAGATATTTATTTATTATATAAAGAATCAAATTATCAGTCAAATAACTTGTTTGGAGTGATTGTCAACTTGTGGGAGTGAGAAAATACGACCAAAAACAAAAAGAGAAGAAGGTGTCAAGAAAGTCTTGACACTGACAACCTTAACTACGACGTTTTACTAACAAATAAATGGGCCAGCACCATGCATGTGGTTGCTTGAGAAAGATACAGAAAGAGTTGAATATTTTTTTTAAAAAATATTTTTATAGGTCACTTGAAAAATACTCAACTATTTTATTTTAAAATATTTTATTTTAAAATTTTATTTTTAAAAATTAAAATATAAAAATATTATTTTTTAAAAAAATTTTTTTAACTTTCATATAAGGATTTTTTGTCCAAAACGAGAAAGTTAATTTTTGAGTAATGTTTAAAAAAATACGAAAAATATATATCACCACTTAATTTTTTAACACAAAATCTTGTCTCTATGTGTTTGGAATCTGAATAATTAATGAATAGTTACCTAATTCTCAAATTAGATATTACTCCGTATTTGTTTGACACGATCTCTAATTAAGACAAGTGTCAGGCTTTTACATTCAATTTCTACACAAATAGTCTACAATATAATTAATCAAGTTCGAACTCATAACTCCACTAGTTTAATAATAGCAACAACGTTGATTTATGAATATTTTTATAAGATGGATTCTCTTAATCTAATTGATCGTGTGTTGTTGAGTTGAGTTGCGAGATATAGTGAGACTCGATCTTACAAATTAAGTTTCGTAAGACCGTCTTACATGAGATTTACTCTTTAATTATAGAATGGAACTCATAACTCATAACTCCAATAACAGAGGGGTGCATCAAACCCAAAAAAAAAAAATACGAAGTCGAACCGAACCGAATCGAACCAAATCAATCAATTTGGTTCAATTTTGGTTCAAGACAGTTCGATTTTGGTTTCAAAAATTAAAAAAAACTGTAGGTTTGGTTCACGGTTTTTAATATCAAAACCAACCAAAACTAAATTAAATCAAACCAAACCAAATCTAGATTGTTGGAGGACATTTTTTCTTTGCATTTTTTGTATTTATTTTTGAATTTGTATTGTTTAATTTATGATAATCTACATTTAATATGTTATTTTTATTGTGTGATGTTAATCCAAATAAAAATATATTTTTATTGTTATTCCTGATGTTGGTTAAGTTGATTAAAAATAACTTATATAAACCACAAAACTAAATCAAATCAAATCAAACCGAGTGGTTCGGTTCGGTTCCAACCCTTAACTCAATTTGGTTTGAAAATTTTGAAACCGATAGACATGATTCGGTTCATAGTTTTGACCTAAATCAAAACAAACTAGAACCACTTATACCCCTAAGCAATATTACGTAGCAACATCAAATTAGCTAAATCACTTTAGTTCTACTGCTGCGTACCATTGCTGCTATCTAAAAGACTAGCTAGTAGTAGAAAGAAGTTAGGGGTAACTAACTAACATGACAAATAGAAGAGCAAGAATACAAAGTTCATTTGCCCTTGCAAAGCTAAACATGGCTGGTGAAAAGACTAGAGAACACAAAAGATACCATAAACTTGCATGCATATCATACCCTTGAAATGATGTGTGTGTGTGTGAGAGAGAGAGAGAGAGAGAGAGAGATGGCACACCTGCTTTTGAGACTCTGCACTGAAGTGAAGGAAGGAAAGACAAATGGTAGGGGATAGAGAGGGGGGATGGGTGAGGAGAGAGTGGATGAAGGGGAGGGCTATTTAAACTTTAAAAAACACGCAGAATCAACGCCAGCATAATAGGGTATATACCCTTAGGTCAACGCTGAACCTGATAAGTTTACTTCTTCATTCTAAACTCTCACCAGTTACCACTAGCTGTATAATTTCTCCTTCAACAAACTAGCTTAAAAGGTGTGCCACCCACCATAATTCTCGGGTTCAAGTCATAATATTGTAGCTGCATTTAAATTTGGTAGATAAATTTAATATTTATGGTCTAATCTGATTGAGTAGGTCCGTCTAATCTTACATATCATATATAAAACATTACTCCCACAATTTAATCAACTAACATATGATAAGTTGAGTTAAAAAATTCGTCTTACATAAAATTCTCGTAAGATCATTTTTTTTAAGTTTTTATCAATCTGATTCGAGATTAGTCTTAGCCTTTCAGCTTGAAATAACTTTGGGAGCCAAAAAAATAAGATAATCTATTTTCTTAATTATACAAATATATATATATATATATATATATATATATATATATATATATATATATATATATTACTTTATTTTCTGAAAAAAAATGTTTTTTATTTACTTAGGATTGGAAATTAGTTGTACATCTTTATTTGACATTAGTTGTTACTTCATCTGGTACATGGAAAGAGTTCACTATGAGATATTTAAGTTTAAAAGTATATTTTCAAAAATTACGATCTTCATAGCATTTCATCACCTTCCACATTTGATATTATATATACTCTAGCATTTTTATATTTATAATCAACTCTAATGTTAGTTATATATTCTCTATGTCTTAAAATTATTGTTCTGCTTTCATTTTTCGTCTATCTCTAAATAACTATCTTATTTGAAACTTTTCTTTTCATAACATCATTTTTACCACTTTATCATTCCTTTTTCTTGTTATATTACTTTGATATTAGGCCACATACTCAGAGGTTTAAAAAAAACTACATATTATATTAATATTAATAATCAAATCAATTATTTTTTTAATCAGTGGTATAACTGAACAATAATTTTATAACGGAGGGAGTGTAACTAATTATATATTAAACTTTTCAAATATGGATTCTTTTGGTGAAATGGGTGAAACCTTAATCATCTTTCCAAAATTTCGGGTCGAGGGTTTGTGTAAAAGAGATGTGGGGGTCTTTTATTTAAAAAAGGGGGAAGGGTAGAATAGTATTTTAATATAAATGAAAAAGTGCAGTATTTAGTGTAAAACCCTGATATTTTCTCCAACTTGATTTTTAAAACTAAATGAATTTGATACCACGTACTTTAATTGATTTTGACTTTATAAAATAGAAATAATATTATTATAAAGATTATTCAAATATGAATGTTTAATATACTAAACTATATTATACTCCTTTTTTGGGTAAAAAATTTATGTTTAAAAGTTAAAATTTTTTTAAAAAAAAAAGACCTTCTCAGTAGTTTATTAGTAATAAAATTACATTTTAGTATCTTAATTTTTTTTAAATACTAAAATTTATAAGTCAAACATCTCACAAATGAAATATTAAATGCTTTACCCGAAACGACGGAGGTCGGTAAAGTTAGTGCTCGTTTGTTGCAGCTTATTTTGAGTGACTTTTGGCTTTTGGCTTTTGAAAAGTCATATTTAGAGTGTTTGTTTCAGCTTATAAGCCAAAAGCCAATAAGTGGGGTACAACACCTTTTATGCATGGAAAAGCCAAAGCCAAAATTTTGAGCTTTTTTGGTTTTTTTTTTTAAAGATGAAGACAACTATTTATTAATAAATATTTGATTATCCTCATTTCATCCTTTTACGAAATATACATAAAAATATGAATACTAATTTTGAAGTTTTTTTTTTTAAACAAAAAAATATAACAACTCATAAACAACTTTTTAACATCTGTAACAAACAGTCTATCATGCAATCAGTCAAAATCATTCAGCCATCAGCTTAAGCTATTAATCATAAGTAATAAGCCATCACCACAACAAACGAGTCCTTAATAATGTTTGTCAACTTGATTTGACGGTATTGTTTTGGGGAACATCATTGTACTTGTAGCAATTCTATCCTTCTCTTTTGTTTTGTGGGTTGCCGATTAAGAGGGGCGGTTGGAGTGATCACTTTTGCATCTTAAGCATGACAGCTCATGCTTCTTTTACTGTGACTCATCCAGTAAAATTTATCTCTACAGCCAACACCACCTTCAAAAAAAAAAAAAAAAAAGGGATTATACGGTACTGATTTTGTATCAATTATCATTTCTTAAATATATATATTTGATTCGTAATCTTATTATTGAAATGTATTTATTATTATTAATATAGTTTTATTATTGATTTAACTTTTAAATTATTTCATGATAATAATCGGTGGATTTTTTAAAAAAAGATGTTGTTTTAAATTATCTGATTGAATAATTTATTATTTAGAATAGTTTAGTGAGACTAACCAGTAGAACGATCAAAACAATCTGGTAATTTTATTGGGATTCGTGCTATTGAGTGCATATGTGATGAGGTTGGTGGGCTATAATAATGAGCGTCGACATTTGAATAATTGGTTGTTACTCCCTCCGTCCCTAAATAATTGTCCTGCTTGACCCGGCACACAGTTTAAGAAAAAGTAATTGACTTGATTATTTATAATGGTTTAATGTGTAGTTTCCATTAATATTCATGTATATGTGGCCCATAATTAAAGTAGAGTGAAAAAGTAAGGGTAAAGTGGTAAAAGTGATGTTCTAAAAAGGTAAGTTTCAAAATAGACAATTATTTTGGGACGGACGAAAAAGGAAAGGAGGACGATAATTTAGGGACGGAGGGAGTATATATTAAGATGTTGTGTAGGTTAAAACTGATTAGTATCCTAAATTATTATTCGTGAACATTTGTTATTTAAATAACATTCGATATCGATTTTTTTTTGGTAATAATATGTTGTCCATATTTTTATATTCACGGACTTTGGTGTTTGAATCATATGTCTTTTTTTATTCTGTAGTGTTGTCTGCCCCCTCTCTTACGGGGCTCACAAGCTTAACTCTATAGTTTCTGTTGTGTAGTTGAGATTTGATCGGGATTCGGATAGTAGCCGTGTGTTTGGGGTTATCGAAGAGCTCAGTTTTGAAAAACAAAATTTATATATCATTTTTGGGCTTTTCTCAAAATTGTAAAGAAATTATGTTTTATATAATATTGATGATTTTTAGAAAAATGTTTCTTCACAGCGAGTTACATGTCATTAATTTGAGTTATTTGTCATTTGAATTTTTAGAACACCCGGCGGACCCGGCCTCGTTTGGACCGTCACATTTAGCGAGGCCCTTTTTATTTTTATTATTATTTATTTACTTATTTTGTTAATTTTAGCACCAGCATCAAAGTTGGGACAGAAGAAATTGAACTTCCACTGTGTGAGGAATTAACAGCCTGTCTAGAAGGAGGAGGGAAGGGACCTTTCTTGGAAATTCATGGACACTTGCAAGAATGTTGATTGATTGAACATTTGGATGATCATATGTGATGAAGACAAAAAGACCAAGACTTTCTTGCTAGCATGTCTTTTACTATAAATTTTGCAGGCTAGAAGTGATTCAATTGAAGGTGTCAAGAAATTTAATTAAGACTCCAAGTTGTTCAATTTTTTGTAACATTCAAATGTTTTTTTTTTTAATGTTCCTATAGCATAATTAATACTCATTGTATAGCAAAATAGGTGTTGATTTTTACAGTTTACTTATTTTAGTAGTGACAAACACACCGGGTAACATAGGAAATAGTTTTAAGTCATTATTTTAGGAGGTGATACCAATCTCATATGTACAATAACAACTAGAGCCCGCAAAAAGTCTCGTTTTCCCGTTCCGACTCGACATCTGTCCCGACCCTAACCCGATATAATCCCGATCCCGAATTTGGCGGGATTTTTCCGTCCCGACTTATTTCGGGACAGGATTCGGAAAATATATCAATCCCGTCGGGATTCCCGGCCCGTCCCAACTAATTTTTTAAAATTTTTAAATTTTTTTTTAAATATTTTGAGTGTATACTGTTGTCAAACCAAGAAACTATCTTTCAAACAATGTCTATTGTGTGCTTGCTAAAATTACTTAATTGTATTTGTTAAATTTATTTTCACAATGTTGTGGTTTTTTTTTGTCTATCAAGTTTCTACATTAGTGTAACTCTCCTCCTGCGAGTGAGGGGTGCATTTTGTTCATAATGATAGATTCATCAATACCCACCATTAAATAAATATTCAAGTATACTTGTAAATATACAGTCTAAAATCTTAATCATAATGGAGACATTTTAAAAATATTTTAGTGTCAGAAATATTGTTCATAAATATTATAGTCGGGATTACGGGATTTTTATCTCCCGAACTATTGAGATCCCAACACATCGGGTCCCAACACTTATTGAGAACATGATCGGAAAGAAAATTAAAATCTCGAATTCTATCGAAACAGGATCGGGATAAAGCTAATTAGGACGGGTGATTCCACCCCTAATAACAACTTGTTTAATCAGGGTGGGGTAGGGTACGTAGGTGTTTCGACTTAACTAGATTTTTGATAAGTTATGGGTTAAATTGTAAATAATCAGTTAATAATATATTAAATCAAACTAAACCATTCAAAGTATCAAATCGAACTACTCAACCAAACCACGACCATTTGGATCGATCTTATGGTTTAGGCTATAAATTGAATATTTAAATCTTTATATACTCTAAAGCAACAAGGGATCTGATTCCATTAATGATCGACAGTACTGAGATCTAGATAAGTTTAATGGTTAGGTTCTAAGGTTTCTGCTCGGTAATTTAATTTGATATGGCTCGGTTCTTCATGTCAAACCGCAAACATTTGATAAAAGGCAAAGACTTGTTTAGGACGATCTTACGGATCTTAAATCTGTAAGACGGAGTCCCATTTAGAGATTTGCGAGTTAATAACAAAACCTGTTAATTAAAATCATAAAAGTTGGCTAGCTGAGTTGGTGAAAGGTGCAGTTTAGCTTAAGGCAGTGCAAGGTGGTTCAACACTCCCAAGCTTCAAATTTAATTTTTAATGTTCATTTCCTCTATTTGTTATAGTGCCCCTTCCATTTTCAATATTTGCTCCCACGCATTGCAGTTTAATCATTTGTTAGCTCCGTTAGCATCAATTGCCTTGGGATATTTGACAGATCCTAACGGATTTTGACGAAATGCTAAATGACACATTTAAAATCAAACGTGACACATTAAAAACACAAAAGTAACACATTTTAATGTTAAAAGTGGCACTATAAATGAAAATTTATTATTCCCTCCGTCCCTAAATAATCGTCCTAGTTGACCCGACGTACAGTTTAAGAAAAAACAATTGACTTGATTATTTATATTGGTTTAATGTGTAGTTTCCTTTAAAGCACATGTGTATGTGGCCCATAATTAAAGTAGAGTAAAAAAGTAAGGGTAAAGTGGTAAAAGTGATGTTATAAAAAGATAAGTTTCAAACAGAACAATTATTTTGGGACGGACGAAAAAAGAAAGGAGGACGATAATTTAGGGACGGAGGGAGTATAATTTTTATTAAAATACAAAGTAACAATCTTAATACTAAAAAGTGACACTCTTAATACTAAAAAGTGACACTCTTAATACTAAAAAGTGACACTCTTAATACTAAAAATTACATTCTTAATACAAAAAGTGATACTCTTTAATATTAAAAAGCAAGGCTCTAAAAATCGTTAGGCGGCCGTTAAGCGGCACAATAATGTCTAACGCCTAGGGGATTAGTGGGGCGTAATCGGGGCCTAAGCGGTGCCTAGAATTAAGGCATAATTACTATTTTTTTGATAATTTACATCAAAGATCAATCACATTGACTACAAAAAAAAAATTATGTTTGTCATTTTATCAAACACTTGTCTATATTTGTAAAATGAACAAAAATATACAAATCTACCATTAATTTCAATTCTCAACAACTCCAAAGCAATAAATCAGCCAAGTTTAGAACTAAAAACAAAAAAAATATTACTTCGCCTACCTACTGCTTCTATAACCCACAATCTAACATATCCTCCCTAATACCTTCTCATTCTAAATTCTGAGTCCCGAGACAGTCCCCTTCTTCTTCATCTTTTTTTTTATTCTTTCTTCTATATATCTGGCAGACTGGCAACCCTTTTTTCTTCTTCTTCTCTCTCTCTCTCTCCGGCAGACCGAGTCTCCTCATTTTTTTCATCATCCAATCTCTTTCCTCCTAGAATCTAACCCTTTAATATATCCCCTCTCTCATCCCACCGAATATTTAAGGTCAACGAGGTTTGGTGTAGGCGTCGACTTGGTCGATTAGATGGCGACTAAGAAAGTCGCGGCTGTAGTGAGGGGCCTAGCGCCTAGGCGGGACCTAGGCGGGAAGTTTTAGAACATTGCTAAAAAGTGACACTTAATACTAAAAAGTGACGCTCTTAATACTAAAAAGTAACACTTTTAATACTAAAGTGTCACATTTAATACTAAAAAGTGACACTCTTAATACTAAAAAGTGACACTCATTAATACTAAAAAGTGACACTCTTAATACTAAAAAGTGACACTCTTCCTTAAAGAATTTACCGGACCAAAATGAATCATCTCGTGTTTCAAGTTCATCTACTACATGCCTAGATCCTGCTCGCTCTATTACGAAGGGAATGAGAAAAAGAATTAAGGGAAGTATTGAAAAGGGCAAGAAAAAGACTACTGATTTTTCTGATTCCCATCAAACCAAGGAATTTGGTTTCAAGACTCCTAATGCTCGGTTATTTTAGACAAATTTTCAGTAAATTTTGTAAGTTTGAGTAAGAAACATATACTTTACCTTGAAAAAGTTATGGTTTTGTATTTTTAACGATTGACACTTGAGATTATATACATTTCTATGAATGAGAAGATATATTTCAGTAATGTTCAATTGGTTATTTCTGTTAAAATCACTAACCCAAAAGTGACACACTTTAGTCCTAAAAGTAACACACTCCAAACCTAAAAGTGACACTCTTATTAATACAAATTATATGATTATAAAAATGGGTTGTTTTACCAAAAGTGACACACCTAATGCCTAAAAGTGACACAATTAATACCTAAAAGTGACACACTAAACGTGACACTTATTAATAAAAATTTAAAGATGAAAAGTGATTTTTTTACAAAAAATGGCACACGTAAAACTTAAAAGCGACACATTCTATGTTTAAAAGTGACACTCTGATTTAAAGTAACTAAGTAAAACCTCCAAGCCTAAAAGTGACACTCGTATTGATACAAATTGTATGATTATAAAAATGGGTTGTTTTACCAAAAGTGACACACCTAATGCCTAAAAGTGACATAATTAATACCTAAAAGTGACACACTAAACGTGACACTTATGAATAAAAATTTAAAGATGAAAAGTGATTTTTTTGTCAAAAATGACACACGTAAAACTTAAAAGCGACACATTCTATATTTAAAAATGACACTCTGATTTAAAGTAACTAAGTAAAACTTAATCAGACCTAAGGCAACAATTATCCAAAAGTGACAGACTTTTGTTCTCAAAGTGACACACGCCAAGCCTAAAAGTAACACTCTGATTGATCGTAAATATAAACAATGCCAAAATCAGACCTAAGGCAACAATTATCTAAAAGTGACAGACTTTTATTCTCAAAATGACACACGACAAGCCTAAAAGTAACACTCTGATTGATCGTAAGTGTAAACAATACCAAAATGACATATCTCTGACAATAAAACTTAAAAACAACCCTAAGAGGTTTCAAACCTAAGACCAAATGTACTAAATCCTATCCTACACCTTATAATAAGCACTATGAACCATCTCAACAAATTGGTTTTAATGACTTTTTATAATGTATTATTAATTTATTATGACTCATAAATTTTTAAATGAAGCTCCGTCTTACATGAGACCACCTCTTGATAAAATTAGAATGATATATAGTACATACAAATATACAAAGACAACCATATCATCTTTCTTTTTTTCTTTCTTTTTTTAGTACTCATATATATTAGGTGTGAAACCTTATTTTAGCAATTAGAGTATAGCAAAAATTTGTGTAAGACGATTTTATCAATATTTTTTATAAGATAAATTATTTTTATTTGATTCATTATATATTAATAAGTTAAACTATAAAAAAATAAAATTTTATCTTACGAATTAAAATTTATAAACAGTCACATAAGATAACATTATATACAATGTTGGACTTATTAATTTGGCTTTTGTGTTCATCAATGACCATTGACCAACATTAATCATAAGTGTGACGTGGCTCGTCAAGTCCATAAAACCAAGTTGCCAAGTTGTACTATTTAGTTCATGAAGTCAACAAGTGGAATTCATTCAACTCTTCCTAACTCAAATAGCCATCTGGCAATCGTACAAATGCAACGAATTAAGGTTAAAATACGAAAAACACCCTAAAGTTTTTACTTAATTTCAATACGATACTCAATTTAAGGTTTGTGTCATAATCATACCTGATATTACAAATTATCTTATTTTGCACCCTAGTCCTAACGGGCGTTAAAAAACTAACAGAAAATTAGCATATGCATCTCACATACAGGGGTAATTTAGTCTTTTTCATCAAAAATTTCTTTAATTCATCATTCTTTAATCGAAATGGATATATTTACTCAAAATCAAGACAATTTCTCTTGTGCCTCCAACTTCTGCTACCCTGAATTCGCGGAATCGTCCTCAAATTCGGCGATGGCGGCCCAATGATCGAATTTCTCAGACGAGGATGTCATGCTTGCTTCTAGCAATCCCAAGAAGCGTGTCGGGAGGAAGAAGTTTCGCGAAACTCGACACCCAGTATACAGGGGAATACGCCGCCGAGACTCTAGCAAGGGGGTTTGTGAAGTTAGGGAGCCTAATAAGAAGACCATGATTTGGTTAGGTACGTTTCCCACTGCTGAGATGGAAGCTCTAGCTCATGACGTGGCTGCTATTGCTCTCCGAGGTCGGTCGGCTTGTTTGAATTTTGTCGACTCTTCATGGCGGCCGACACGCCTGCCGAAGGGATATTCAAGGCGGTGGCCGAGGCGTTTCGGACTCAAGAATCTTTGGAGGTTTCTCCTGATTACATGATGGAGGAGGACGCAACGACGTCGTCTTCGGAGAATTTGTTTTGCATGGATGAGGAGATAGTGTTTGGTATGCCGGAATTGATTGCCAACATGGCGGAAGGCTTGGTGGTGCCTCCACCTCACTGTGTAGATGGATACTGTGGTGATGACATGGAAACTGGTGTTGACGTGTTCGTAAACGAAGTTCCGGTGGCTGATTTCATTTGAAGGCTTTTAAGAATGCAAAAGGCCTTTGAGTTGCAATGCCTCGAGAATTTGCTTAAATGTTTCCAGATCTGTCGACTGTTCATCAATACCTCTCATCTTCAGTCTTCTCTCAGTTTCTCCAAAGATTGTGACAGTCGTCTGCTTTGGCTCCGGGAAGAAATCGGCAAAGTCAAAATAGCTTCTCCTTTGCTGCGGTGATCGCCACGGCGAAGACCTTACGGGTTCGGCCTTCACGTTTCTAGAAGCATATTCCATTGGATCCACAGCTCGGTAATTCGACATCGTCTTCTTATTTCCTTTTCCGACATAGTATTGTATATGCGTAGAAGATGAATTAAAGAAATTTTGATGAAAAAGACTAAATTACCCCTGCATGTGAGATGCACATGCTAACTTTCTGTTAGTTTTCTAACGTCCGTTAGGGCTAAGGTGCAAAATAGGACAATTTGTAATATCAGGTATGATTATGACACAAACCTTAGGTTGGGTATCGTTTTGGGATTGTGTGGAAATTTCAAGGTGTTTTTCGTATTTTAGCTGCGAATTAATGCTTTCGAGATAATTCTTAAAAAATTATCTCCTCGTTTCTAAATAATTATCTTCATTTCTTTTTTTTTTATCTTTTTAAAAATAATTATTTCCTTTTAAAACATAAAAAATAATTTTACAATTTTACTTTTATTTTTTCTAATTACTTTAATTATAATCGCATACTTATTGATATTTAAAAAAAGCACACATTAGACCAATATTTATAATATAATTAATTACTTTTTTTAAAATGATGTATCATATCAAAGAATACAATTATTTAAAAACGAGGGAGTATATGTTTTAAAAAATATTAAATGTTACTAATTCTCAGTGCACTATTTATGCATGGGTTGAGTTTCGAAATATTATTCTGTTGAGTCTCAGTTTCATTAATTAAACTTTCTTAAAAAAAGTATTAATTTTTTTAACACAATATAGAGTTAGGAGAGTTTATTTCCACTAAAATAATTCTTATTCAATACATATATTAATATTTTTAACTAAATTAATTATTATCAAGATACAATTGTTCTTTAAAAACTTACCTTGTTTGATGAGTATTTATCTAAGGTAAACTAATTTTTTTATTTTCTATTTACAATTTAATTTAATTTTTTTCTTTACTTCACAAAAAAAATTATAGTAAATATTTTTCAACAATAATAATTTAAACTCATCCATTTTTCATACGATTTCTTCAAAGGAATATTTTTAAATAAACTGAATTTTAATGTCAAAAACATATATGATTGTTGTACAATCGTCAAAATATTTCACAAAAATTTAAAATAGATATTAATTGATCTACCATAAAAATTATTTAAAATTCATAATTTGTATTTTAATAATACATACTTATTTTAAAACGGAGAGAGTGTTAGATAACTTACTATTAAATATACTACTACACATACTACTTGTTATAAAATATAACTTACATTTTATAATTTATATTTTTTACAATCTATAATTTATATTCTAGAAGCGTTAAAATTTTATTTATTTAGCACACACACAAAAACTTATTAAAAAAACTTATATTTCATTCAAGTTCAAGTTTTGTTCTACTTTTAATTTTTACTTTTATAATTTATTTCCACCAGATTGTTATGTTATGAATCAATGACTACAATATTTTCAATTGGTGAATCCATTGCTATTGAATGCTTTTAATTCCTTTTATGAAGTTTAAAATTTTATTATTTATATTAAACAGTTAAAAACCGTAGTATTGATCTGGTTCTGATTCTCGTACGTCTTGAGTTGGTTTTGGACCAAATCAAAATATTGGTTCTCATACATATTGGTTTGTTTCGGTTCTAAATTTTAAGAGAACCAGACTATTGACATGGTTCTGATTTTCTCTTTTTTGACAAAAAATTGGACCGAACTAGACCAAGCTCACCCCTACCACTCGTGCCCCTAAAAATTCAATAAATCGACACTTTCAACGCTCCATGCCACAAATCGGCACCTAGGCACCACTTAGGCTCCCAATTGTTGATTTTATTTTATTTATATAAAAAAACTTTGGTTCAAAATAACGTCATTTTCGATATTTTAAAACAACATTGTCAGTCTTACAACCACTGTTACAATTTTCCTTGCACTAAGCCTTGAAGAAGCGCAAAGTTGTCTTTCTTTAAAACAACTTTGTCTCTTTCAAAGCTTAGTTGTAAAAAAAGTTTTAACATTGGTGGTAATAATAATATTTTTGTAACGCCCCAAAACTTTGGGTCCCACTACATGGGCCCAAATTTGGCCACGTCACTATAATTTCAAACTTAATTAAAGACTAGTCAAACGTCACCCAACCAGAAATTACAAAAAAAGTTTCCAATTTAAAAAAATACAGTCATCCAAAATAAATTTCGAAACAAAGTCTACCAAAATTAATTAGGTCTCCAATAAATTTCAAAACTTATAAATTCGCCCTATAAGTCTTGATTCCTTCAAGGGTATCCTCTACCTCAAGCTATGCCCTTAATTTCGACATGGAAGAAGAGGGTTGTCAAGGGTGAGCGAACAAGGCTCAGTAAGATCATATGTCGCCTCTTCAGTTTCTAAGGATGGGTGACTCAAAGAATAATCGTGCTGTAAGTTAAAACAAAATTTAGAAATTTGATAATTTGCAAAAAATCAAAGATAAGTATCGATCGACAAGAATATAAATTCTAAAACAAAAATGGAGAGTTCAAACAAGACAATTTGGATCAATAAGTTTGTCATTTACTGGCTGTCCTATACCAGCTAGTAATAACCGAAGATTCAAAAATATTTATTAGGATCACATAAGGGTCTATTGACCAAGAACCAAATCCCCCGAAGGGTACACAAATCCCCCGTAGGGTACACGAATCCCCCAAAGGGTACACAAATCCCCCGAAGGGTACACAAATCCCCCCGAAGGGTACAAAATTAAGGTATATCCGGATAATCGCACTCACAGGCCAAGTTGTGCAAATTTCAATTATTTCAAATGTTGTCACGAAAATCCCCGTGACGGGTTGTTCATACTTAGTGATCATAATAAATTTCAAAAACATGAATAGTACTATCAATGTACTATTATTAAAACGTAATTCATATCAAAATTCGTCATTTTTAATACCAAATGGTATACCGACAAGGTTTACAAATACAGAGCAATTTCTCAATAATAAGGGTATTTCATGAAAATCAAAGTAGACATGAAATTTGTGAAAACAAAAGTATAACGAAGATATTCAATAAAGCTAACGACGGAGTCAAAGCAACTACCGACATGAGGTCGGACATGGCAAATGAAAGAACGAATAATTTCAAGAATTTGCGGAAACCTAACATTAAAAGTTTTTTTTTTAATACTTTTTCAAAGAACCTAAAAGAAACGTAATCCCTTACTTTGATATGCTTAGCAACGATAAACCCCAACACGTATTAAACTCGATTGCCTGAATCTAAAATTTCAACGTAACACAAGTTACTAACTAATATTAAATCAAAAATTTAATTTAATACTAAATCATAATTATTTTCTTGACAAGTACCCTATCAAACATGTAACCAGATTAATTTATCTTTACTTATAAAATGTATACCCACATGATATTATTCAATATCAATTTTTTTTTCTTTAAAAACAAAAATTACATGAACTAATATCTTATCTTCACATTGTTTGTATAATTCATGTCTTCCTACTGTTTTGTATTATTTTTTTAGTCCACCGATATGACTTTTATTATATATATACATATAAACTGAAACATCTAATCTCTCTACAATAGGTAGAGATCTACTCTTTTGCACACACACACATTTTTATTTTATTTTATTTTTACTGTTTTGAATACACACACGCATACATCTATTATGCACACACACATACTTTTAGTTTTTCTTTCCTTCACTCACTTTCAAATACCTAATTACCAATACTTTTCTTCTTTCACAATCAATACCATTAATCACAACCACCAAGGAAAAACAGGGATGAAGACTTACCAATGACTTCCCCAAAAAAGAAAGAAGTTGTTCCCGTTCCACTTTCTCTCTCGCCTTGCTCAAAACGGCTGCCGCAATTTATTATTATTTTTTTCTTATTATTGGTAAGGGTTTTATCTCCCCTCTCACTCTATTTATACATAACCCTAACCGAAAACCTAAGTTAACTGGGCCCAAAAATTAATTTAGTAATATTAATAAATGATTATAATTAAAGTCTAGTCAAAAGTGGGTCAAGCCCGACTCAATTCAATTAATTACTAAATAGGTCTAAAACGATTAATCAGCCCAATTTAAATATAATCTTAATTATTATAATTTAATGTTTTACACGGAAATTATCGGGATATTACATTCTCACCCCCTTAAAAGAAGTTTAGTCCCTAAACTTACATACCAGGTCAAGCGAAGAGTTCAGGGTGCTTCTCCTTCATTTCCTTCTCGAGTTCCCAAGTAGCTTCCCTCTCGGTGTGATTGCTCCATTGAACCTTGACATATGGAATGGTTCGCTTTCGAAGAACTTGATCTTTTTGATCTACAATTCTAACAGGCTGCTCAGCGTAACTAAGATCCTCCCTTAAGCGGAGTTACTTATATTCGATCACATGGCTCAGATCTGGAGCATACTTCCTCAACATTGAAACATGGAATACGTTGTGCACCCCTGAAAGTACTGGTGGCAAAGCTAGTCGGTATGCAACTTCCCCGACTTGTTCGAGCACTTCAAATGGTCCCACAAATCTCAGGCTAAGCTTACCCTTAATACCAAACCTCATAACTCCACGTGTAGGAGAAACCTTGAGAAACACATGATCACCTACTTCAAATCCGAGTTCACGTCGGCGTTTATCGGCGTAGGACTTCTGTCTACTCTGAGCCGTCAACATTCTCTTCTTAATCAGTTGTACATTCTCCAAGGTAATCTGTACCAATTCTGGTCCCAATAACTTTCGTTCTCCTACTTCATCCCAACATGTAGGCGTACGACACCTTCTTCCATATAATGCTTCGTACGGCGCCATACCAATGCTTGCATGGTAACTATTGTTATAGGTGAACTCCACTAGAGGTAAATGATCATCCCAATTACCCTGAAAGTCTAAAGCGCAACAACGAAGCATATCTTCCCAAGTCTGAATGGTCCGCTCAGATTGGCCGTCTGTCTGCGGATGAAAGGTCGTACTCATACTCAAAGTGGTGCCCAAAGCCTTCTGCAAACTACCCCAAAACTTCGAGGTAAACCTAGTGTCACGATCAGACACAATCGAGACTGGCACTCCGTGTAATCTGACAATCTCATCTACGTACATCTTGGCCAACTTTTCCAACGGGTCATTAATCCTGAAGGCTAAAAAGTGTGCTGACTTCGTCAAACGATCCATGATAACCCAAATGGAGTTCTTTCCTTTTAACGTCTTCAGCAACCCCACAACGAAGTCCATAGTTATATGTTCCCATTTCCACTCGGGTATGGGCATTGACTGTAACAATCCTCCCGGTCTCTGATGTTCGCACTTCACTTGTTTGCACACGAGACATTTGGACACAAATTCTGCAATTTCTCGCTTCATATTACTCCACCAGAAAGTGTCTCGCATATCCCGATACATCTTTGTGCTCCCAGGATGTATCGCAAATCTTGAATTGTGAGCTTCTTTTAACACTTCCCTCTTTAACTCTGGATCCGATGGAATGCAGACTCTCTTACCAAAGTGTAAAATTCCATCCCCTCCAAGTCGAAAGTCAACCTGAGCTCCATTCTTTACCCCTTCACAAATTTTTACTAACTCTGGGTCAACTTTCTGGGCTGTTTTGATCCTCTCTAGCAAGGATGGTTGAAGACTCAATCATGCCAGATAACCCTTTCCTCCCCTTACCCGAACTTCCAAACCCAAATTCTCGATATCCTCGAGAATCCTCTTCTCCTTTGTTAACATCACCGCCAATGTTCCTTTACTCTTACGACTCAAAGCATCCGCCACTACATTGGCTTTACCTGGATGGTAGAGAATGGTGCAATCGTAATCCTTCAATAACTCCAACCATCTCCTCTGTCTCATGTTCAATTCCTTCTGAGTGAAAATGTACTTAAGACTTTTGTAGTCCGTATATATCTCGCAAGTCACTCCATACAAATAATATCTCCAAATTTTTAAAGCAAATATTACCGCAGCTAGCTCTAAGTCATGTGTTGGGTAGTTTCTCTCAAAGTTCTTTAATTGCCTCGAGGCATAGGCAATCACCTTCCCATCTTGCATCAATACACAACCTAGACCTTTCAACGACGCATCACTGTAGATCACAAACTTTTTCGATCCTGACGGTAAAGCAAGAATTGGAGCTGACACCAATCTTTTCTTTAACTCCTCGAAACTTGCCTCACACTCCTCTGTCCAAACAAACTTCTTGTTTTTCTGAGTCAACTGGGTTAGAGGTCCTGCGATTTTTGAAAACCCTTCTACAAAACGACGATAATATCCTGCTAGCCCCAAGAAACTTCGAACTTCCGTAGCAGTCGTCGGTCTCTCCCAATTTACTACTGCCTCTATCTTGGCCGGGTCTACTGAGACTCCATCTTTTGATATTACATGACCCAAGAAACTCACCGTTTCCAACCAAAACTCACACTTCTTAAACTTCACATATAATTTCTCCTTCTTTAAAATCTGCAGCACCGCTCTCAAGTGTTGCTCGTGCTCCTCTCGAGTTTTTGAGTAGATCAGTATATCATCGATGAAGACAATTACGCACCGATCTAGAAACTTCCGAAACACTCGGTTCATTAAGTCCATAAATGCTGCCGGAGCGTTCGTCAACCCAAACGGCATCACCAAAAACTCGTAGTGTCCGTACCGTGTTCTAAATGCAGTCTTAGCAATATCCTCCTTTCTAATTCTCAGTTGGTGGTACCCCGAACAAAGATCGATCTTTGAGAAGTAGCATGCTTCCTGTAGTTGGTCAAAAAGATCGTCGATCCTCGGTAACGGGTATTTGTTCCTCACCGTGACCCGATTCAACTCACGGTAATCTATGCATAACCTCATCGTCCCGTCTTTCTTCTTCACAAACAAAACTGGTGCACCCCAAGGTGATACGCTAGGCCTAATGAGCTCCTTCTCCAACAATTCCTGTAATTGCTCCTTCAATTCTTTAAGTTCCACTGGAGCCATTCTATACGGTGCTTTAGAGATTGGGGCTGTCCCAGGTGCTAAGTCAATTAAGAATTCCACCTCCCTCTCTGGTGGAAGTCCTGGTAATTCTTCAGGAAACACCTCCGTAAACTCCCTAACCACAGGAAGAGACTCAAGGCTAACCCCTTCCTTACGTGTATCAGTAATGTGCGCCAAATAACCTTGGCAACCCTTCCTTAACAGTCTACGGGCTTGCATTGACGAGATAAAACCTGTTAGGGCCGTCGGCTTAGAACCCTTAAATCAAAACTCCGGTTCTCCTGGAATGCAAAATATTACCTCCTTCCTAAAACAGTCCACCTTAGCATGAAAGGCGGCCAACCAATCCATTCCCAAAATTATGTCAAAATCTCGAATATCTAAGGTAATAAGATATATAGGCATTTCTCTACCCTCCAATTTCAACGAACAAGACCTATATACTGAAGTCACTGGAATAGACTCCCTCGTTGGTGTATCTATAACTAACTCCATATCTAGGTTTTGTGACAGCAGTTTCATGCGTTGTGCAAGAGATGTAGATATCACAGAATGGGTTGCACCCGGATCAATCAATGCATACAAACTACGAGAAGAGAGTTGGACGGTACCTGCCACCACGTCATTAGTAGCGCGAGCATCTCTTGCGTTCATTGCATATACTCTACCTTGCTCCCTTGGTTTAGGTTTGTCCCCGCCACCAGTGTTCTGAACAACCCGATTCCTCAGTGGCTCAGGGCATTCTCTGACCTTATGTCCCATTTTGCCACAGTTAAAACAAGCTCATGTTTCCCTGTGGCAAGCCAATGTCGGATGCTTTCCCCCACAGGTCTTACAACTCTCAATTTGTCCCCGGTTCGCATTCCATCTGTCCTAACCTTGGTCCTGTCTCTGATCTTGTCCTTGATTTCGATTCCGACTCCACTGATTTGACCCCTTAGATCTATTGTTATCTTTATTCCTCCTCTTTTGCCCACTGTAACGACCTTCTCGATGACCTGACTGATCTCGCGAATTATTTCTTCGATAACCCGACTGATCCCGAGAACTATTTCCTCGCTGACCCGATTGATCCCGAGAACCACCTCCAAGGCTCTCAAAATCTCTCTTTTTCTCCTCGCGCTTCTTTTGATAGTCTGCTAATACTCGTTCAACGAGCTGAGGCTGTGGTTGGACAATTTGACCAATCCTGTTTACAACTTGGGTCAAATTTTGTAGAAGATTCATCATAAGGACATGATCTACTAAAGTGGGATTTGTTGCGTTTGGCTGAGGCACTTCAGGGACAGGGTTTTCATTACTCATATTAAAGTGGGCTCCAGATTGTTCCCACACACTTTTAGAAGCGGAGTCTTCTACTGCCCTTCCTCCCCTGTTTCCTCGACCATGGCCACGGCCTCGGTTAGCGGTACGTCCTCCTCTACGTGCCATATTCTGGTACAAAAACGAGGAAGTGTCAAAAGATATCTAAGATTCCATCACACTAAGATGTGATTGCTAACTGACATGACGTAATTGGAAACAATCTACACACTTGTTATGTAATATCAGATTCCTTCCCAAAGTTAGTTCTCAAAATCATCTCGAAACTAATATCAAATAAAAATATAGTTGGACGGAAACATCAATGTATTCAAAAATAATCTCCCAAAATTTATTAAGTATCAAAAAAAATTCAACTCATATCTCAAAATTTGGACACACTTAGTGTATTCCATATCCTATAATTAAAAACAACCCTCTAAACAAACTCAACGACTAGGGTAACAATAAAACAAAATAACTAGCGTAATGTTCTATCTAGTTTCTGTCTCCTCTTCATCATCCTCTAAGTCTTCCGGATTTTCTTCCCCCACTGGTCCATTATCCATGGCCATTTGGACCGCGTCCCAAACATTCTTAGCCAAGAAGTTGGTGTTGCTCAGCCTCGCTCCAACTTCCGCGTGGGCTCTCCTAGCATCTTCTATTTCGTCAAAGTGTCTAAACAAGACATTTTGTGCCAGCTCTAATGCCTTCATCATTCCCTTGACTTGTTCTAGTAATGCTCCGTTTTCCTCCACTAGCGTCTGATTACCATTTCTTAGCAATTGGTTCTCATTCCTTAGCAGTTGGTTCTCTTGTTCCAAAACATGGTTAATTTCATCGAGTTAGATTACCCTATCGTGCATCGTGTTCAATCTTGTTCTAGCAGCTATCACGGGTGGAGCGACCTTTGCCCTACTGGTGTTGTTACGCGCCATTTCCTACAAGTAACACGAGTATATTAGTTTAACGAAATAATAATTTCTTAATCATCAGTGAGATCATAACTTAGCTATAATCACAACTTAATGCTAGTATCATAATCCTATCGTAGTATCACTTCTTATTCTTAATTGTTCCTAAATCTTAAGACCATCCGGATCTAAGGCCTAGGCTCTGATACCAATCTGTAACGCCCTAAAACTTTGGATCCCACTACATGGGCCCAAATTTGGTCACGTCACTATAATTTCAAACTTAAGTAAAGACTAGTCAAACGTCACCCAACCAGAAATTACAAAAAAAATCTCCAATTTAAAAAAATACAGTCATCCAAAATAAATTTCGAAACAAAGTCTACCAAAATTAACTATGTCTCCAATAAATTTCAAAACTTATAAATTCGCTCTATAAGTCTTGATTCCTTCAATGGTATCCTCTACCTCAAGCTTTGTCCTTAATTTCGACCTGGAAGAAGAGGGTTGTGAAGGGTGAGCGAACAAGGCTCAGTAAGATCATACGTCGCCCCTCCGGTTTCTAAGGAGGAGTGACTTAAAGAATAATCGTGCTGTAAGTTAAAACAAAATTTAGAAATTTGATAATTTGCAAAAAATCAAAGATAAGTATCGATCGACAAGAATATAAATTCTAAAACAAAAATGGAGAGTTCAAACAAGACAATTTGGATCAATAAGTTTGTCATTTACTGGCTGTCCCATACCAGCTAGTAATAACTGAAGATTCAAAAATATTTATTAGGATCGCATAAGGGTCTATTGACCAAGAACCAAATCCCCCGAAGGGTACACAAATCCCCCGAAGGGTACACGAATCCCCCGAAGGGTACACAAATCCCCCCGAAGGGTACAAAATTAAGGTATATCCGGATAACCGCACTCACATGCCAAGTTGTGCAAATTTCAATTATTTCAAATATTGTCACGAAAATCTCCGTGACGGATTGTTCATACTTAGTGATCATAATAAATTTCAAAAACATGCATAGTACTATCAATGTACTATTATTAAAACGTAATTCATATCAAAATTCGTCATTTTTAATACCAAAGGGTATACCGAACAAGGTTTACAAATACAGAGCAATTTCTCAATAACAAGGATATTTCATGAAAATCAAAGTAGACATGAAATTTGCGAAAACGAAAGTATAACGAAGATATTCAATAAAGCTAACGACGGAGTCAAAGCAACTACCGACATGAGGTCGGACATGGCAAATGAAAGAACGAATAATTTCAAGAATTTGCGGAAGCCTAACATTAAAAGTATTTTTTTTATACTTTTTCAAAGAACCTAAAAGAAACGTAATCTCTTACCTTGATATGCTTAGCAACGATAAACCCCAACACGTATTAAACTCGATTGCCTGAATCTAAAATTTCAACGTAACACAAGTTACTAACTAATATTAAATCAAAAATTTAATTTAATACTAAATCATAATTATTTTCTTGACAAGTACCCTATCAAACATGTAATCAGATTAATTTACCCTTACTTATAAAATGTATACCCACATGATACTATTCAATATCAATTTTTTTTTCTGTAAAAACAAAAATTACATGAACTAATATCCTATCTTCACATTGTTTGTATCATTCATGTCTTCCTACGGTTTTGTATTATTCTTTTAGTCCACCGATATGACTTTTATTATGTATATATATATATACATACATTTAAACTGAAACATCTAATCTCTCTACAATAGGTAGAGATCTACTCTTTTGCACACACACACACACATTTTTTTTTTTTATTGTTTTGAAGACACACGCAGACATCTATTCTGCACACACACACACACACACATACTTTTAATTTTTCTTTCCTTCACTCACTTTCAAATACCTAATTACCAATACTTTTCTTCTTTCACAATCAATACCATTAATAATCACAACCACCAAGAAAAAACAGGGATGAAGACTTACCAATGACTTCTCCAAAAAAGAAAGAAGTTGTTCTCGTTCCGCTTTCTCTCTCGCCTTGCTCAAAACGGCTGCCGCAATTTATTATTATTATTTTCTTCTTATTATTGGTAAGGGTTTTCTCTCCCCTCTCACTTTATTTATACATAACCCGAACCGAAAACCTAAGTTAACTGGGCCCATAAATTAATTTAGTAATATTAATAAATGATTATAATTAAAATCTAGTCAAAAGTGGGCCAAGCCTGACTCAATTCAATTAATTACTAAATAGGTCTAAAATGATTAATTAACCCAATTTAAATATAATCTTAATTATTATAATTTAATGTTTTACACGGAAATTATCAGGATATTACAATTTTCCTTTTAAAAACAAATTAAAATCAATCTAGAATCACTTAATTATGTATTAAATTTTGTAATAGTCAATGAACCTATGATGTATAAAGCTATTGACTATTGCTGTGTTTTTCTAACTTCAGAATGGTATTGGATAATTGTTTGTACTATTAAATTTGAATCTAGTAATGTGATAATTACTTTTGAATTATTTGGTGATCTAATAGTATATTTCAAAGTTTAATGCTTACTAATCATATTATATTAAGAAAATAATAGAAAACCAATGTAAGAATATCTTAATTCTTGGTCCCAGCGAATGATTTTAAAAACATTGTATTGTCTCTTAATGTTTGTCTATTTTGGTAATTCTTCGTCCCAAAACTTTTCTTTTTCGTTCGTCTTAAAGTTATTGTCCTATTTAAAACATTCTTTTTAGAATAATATTTTTACCATTTTACCCTTACTTTTTTATATTACTTTAATTATGTGGAAACACTGGGCTAAGAGAATCAGATATCTGGCTTTCAATTTATCCATGACTTGTGGCTTAAATCTGTCAAAGAAATCCAAAGTAAACGTGAACTAGGTGGGGGATGTCCCTGCAAAGACACTCCAATGAGATAATCAGTAAACTAGTAAATGCAAGTATATTTTGACAGAGTTTCAGTCTATAAATTTATGAACGTACATCTCCCTTGGTTGGAGAAGGGTTTATATAGTGCCAGAATTAAAGGCTAGGGAGTGGGCTATAACTGAGCAAGCGGGAAAAGGGGGCACGACCAGGGCCACGTCCAAAACGTGGGGGTAGATTTCCCGGCATTAACTCCCCACGTTCTGGATGACCGTTAACATACCCCTTGGGGCAGACTATGCTCACTGAGACATCTCCCTGCTCGCTACACTCTTGGCCCCAGACGGCGGGCAGGAGACTCCTCGCTTAGTAAGCCTGGGCGACTAGGGATCTATCCATGCTCGCTTAGGTGTCGAGCTCGTACCATGATGAGTGCACGTGATTCCCTCGTCACAATGATGATGGCGTGCTTGGCACGTGACCGTTGTTTGGGTCTTTTGGGCCAGGCAGCTTAGTGGCCCTGTTGGAATATGCTTCTTGATAATTTACTTATCACCTTGCATATTCTATATATGTTGATTTGGTTGTTCCCATTACAGTGAGTCATCACTAGTGGCTAAAAGGTATGCGTACCGGTTAGCGTGGAAACTCGTGTGACATCACATAGGTCTTAGATTAGGTGCAGCCTAATCGAGTCCTACCTTCCTACATGATGATCAAACAGACCAGCACTTCATATGCACTAAGCACCGGCAAACTTGCAGTAATGTCTAAAGTCTTCAATAGACTCGTCACCAGCAGACTTGTCATAAGAAGATCAGAACATCTTGAAGACTCACCACCGGCAGACATGCTACAAGTTGATTGTTCGCACCAGTAGACATCAGTTCTCTTGAAACAGAAGACTTGCTCCACTGGCCCGAACATCCTACTGGCAGACCTGATTCTGCACGTGCTACAGAGAAAAGACTAAAGTAGTTCAAATCAAGACAAATATGTTCAAGCCTCATAAAGCCTGACATAGTTAAAGCTACAAGTCTTTCTCTCACTCACGTGGTCTGATAAAGTCAAAAGAAACTACTTTATTGAACAGACCACCTGACAGTGCATCAGACATCAGACCTACTTTTCAGAGACTTATCAATACAGTCTGACAGACAACAAGTTCCAAGATCTACAGGACTAAATCTTTACTCAAACAGTCAAAGATCTTGTGGACAAAAATCTCTATCTGATAGACTTCAACAACTATATCTCTAAACGGATAGAAACATCAATCTTCATCTCTCAACGATCATTGACTCCAGTCTATATAAGAATCCTTTCTCTTCTTCAAAAACATAGAGACAGAGTGATATACATAGAGACACACAAGAGCTTCAAAGAAATAACGAGATCTACAACGAGATCGTCCTCACCAACGCATCTCAGATCTCGATAGAAGATCGCAGTGAATCTATCCAGATCTTAGCAAGACACTCTCAGTGGATTGCTAGGAAGAAAAGATTGGAGAAGAAAAGAGATAGATCAGAAACTTCAAAAGACAGAGATCAAGATCTTTGACCGATTTGAAGATTGATTTTAGATTATGTCTAAAGAAGATGAAGAGTTATCTGTAGATATTGCATTCATATCTTCAAATTGGTATTCATATACAAATGTTGTTGATTATGCAATAGTCATTCATCATGGAAGGCCGAGTGCTCTGCACTCAATCGTTCAGATATTTCTTATCTGAACGACCTTGAAAATTATCTTCTCATATTAGTTTCTCGTTTTGGTCTCCTATTGCCCTCTTTGCTTAAGGATTCATCTATGAATAATTAAGCAAAGATTAAGGCTTGAAAGGACGAGGACAGAAACTTTACATAGAATATTTAGGTTGATGTAATCTGTAATTTATCTTTGAATAAATTCATATGGTCTTACATATAATTTATCCCTCAGTCTTTAAATATCTATGAGCTTTTATAAATTGATTTATCTTTATAAAAGCTATTCTTTAATTGATCTCATTGACTCTGCATTTGAAAGAAGTATTAAGTGTGTTGTTGTTCTGATCATATATTTGTGTACAGCCACTTAAGATTTCTCCAAATCTAAAGCCTCTCTATTTCCGCTGCTTAAACTCTTTATAACTGGCTTTCGATTTAACTAGCAGTTTACCGGTAGAGTTGATACTTCTGCTTAGAGCAAGTCTGTCGTTAGCCTCTACCAGCAGACATGCTCAAATACGTTAAACTGCAGATGCCATTAAAACTACGTTTTAAATGTATCCAAAAGAAAAGTTTTTAAATGGCATCATAGGCTATTCACCCCCCCTTAGCCTATTTGAGCATAATTGTGGACAAACAGACCCCCTACTCATTGTCTGGCGAGCACACATGCGTGGAGCGAGGAGCATAGCGCTATGTTCATGAAAGATGTATTATTTGGTTGTTGCAAGACTTGATCATTTCTCGTTGTTTGGATCAAATTAATGAAATCACGATGGTGGTGGATACGTGAGGGATCACTTCAACGGTTGGAAAGGCAGGCAGGTGAAAGGTGTGTGCTGACATGATAGGCTAGCACAACTGTAGGCTGAAAAGTTGATGTATGCGTATATCTTTCATGAGGTGGCATTAAAAGTGACGCCTCGGTTCCAGCACCACGTGTCCAGGAAGTCATATCTAGAAATTTCTCTTCCCCTTCTGCCCCTCACCCGGTCTATAAAAGCACATGCCCTTCCCTTTTTTGCTCTTTTCACAAACCCTCTCAATTTACGAGCCCATTTCTTTCTTCATTGCCTCTGAATCGCCGGTGTATTCTTGAAGAGTCAAAGAAGAAAACCAAACCACCAGACTTCGTCAACATCAAAGATCCAATATCTCAACAGGTAACTTTTTTGCTCCGAACTACTTTCCTATTTTCACTTCATCTTCATTCGTCACTGCTAGACCCTAGCCTTAGGATTCAGCGATGCTCACTGGATATTCTGTTATCCGATATCTGAGGGTTCATGATTTCTTTTTACCCTCTTTCTGTTTTGATGTCGCTTTTTCACAAATCCACCATCTAGACTTTTGGGGTTCATCTCGATTGGCCTTTCTGACTTTTGCACCGACTCAAGCACACGCATGGGTAGGAATCGAGGAAATTGTGAACTGGTTCCCCGCACACTAGTTTGAGACGTAAAACCCTGACCAAGGGTTCTACCTCATTTACGCATGTTCTTTCGGGCAGAAATTAATGTGTATTCCTCGATTCTTGTAGGATGTCTTCTTGCGAAGAGAGTGATTCAGAGATTGAAGGACGCAACTATGACCATGGAGTTTCATCCGAGCATGAGGAGAGCCTTGACACGGAATCAAGCTCTGAAGAGACCAAACAAGATGAGACCTTGGCCCCTGGTGAAGTTCCTGAAATCCACGAGCAAGAGTCTCTGATTGCTTACGGCAAGGAATAAGATGCAAATGTTGAGGATGAACAGGAGAAGGATCACCATGTTGGCGTTGATGACGAGAAAGCGACTACCGAGGAGGATAGGCCCTCTGGGTTTGAGTCTCCCAGCACAAGTGCTCCTCGAGAAAGGAAGAAAAGGGTTGCTCACCGAAAAGGTAAAAAACCCATGGCCGATAAACCAGCCTCTCTGAAATGGGACGACCTGAACTGCGAGGAAGATGTGTCCACCTGGTTCTACTCCCTAGAAATTGAACCCAAAAAGTATCGAGTGAGAGCCTTCGACTTGGACATCAAAAACGACATCCATAACTATCAGGGTGACCGTATGGTCTTTTACTTTGATTTCTTCTTGGTCAGTCTGAGGCTTT
Source organism: Codonopsis lanceolata (assembly GCA_013146195.2). Lineage (NCBI taxonomy): Eukaryota > Viridiplantae > Streptophyta > Magnoliopsida > Asterales > Campanulaceae > Codonopsis > Codonopsis lanceolata. Next base: position 11,946,188 of record CM028378.1, on the reverse strand, counting down.
CTTTAAACCCCTTCATCATTGAGGTCATTCACTATAACAATGCCCTCCCCTGCGATCTAACCCTTACCACAATGAGGTTCCTGATTGCATATACCGTAGCTTATAGGCTACTCAGGTTTGAGCCTGATATGACATTGTTCCGAAAACTCTTCTTGTTCTCGTTGGATAAAAAAAATGGGCATATCATGGGTCGTTCCAACCCCAACTACTCCAAGCTTCTCAGCGACGGTCCCAATAAATTTGAAGCATGGGATAGGAAAGCCTTGCTCGTTGAACCTCGAGTAGGATGGCCCTTTGCACCGTACTTGCATAACATGGAAATCCCCAAGTACGATAGGAATGCTTTCCGAGCTGGAGAGCCAAGAATAGCCCTTGCCTTCAAGACTCTGCTCAGTGTGAGAGAGGGCAGAGTTGGGCAAGATTAGGTACTCGACTGGGAAGCCCTTACATCTGACCCCACCCTCATTCGTCTGGTCAGAGTACTCAGTTGACCCGTGGAAAGGGTAGAGCCCCGGGTCACTATTTATGCCGAAGATCCCCATCCATACTGGGTAGCTGCCATGGAAGAAGATTCCCCAACAAATGCCCTGACTGTGAACGGGTTGGGACCAGTTGTATTCATGCCTTCTCGCTGACCGGTTTGCCTGCTTTTGTCTTTTTTCCTTGTACATTATTTCTGCTCTAATATTCTCTAACTATTTCTTCCTTTGAAAATAATTGCAGACATGAGGCAAATCGAGGATACCACAAAATTTCGATAGGCCATGAAGAGGGGAGCCACGAAAAGGAATACTCAACTAGCCATCCAATCGCCAGCCTCCCTTCCGACGGTTCCCATTGCATCCTCTGGGCGAGGAGCGAGTCGTGGCCGCACCGAAACTAGCAGGGTCGCTCCTGCTATCACCATTCCACCAACTATAATGCCCAGCTGCGAGCTGCCCTCGGGCAAGAGGTCTATCGTCGACCCTCTAGAGGAAAGGAGAACCAGGTCGCGGACCAAAAAAGATGAGCATAGGGCAGTGTCTGGCTCTCGGGTGCCTTCATGGCACAAAAATGATTTACATATGCCCGATTCTCGCGAGAAAGCTGTGAAGCTAATTGCCGACATAGGCGATGTGCCCGACCTTAATAAAATCAACATCTATAAGTGCGGTGGTCATCCCGCTAGGCTCGGTGCTTTGAGAAGGCTCCGCCACACTGGGCTCCGTAATAAGAGCATCGAGCAAGCGAGCTCGGTCCTGGTCGGAGAGATTGGGTTGTGCATGGCCGAGGTAAGGACTACTTTCTTTGGTCATAGAATTAAGTGAACTCGGCTTGTTCTGACCCGAACTTGTATTTTTCCCTTTCAGATGGCCACAAAAACTATGACTGGGTCGTGGAGCATCTCACCACCTCCAGTGCTCCGGCCGGCAAGAAAAACAGACTTAGAAGATCAAATTAACTTTCTTCACACCGAGCTGAAGCTAAGTGAGGAGACTGTCACTTCCTAGGTAACTGAGCTCTCCAAGGTTGAAGAGGAGAAGAAAACTCTGGATTCCCACCTCGACTTCTCTGAAAAGTCTAAAGAGATTGCCATTAAGAATATAAGCGAGGAGAGGAAAAAGCTTCGGGCAGCGAAGAACCAACTGGAGCAAGCAAAGGTAGAGGCGGCTGAGTAGGTGAAGAAGCTTAGGGAGGAGCTTTCCCGGCCCAACGACGAACAGAGGCGAGCCATCATTGCTGACTATAAAGCTTCTGCTTAGTTCAAGGCTCATATCGAGGATGAGACCTACCCCTACTATCTCCAAGGAATAAACCATGTCCTTCGGCAGGTAGCGAGCAATGGGATAGAGGTGAAACCCGAGCTACTTGCAGAATGGGGTGTCAACACGCCATGTTGCTCCTCTGCTCGCCCCAGTCATGCAGTGGTGCCATATACTGAAGCTAAGCTTGCTCTGCTTGCTCAATATGATGTTCAAAAAGGGCTACCTATTTGGAATCCTCATGAGGCCGCTAAGACCACGGTGACCGACTTGATGACCCAGATATGGATGGCCCGATCTCAGGAGGCTATGACCGTGGCGACTCATGCTTTCGAGGATGATAATGGTGAGGTAGTCATCCTTGAGGGCGAGCAAGCTGGTGCCGAAGAAAGGAGGAATGCCTCTGAGCCCTTGGAAATTCCCTCTGATGCTTAGGACCCTTTCTCGGCCTACGAGTCAATGCATGTTTCTCTTTCCTGAACAAGTTACAATTTATGTAATATTTTTTGACTTTATTTGAATACCACTATGTTTCTTGCTTCATAGTTTTTCTAAATTTTTACATGCCAGCTCGATATTCCGAGCTAATATGCTAGTGCAGCTAACTCACATGACCGCTTAGATTTTAGGTACAAGCTAAAACCCAAGCTCGCTAACCACTTGAGATCTTAGGTACAAGCCAAGATCCAAGGTCGCATTTCACTTGTTCTTCAATTGAACTTTTTCAAAACCCATGCTCACTTTCGCGAGCATGGACACCAGTACAACTGGTTCGCTACACCACTTGGTCTTAGATACAAACTAAGATCCAAACTCGAACACCAACGCTTTTTCACCGAGCAAAGACATACCGTGCTCGTGAAAAAGGTATAATCGAGATAAAAGGTAGTTGGTGCGTTAATGCAACTAATTCACCTAACCGCTTATATTTTAGGTACAAGCTAAAATTTGAGCTCGCTAACCACTTAAGATCTTAGGTATAAGCCAAGATCCAAGTTCGAACACCAACCCTTTTGGACGAGCAGAGACATATCGTGCTCGTGAAGAAAGGCATAATCGAAACAAAAAATGAACACACAATACGGATATCAAATGGGCTCATTTATTTCATAAAATCACCATCGTACAACCGACCATCCAAGCAAAAAAAAAATTACACCCTCTGCTCGATTTTTGTTCAACGGTAATACTTTTCAGATGATCAGCATGTCATGGATGCTTCAGCTCGCTGCCTTCCTTGGTTCAAAGCACGAGTCCCTTCTATAACCACTCTGACAACTTGAAAAGGGCCTTCCCAACTAAGAGAAAGTTTTTCCCACTCTGCTCGAGTTTCCCTTTGATCAATCTGGTCCAAGACCCTATCATCTACCCGCTTTACATGTCCCTTCGACTCTGCTGATGCTGCTCGTCCTGGGCAAAAGTTTCATCGACCATCGCAATCTGAACTGGCCCCGTGGTTGTGTGAGATTTTTCCTTGTGACTGATCGTGATGGTTTGATCTTCAGTTGACAAGGTCAATTTCAGATTTTTCTTCTGGTTGTCCCTGACATACTCCAACACTGCCCGGGACTGACTCTTTAGGACCCCTACCCCCTGATCGGTGTAAAACTCTGCTTGCTGATGGGGAATGGAGGCCACCATTAGGAATTTGGTCATGCTCGGCACCCCAAAATGATGTTATAGGGGGATTTCAAATCAATCACCATGAAAGTGATTTTCTCCATTCTAGAATGACTGCCTTCACCAATCAAAACATGCAACTCAATTGTGCCTTTGACTGACACCTTGTGGTTGGTGAAGGCCTCCAAAGTCCCTGCATATGGCTTCAAGCGGTCATCTTTCAATTCTAGTGCCTAAAAGCAGGAGTAGTACATGACATCCCTGCACGCTCCGGTCTCCATGAGCATCAGGTGCACGATCCATCCATCTACCAAGGTCGACACAATCAATGATTGTTCACCGGCCAAACCAGTACTCGCGATCTCGCTGCGAGTGAACTAAATAGACTCCTCCCCTTTTTGTAGAGTTGGGGGAAAATCCACCACTTTTGACAAAGAGTATATTTGTTTCTCGAGCTGTGTGAGGGTAGGTTCCTCCTCCAAAATCACATTGATCATACCGTGAACAGGTGGTGCATCCCTACGAGGGGCATTTCCCCTATTGTCTCCATCTCACTAGAAACAATCCAATCTCCTTTCATTGATCAACTTTTGAATGGCCTTCTTCAGCGGCCAACATTCCTCTGTGGTGTGCCCATAGTCATCATGGTAGACACACATCCTCGTACGATCTCTAGTATTTGCAGACTCTGCGCTCAAACGTGGTGCACAGGGGAGCTCATCCCGTACCTCATACAATATGTCTTCCCATAATGTATTAAACGGGGTGAGGTCACTTTCCCGAAGGAATTCTCTTGGGCGGTCATACCTCGATTTACTTCGATTATAACCACCCCCTTCACTCTGTCTGATGTGCTTGCCAGCGTTTCCATTCCCACTAGCCTTTGTGTTCTCCTTCTTCTTATTTTTTACAGTCTCTCCCGCACAATATTTCTAAGCCCGCATCAACATTTCTGCATGCGTTTTGGGCTCCCTCATACTCAACTCTGATCTCAGGCCACCTTCTCCCTCGAGCAAGCCAGTCTCAAAACACAAAGTGACCTCCTTCTCGGATAAGCCAGACACTTGCTCGAGCATCTTTGTGAACCTCTCTAAGTAACTAGAAGTAGATTCATGGGCCCTTTGCTTGATTTTAGACAAGTCTGCCCTTGTCTTGACAATGGCTCCCGAAGTCCTAAAATCGGCCAGAAACTTTGCTCGCAGGTTAACCCAGTTGTTGATCGATCTGCGAGGAAGGGGTCTTCCCTGTATACTCTTTAATATTGGGAAAGATGAGGCCTTGTGCCGGAGGGGAATTCTCGATCCATTGAGCCAAAGGGCTAGATGCAGTGCCCATAAAGTTGCCTTCCAAGGCCTTGTCTTACTCCCATGCTTCCATGCGCCGTTTCAACTTCTCAAAATCATGTGCATTTACTACAACTGGCTAACCACCAGCGGGCTGAAACTGTACACCGGGCACAAGAGGGGCCTGTGGGGGACCCATAGCTCCTATGGCTTGAGCTATGCCCACGGCTTGCGTCATTTGTACCTGGGGGCCTCCCGCGGCCTGCTGTACTTGATCTGGCAGCGCTCCCACCCCATTTTACTCGTTGCTGGAGGGAGGCAGCTCATGCCTTCCCCTTGACTGATGTGGGGAAGATGATCGATGTTTGTTAGTATGTGATCCCCTAGGTGATGGGGAACGGTGCCAGCGGGCATGCGATCTACGTAGAGACGGAGAATGGTGCCTACGAGCATGTGACCTAAGTAGAGAGGGTGACCGCTCGTGGCGGCAAGACTAGGCTGAGTCCTCCCCTGCTCGAGGGACAAGGCGATAGTAAACACTTGGAATAACTCGATGACTAGCCCACCCCTCGTGCTGACTACGTCCCCTGCTCGACTCCCGCTCACGGGGTTGAGATGGAACCCCAGCTGGCCTTTGGGGGATCTCTCGCTGGTCTAGACACACTCACCGCCTGACTCTGCACGGGCACAGTAGGAAGTGGTTCTAGTTCAATAGGTAATGGAGGCTTGCCCATAGCAATCAACTGTTGGTTTAGTTGATGCATTTGCCCTAAGTATAATGCTCGCTGACGCAGAGCCTCCTCATGAAACTCATTGGCTAGTCCAATAACTGCCACTGCACTGCGGGCCAATGATTCCAAACCTCATCTCTAGTTGATCTGATGACAGGCATCATGTGGAGGAGGAGGGGTAATATGTTGTCAGTCTAGACCTCCACACTAGGAGTAGCTGTATGCCCATCCTCCGGCAAATTAACACCATTAGCAGCCATAATAAGAACTTAAAGAGTCTTCGAAAAAAGTATTCAAACTTTGCAAATCGTTCCCGACAACGGAACCAACTGATGTATCCAAAATTATGAGGATACACTAGGCTAAGAGAATCGGATATTTGGCTTTTAATCTATCTGTGACTTGTGGCTCAAATTTGTCAAAGAAATCCAAAGAAAATGTGAATTAGGCAGGGGTTATCCATGCAAAAGCACTCCGGTGTGATAATTAGTAAACCAACAAGTGCAAGTATATTTTGACAGAGTTTCAGCCTATAAATTTGTGAATGTACCTCTCCCTTTATTGGAGAAAGGTTTATATACGGCCAGCATTAAAAGCTGGGACGTGGCTATAAATACGCAAGCGGGAAAAACGAGCACGACCAGGGTCACGTCCAAAACGTGGCGGCGGATTTCCCGACATTAACTCCCCACGTTCTGGACGACCGTTAACATACCCCTGGGGGGCTGGCTATGCTCGCCTCAGACATCTCCCTGCTCACTACACTCTTGACCTCCAGACGGCAGGCAGGATACTCCTCGCTTGGTAAGCCTAGGCGGCCAGGGATCTATCCCTGCCCGCTTAGGTGTCGGGGTTATACCATGATGAGTGCACGTGATTCCCTCGTGACAATGGTGATGGCGTGCTTGGCATGTGACCGTTGTTTGGACCTTTTGGACCACGCAGCTCATCAATGTGCACTTTTAAAATTTTATTGTCTCTTAATATTTGTCTATTTTTGTACTTCTCTGTCCCAAAACTGTTGTTCTACTTTTCTTTTTCGTTCATCCCAAAGTTATTGTCTTATTTAAAACTTTCATTTTAGAATAATATTTTTACCATTTACTCTTAATTTTTCATATTACTTTAATTATGAGTCACATACATATGGGATTTAAAGAAAACTACACATCAAATCAATATCAATAATTAACTCAATTATTTTTTCTTAATTCGTGTATCGGTCAAACAGAACAATCATTTTGGGACAAGGGAGTATAATTTTACATTTATATTTATCACATGTTATGTCTTAGTGTGGACTGTAAACATTAAGGACATTTAAAGCACACGTGTAAAATATATAAAAAGCCAATACGCTAAATATTTGTCATTTTTCCTTTTTGTTTTATTTAAACTAGTTATTGAGTCCGTGTTTCGCACGGGTGCAATATAAATTAAAGATCAACAATTACATATTTTTATTAATTTGAATGTTTCATTATATATTGATGAATCACGTATATAAAGTATAAATTATGCTTTAAAAAGTAATGGATGTAAACAAATAAAGCAAATAAATTCACATATAAAGTAGAAATCATGTTTTCATTGTTTTGAGCGGCTGCGGTCGAAGCTCTATTTTTGGGGTTATGGTTCGGTTTTGATCATATTAGAGTTTTGCCCACTGAGAAAATATTGAAATAAATTTACGATATTATTTCATAGAAGTTACGATTAACATTATTTATAAATGGATATTGGTTATAAAAGTATTTAGATAAAAGAGTTTTTATGTTAATCACCAATAGTCATTTATCTAAATATTTTTTAAACAAATATCAATTTTCAACTAATGTTTGTTACATCACTTTTATTGGTAATTATAGTAGAGATGCATCTTAGTGAAAAATTAGTATTGTTAGTAAAAGAAATTGTGTCACTTGATGCACGGATTTCTTTACGTGTCATTTGTTTGGTGGCAAAGGTAATTGTGCAAATGTGTTCTACTCAGTGAGAACATCGAAATGATATATTCATTTGTCTAAATCGAGTTTTGGATGAATAAGATATCAATGGTTAAAGTATAATACTTGTTGAAAAATTAGTGTTTTTAATTAAAGAAATTGTGCAACCTGAGGCACAATTGTAGAAGTCTTTTATCTTAAAACTTTTTAAACCATTATCAATTTCTAACCAATGTGGGATATATCTATTTTATAGGTAATAATAGTAGAAGTTTTTTATATAAAGTCTTTTAAAACCAACATCATTTTCTAACGAATGTGGGATACATTTATTATATTAATAATAATAGTAGAAATATTTTATCTTAAGACTTTTAAAACCAACATTACTTTCTATCCAATGTGAGATACATTTTTTCTATTTTTAGTAAAAGAATTTTATCTAAAAAAATTAAACTAAAATAATTTTCTAACCAATATGTGATGCATTTCTTCTATTTCTAATAATAATAGAAATCTTTTATTTTTAAACTTTTTAAAAAAATGTCACTTTTCAAGCCAATGTGAAATGTATATCTTCTATCGGTCATAATAGTTGAAGTCACTTATCTAAAAAAAATTAAAATTTATAATTATTTGTAACTAATGAGAAATAAATCATTTTTATTGGTAAGATTTTGTGTAAGGACTTTTAAAACCAATATCAACTTCTAACAATTGTTAACATATATCTTATTTTGTTAGTTTAGTAAAAGTCATTTATCCAAATATTTTTTAAACAAATGTCAATTTTCAACCAATGTTTGTTACATCACTTTTATTGGTAATTATAGTAAAGATGCATCTTAGTGAAAAATTAGTGTTGTTAATTAAAGAAATTGTGCAACTTGATGCACAAATTTCTTTATGTATCATTTGTTTGTTGGCAAATGTAATTGTGCAAATGTGTTCTACTCGGTCAGAGCATCGAAATGATATATTTATTTGTCTAAATCGAGTTTTTATGAATAAGATATCAATTTTTAAAGTATAATACTTGTTGAAAAATTAGTGTGTTTAGTGAAATAAATTGTGAAACTTGAGGCACAAATTTCTTTACGTGTCATTTGTTTGTTGGCAAAGATAATTATACAAATGTGTTCTACTCGGTGAGAGTATCGAAATGATATATTTATTTGTCCAAATCGAGTTTTGGATGAATAAGATATTAAGATTTAAAGTATAATACTTGTTGAAAAATTAGTGTTTTTAGTGAAAGTAATTGTGCAACTTGAGACATAAATTTCTTTACGTGTCATTTGTTTGTTGGTAAAATTAATTATGCAAATGTGTTATACTCGGCAAGAGTATCGAAATGAACATTTTTTTGTCCAAATCGAGTTTTGGATGAATAACATAGTAAGGCTTAAAGTATGGTGTTAGAAGTGGGTAATTAATGTAAAGTACTCACTTAATGCCAATATAATAATATTATCTCACATTGATTAAGAAATAATGTTGTTAATAAAAGTCTTTCTATATAAGATTTCCACTATTATTAATAATAGAAGAGATTAATAATAAATGATTAATATCACAATATCATATTAACTATTATTAATTATTATTTTTAGCTAATGTCTAGAAAATGAAAAGTTTCAAGTCATGTGATGTGGAGTTTTGAGGATTTAACAATATCAAAAGTTAAGTGATGTGTCACTATGAAAGTTGTCCTCACCAACTTTAATATACTATAGTATGAATTTATCATGTTTCTAAATTTTCCATTTAAAAATAAAAAAGGTTTACATGTATCCTTACTTTTTCTTGTTACTCTACATGCACATGGACTTCAAATAAAACTATATACTCTCTTCATTCTAGGTAAATAGTCCACATATTATTTTGGGAAGTTTCACTTAAAGAATTCACTATCAAAAATCATTTATATAATATTCATAACATTTCAATTTTAGCTTGCATATTTGATATTAACATATATTGACTATGTTTAAACATTATTGTAATTATGATCAACACTATTTCTAGTTATATATATACTTCCTCCATTCCAGACAAAGTACTACACTGTTTTTGGATACTTTAAAATTGTACTTTCAAAAATCATGTCTAGAATCTCCATAACGCATCAACATTATCATTCATATTTGATATTAACATTTTAATTATACTAAAGCATTATTGTAATTAAGACCAACTCTAATGAAAGTTATATATCTTTAAATAATTGGCTTTTCAAATATAGACTCTTTATGTGAAACTGAGGGAATATCTCTTAGCAAAAATATTATATTGTTAATTACTTCTTACAACTATTGTTACAACTAAGTCTTTATGAGGGTCAAATGTGTTTTAGTGAAAGACAATTTTATCATTCACTAAAGCTTAGTTGTAATTAAACCTAGCATTGTTGATCTTTTAATTATTAGACTTCACAAATATGGACTCTCAAAATGGAACCGAAGGTGTATAATACTGCTATTTATAATATTGTCAAATAATTTATATTCATATATATGCCAGACAAACAATATAATTATTTAGAAAAGAAGAACTAAAAAAATCCAAAAATGGAAGAGTTGTATTATCCCCCGATTGGTTCTTAACTACTCCCCCCGCTCCTAAATAATTGTCCCTATTTACTTTTTTTTATTTGTACAAAATATTTTCTCTTTCAAAACTTTCTTTCGTAGGAAAAATAATTTTACCACTTTATCCTTATTTTTTCCTACTTATTTTAATTATGATCACGTGTATAAGGGCATTAAAGGAAATCTGTTGTGCATAGCGGAAGACTAGCAAACAAATTAACAAAATATAATAGGATCAATCACAAAGAAGAGAGATATTGAGGTCAACGGACTGTCAAAATTTTATTAGAGACTCTCTTGAAAACATTCAAGGAATACAATTATTTATATGGATATAATAGAAACCCTAAAACACTTAAAAGAACAAAAAACGGACAAAGTAACAAAAACTTAAAAAAACAGGGCCAAGTGGTCGCTCAGCCCAAAGCACTAGACGACCGCGTAAAATCCAGTAGCATGCCTCGAAGGATTTTGGATCAAGCGGTTGCTCAGTCAAAACACTGAGCGATCGCCTAAGCCTATAAGTTGCAATGGACTTGTCCGAAACCCGAATCATTTCCCTCGGAGGGAACTGGTATGTTGCATAGGTAATCAAGTCATCTCATTGTCAACAAAACCAAACATTACATTAATAATTATAATACAGCCAATTATTTTTTCTTAAACGATATGTTAGATCAAAGAGAACCATTATTTATGAACGGAGAATTATTATCCTTAAAAGAACTTTGACGTGGGAAACACGGACACCTTATTACACTCTCCTATTTAATTCTTAGCAAAAATTTGGATAAAACGGTCTAATAGATATTTTTTTGTAAAACTGCTTCGTTTTATCCGACCCATCGTATATTGGTAGATTGAACTATGAGATATTAGAGTCACATCTTACAAATTAAGATTCGTAAGACAGTCTTATATGAGATCTACACTTAATCCTTTTGGTCCTCAATTTAATTATTATGAATAACCTTTGGAGCATGAAAAAAGCAAACTTCCACCTATTTTATTGCAAAATTGCAGTCTTTCAACGCTTCCCACCCACCCACCACCACCATCACCGCCGCCCCCGGCCGAGAGAGAGTTTTCTATATGTTGGAGTGTAATTAGTTCGTTACATAATGATTGAATAAATTTGAATTATTTTTTCAGTTTCAAACTTGAAACTATTTCTCATCATTGGGTATAATTACAATATTATATTTATTGCTCAATAAAAAGTCGGACACTACAATAATTTGCACACGACCAGTGTAGAAACAAGAAGCCGTTTCCCCAAGTCAACTGCAAGAAAAGTACCTTATTTCTCACTCCATGATGTTAAGAGCCAAAGTCAAACATTTCTTTCCATTATTATTATTATTAATTTATTTTTATTATGAGTAAATCTTTTGTAAGATAACCCGATTTTAATTTGTAAAACAAAATCGCATTATCTCATAGCTCAATCCACTAACATATATTGAGTCGGATAAAGATGAATCGTCTCACAAAAAATATTCGTAAGACCATTTTAACTAAGTTTTTTTCCTTTTATTATAATAATAATAATTATTATTATTATTTTATTATTGTGTATCCCATATTTTCTGTATATTGTCAAAGGTCATACACCTTATTATCAGCATATTCTTTCAGTATATTCTTTAGTTTGAAAATTTGATTTCAAAAATGTCCAATTTAAAGAGTTAGTTATGTGAAAGAGGCTGCATCACTTGCACGTTTCAATTTCATTAGCATGAGATTGTCAAAGACTACTCTTGTAAATTACTAATGTACCCATTTCGTTAGTCAACTTGTTATGTTGGTTAATTGGTATATAAATTATCTAATTTTTCATGTCGTATAATATATTTTTGATTTATATATGTATTTTATTTTTTTTCAAAATCATAAAATACATAATTCGTTAGTTCGATTTTTTTATTTTAAAAAATATTCAGTTTAACTTAAAAAATCAAGTCAAGGCAACAGTTTAGGAACATAGGGAGTATATGTTTAATTTTATTCTATCGATAGGATTATTTTTTACTCCCTCCATATTAAAATGAATTAAAGATATAATTTTTACATACACAAACCACCTTATTATCCAACTTATACTATTAGATGTACATAAATAAAACATCATAATTCACAAAAGTGAATTTAATAATCTCAAAAAAAAAAGGATGGGTTATTTTCACTACGTTTTTTATTTATCCACTACATTAATAATTATTACATTGAATAATTACATGTTTAGACATAATTACCCTTTCCATACTTGTTCTCAAAAAACAAGATTTTGTTTTTATTTTTTCCAAAAAAAAAATTTAATCCTCAACAAACAAGGTAATTATTATTATTTTTTCTGTTACAAAAATGCTTAGTCAATTTCACTCATGACTCATGCCTCATATTTCATTATCAAAATATACATATATAATTAATACATTTGTCCACCTAAATTTTAAAATATATTGGATACTTTTATCATCACAATATATAATTTAAATTAAGTTAATGAATATTATTTTTAAATAACAATTCAATAATAGCAATATGATAGGTATGAATAAAGTTTCGATCAATTCAAAAATTAAAATATTCAATTACTTGTATAGGTAGCAGGGTCGTTCCTGGGCATAGGCCAAAGAGGCGACCGTCGAGGGCCCAAAAAAATTAGGGGCCCAAAATTTATTTATATGTATAGTATATATATAATATATAAATATAATATTAATAAATATAAATAGGGAATATGGAAAATTGTCTGGAAACAAGAAACAGAAGCAGAAGCTTGATGCGGTGATGCCGGCAGACGAAAGGTTGATTAGACGGAAGGGCGGACAATGACAATCGAAGAAAGATCAAGGAGATAGAACGATCAATCGGCGGCCTCGACTTCGAGATTCACTCTTCAGTCTTCCCTATGCATCTATGGCTGTCGGATTAATTTCCACTCCACCTTCAGGCTCTGCTTCAGTTCGATTTCAAAGGCTCAAAGCAAGAAAAACTCTCACAGTCTCACTCACTTAGTCACTATGCCGTTCCTCATCCACAAACTCGAAGCCACCGGCGCCGGTGAATGATTGATGATGCAGGTACTCGTCCAATTTTCCTTATTTCAATTTCAATTTTCAAAATTTTTCCCCTCTTCAGGCCCTCTTCTGCCTCAGACGAATCAGACATTCAGATTCTAAACCCTCAGAGGCTCAAACCGATATTTCTTTTGGTTTAAGGTTTTTAGGTCTCATAAATTAATTTTTTTGTTGATCCACAATTTCTTTTCAAAATCACGTAGTCTAAAAATTATTTAAGTAGATAATAGATTAGAAATTTACAAATTATTTCTGATATGTTGGTGCAAAGATTCCAAGCAAATCGAAGGGTCGCTTATTCATTATTTTGCCTCGAACCTGAAATGTCGAACTCGATAGGTAGACAAAATGTTTTTAAAAATTCGATACCATTTACTTTTCGAGAATTTTTGTTTACAAAGTGAATTCAGTGGAATACGGAGTGTAAACGGGGTCGGACTTGGATTCGAGATAGAAGATTTGAAGTCGGTACAAGTATAAGAGTTCCCATCTTGTTTTCTTAATCAAACAAGAACAGTTTGAGAGAATTGAGGGAATATAAAAAGTCAGAAAGCCCGTCATTTTCTCAACGTTGTTTTCACAGAAGTTGATGTTGATTTGGTGGTGGGAAAACGAGTAAGATAAATGCATCAAATTCAAGACTTGAAGAAAGTGATTAATTACTGACGAGACCTAATCCACATTGTTGAAACTTGAAAGCGAAAGCAACGAGATGACAGAGTGAACTGGGTGCGTACTTAGCAACGAGAAGGTGTCGACTCAGCGAGTGATAGTTTGGATACTTGGATCCCCGTTGCTCTCAATATTTTTCGAAAACCGACTAATGTGGTTACCCCAATCCTTCATTTTTGCCAAAGTATCACGACACGACATGGGTGTGTGTAGATTTAGCAATTCGACACCTTATTAGTCCAAAATTTCAACACATCTACGAAGGTAGTAGAAATGTTAATAGTGTCGAGTATCATAGGGATGACCCATTTAAACCGAAAAAATTTAATGATTATGTTTGTAAGTTTAACGGACCGTTTAACCGTTGCCTTATAGGATCTTAACCTGCCAGGAATGATCTGAAACCCATAGGACTAGCATCACTATTTGTGTGGTATATAGCCAGAGATTCTGATTATCCAATATACATTAGAATATAACCCAATGGTTGGAGTTGTATTAAATATTTAGGAAAAATTGTGACGGTTCACTTTTCAAAGTTTTTAATAGTATCGTGTTTTTATTTTCAACCAGAAAATGATATTTTTTGACGCAAAAAGACAGTGATACACTTAATGAGCATGATGCACGTTACATAAATAAATCACGCTGCATTGACTATTGAACCACGATTTATCAATTTTATTGTATTAATTTTTACACTGCAGCTCAATAGTTTAACTGTCTAGTCCTATTGCACCGCAATTCATCAATTTTTACATCACATTTCAATAGTTGTCTATTTTTATTGCACCACGATACCAACTTTTATATACCGCGATGAATTAATTTTTAAACCGCAATACATATACTTAATCCAAGTTACACCACGGTATCAACTTTTATGTACCGCGATGAATTAATTTTTGAAACGCGATATATGAAATATTATTAATCTATTTTTACACCGCGACATAAATTGATAATAAACCAGACCATGTTATCCACTTTCTTCTTCCATCTTCTCCGTCGTAAACCTTCTTCTTCCCCGCTCCTCCTCCGCCTTCGTCTTGCTAAAAAATCATTCAACCCAACACAGATCCATTATAGTTTCGATCCCCGTTTCGTTGCGCAACAATGGTAATTTTCGAATCCAAAGTGTATTGTCAGAGCTGTTGAAGGAGATAATGGTATTTTCGAAACAATATTTAGAAAAATGATCTTTTGCAATTGAAAAAAAAAACAATGAACTTTTGGGATTAAAAACTTTAAAAAATAGACCGATCAGAATTTTACCCAAACATTTATATGATTAAAAAAGATAATTAAGTATTCATTTCATGTCAAATTATATAACTGTAGTTACATTATTTTATATTGTAATATTCAGTACATTATTTTGTATGCAATATTAGCGACCTTATTTTTTCTTTAGGCGATGTTGTAAACTTAATATACGATTCAATTTTTTTGAATTGTGCTGTGGATCGTTACTTAATTTCAAATTTTAGATTTAAATATATATATTTTTATATTTTTTAAATATGACCTATTAGCAACCCATTTTAAACCGAAAAGTACATAGCTAGGGTTAAATTTGCAATTTTATTGGACCGTTTCAAGCCGGTGGCCCTATAGGGTCACAACGAAATCACTAGGCTGACCCGATTAGCATCTCTAATTAATAGAAGATTGTTCTAGTTTAGCGATGGGCTGCTGTATAACTTTGGTAAGGAGAGTAAATATTGTAGTCCTGCCCGGCTCGAGAGAGCAAGCTTCTCCACCTAACTTATATCTACCAAAATAAACAAAAAAATTAACAGATCCGATACCCAAATCTACACTTGTATGATTGTATCCGATCCTCCTAGTCAAATCCCAGCTATGAGAAGATAACATAACAAAGCACATAGAATGTGAACACAATCAGCGGTCCTATGATTCTCAAAATCTTAAGAAATATTTAAAACGATCACTGATAACGATCAATTTGTCAAGATACCAATGGGGCATTTCTGATTACCAAGTAATTATCTTCCACAATCCATATGTTTGTCCTTACCAACCAGACAATGAGATGGTCCATGCATGAACAGACAATGTCCTCGTCATTGTATGACTTCGTTGATTAAGTCAAGAACAACGAGAACCCAATCCAGGATTGAGATGGCGAAAGCAAGGATTGACAGGACACAACCCAGTAAGATAATCTAACAACTGTGAACAGTGCAGTCTAGAATGAGGTGTCAAGTAATGGTTTGTTCGAGCTTAAACTTGTATACTTGATCCGAGTCCATAGCTCAATGAGTACTCTATTGACGTCGCCTTTTCCGACAAGGGCAAGCCGAGTAGAGATATCTAACTCGACAGTTGACCATGTTTGACTCAAAGTATTAATTCAAAGACAATTCACCAAGCCTTTCAACTCACCTCTGACCTCAAGCTAGTCTGGACTAGTTTAGTTTTTATACCTCACCAAGATTGCCCGGTTAGTCATTTACATCACTACAGTAGCCTAGAAATGAGCCAACTTCAGTACAGCACAAGAAACTGCTTTTGATTATGCAAAAAATTGGCTCCTCTACCTTGGGAGTCAATTAGCAGTTGAACCACCAAGTTGGCCACTTCCGCACCTAACCGGGGGCCAGAAGGGCATGGAATAGGGCTAGCTCATCCAATTATTGCTCAACAAAAGGACAGATAACTTTACCTTACCAGCCTTCCTTCGTTTCATTTCTGTCGACCCGTCTCGGGTAGAGAGTCTAGATATCTCGTCCAATCCTCTCACTTGACTGGAACATTCATCTTTCAGTTTCTACTTCAATTTGACACGCAACCAGTTCATGTCAACCACCCAAAGTAATGCCATGCAACCACGCTTCTACTTCAATTTGACACGGATTTGTATGGATATCGAAGCTCCAAGCTGAAACAAAACATGTATAGACCCATGAAGGTGCTTAGTGATGCAGAGAGTCATAGAGTAAGGAAATAAGCATTAATAACAATCAATCCCCTGTCAAAGCAGAACAACACACAGGCCATCATCATTACTTCAAATCTTCAATATAGAGCTCAGTTTGTTGACTTGGTTCCAAATGATAGCGAAGCTCGCATCTTCGTTGTTACGATGTGATAAGGAAAATATTCTACCTTTGGAGAACCATGTTAGTTATTTTATTTTTACATACAGAGAGGTGCCAAAATTATTACAGCCTTGCCACTTTATATTTTCACAAGGAGTTTTATGTATACTCTCTTCGCTTAAAACTAGTCCTTCACCATGTTTCTTCTGTAATATGATTCTTGAATCCTCCGATAACCACCCTTTGCTTAGATAGCCACAGATGTCAAACAACATTCTCACAAACATGTAGATACATTTACGATTTCTTCAAATTCATCATACTTTGGCACCGAGAAAAGACTGCAAACCAAAGAGAAGTACTATTAGGAAAATCAAACCATTCCAAATGTGACTTCCTATTTTTCAATAGTCATACTAAATGGAGTGAGAAAATCATTTGATTAAACAATACCACATGTCAAATACTAGCAAAGCATTGGTGTATAAGCCAAAAAGAAAAAGGGAGAAAAATATGATAAGTAAAACTTTTCTCCAGGACAAGGTAATTGCAGCATTTGCTAAAATCTAACTCTATCAGATGACAGCCACACTAAGATTAAGAAAATCTGAATCCCAACAAAATTGTAAGTTAGAGGCTCCGCGAAATATCCTTGTTTGAATCAAATTATTTCACAATAGAACGTACTACTTGTAAAGAAATGATGATCAGAATAGATTACAAAAAATGAGTATGAAGATGTTATGTTACTGGGTGAAGACAGGTCTTCAGAGAGATGGACGGAGACAAGATGTTAGTTTACTGGGTGAAGACAGGTCTTCAGAGAGATGGACGAAGACAAGTGTTGTCACATATAATTCAACAAGATAAAATCACGAGGGTACATAAATATGTACTTTCGTTGTCTTATCTCACCTAAATCAGCCCTATTTATATGAATCAATATTGCTTCTATGATGGTTTAGTTTAAGTGATTCAAAGATTCGCATCTTATTCATAGAGTTGTTACTAAAGAGAAAATATTTAGTTGTAGCACATTTGTTGCAATTTTTGAACCTTTTGTTTTTGAACCTCTTTTAGCCTCCACATCAACAAGTTCATGCTACGTGGTGCTTTAGGACCACTAAATATTTTCTCGTTACTAAAATGCTCCCTCCGCCCAAAAAAATAATCTCATTAACAAGTCAAACTCTTTAAGAATGTACTTTAATTGTTCATACCTTCTTTAAATTGTACTTAAAATTATATCCTCTTTTAGAAATGGGATATTTTTTTGGGACAAACCAAAATAGAAAATGGCTTCATTTTATGTTGTTTCAATAGTGGGAGTATTAGTCTTAATATGACCACTATGCTCTATTTAGTTTTCTGTTGTTTGTCACCATCTAGCTTCCGGGTGGCAAAACAATCAAGAGCGTCGTTCCACGACAACCTAATCTACATCAGTAAATCAGCCAAGGATGAGGGTCCCTCCAGCGCTAAATTGCCTGATTGCTAGAGAGAGCAGATCCTCCAGAGATTTGCTGGTTCAAGAAACATATTATGCATACTCAAAGTTCCAGATTTAACAGTTTGATAGACAGGTCCACCTCAAATAATGTCTCACCTGATCTATGGTTTTTGTTGGACTGCCAAAGTAGAAAAACCTCTCAGATTTAATTCTAGGATCCAAAAAGAAGAGAGATAGCTAAATGACTTGCAAACTCAGTCTAGGAAGAAGAAATGTGCATGTCCAAGTATGTTGTTTCATATCCAAAATATTGGATGCCTCTTCTTCAGTAAGTTTCATATTTGGTGACCCCCGCTTCAGCAACAGATGAAGATTAAAGCGCATTCACCATATTTAAAGATTGCCTTCTCTTCTTTTTCCTCTTTTTCTCTTCTTCTGACTTTCGACTAGCTATTTATACTTTGGAAGGGCAAGTTTCCACATTAAGGTACTTCATTTCTGAAAAACTCAGATTCACATGATATTCATTGTATCTCAAGTTATAATGAGAATCTAAAACTTCACTAATATCACCTTTTTTTAAATAAGCCACTAATACCACTTCACCATTAATGTATTTAATGAAAGCAATTTTGCTCTTTCAAAATAACTATTTGTACAGCTGAAATTACAAACTACTCCCTCCATGCCAAAATTATTGTCATGTTTGAACTGGCATACAGTTTAAGAAAAAACAATTGACTAGATTATTAAATATTAATATTGGTATAATGTGTAGTTTCCTTTAAAGCCTAGGTGCATATGGCCCATGATTAAAGTTGGAAGAAAAAGTAAGGGTAAAATGGAAAATGTGTTGTCCTAAAGAAGAAAGTTACAAACAAGAAAAAAATTGGGACGGACGAAAAAGGAAAGCACGAAAATAATTTTGGAACAGAGGGAGTATATATAAATTCACAAATAAGCACAAACATACTTAAAGTTGGAAGAAAAAGTGAGGGTAAAATGGTAAAAGTGTTGTCCTAAAGAAGAAAGTTACTAACAAAAAAAAAAGTTGGGACGGACGAAAAAGGAAAGCACAACAATAATTTTGCAGCGGAGGGAGTATATTATAAATTTACATATAAGAACAAACACACGTACATAAACAGCTACTCTATAGACGCCCTATAAAGGCACTTGCTCTCAGCTCTTAATCTAATCTGCTGCTTTCACACTCTTGCTTTCCCTCCAGCGCTTGCTTTTTTTAATCTATCAACTACTTATCAGTTATCATGGCCTAAATAGTGTAGGATCGGAATGTAATTAACCCATTCCCAATTGTGGCCAGCTTCAAGGAGGGCCCCACAAACAGGGGCAGCAGAAATAATAGTCAATAGTCTGATTTCCTCCCATAATCATACAAAATTGATCAGGGACAAGAAATTGAATAAACCCAGAGCTAGTAAAAAGAGAATCAGGAACTCCAATTAGCAACAACAAAGTTCATTTTTCCTTCAACAATTTCATTCTAAAACAACCATAACATGATTGAAACCTATCCCATACAGTGATTTTGGAACAGCTTTAAAGTCTAAGAGAATCACGCTACACTCCCATCAATTACCAAAAAAATCGGCATGCCGACATTAACTAACTACTGCGAGCGGTGAGCCCATGAGCCTGCTGTCTACCAAGATGTGAGGAAGGCAGTCCTTCCTAAGGTCAGTGCTTAAGGGCTGTCATGGCAGATATCTTGTGGAGTGCCGCAGGCGGCCCTATGCAACAAGAAGCTACCCCTTCTATTAAACGAATTTGATGGATCCTTCGGCTTGTCCACAACCATCCAGATGTATCGAGTGTCCGTCAAGTGACAATAATCTCCAAGCCAACTGCTGTCTTCTTGTCAAGTAAACTCGAGCAACTTCTTTTCTCTAGTCGTTTTCCTAGCGATCACACGTGAAAAGGTTTTCCAACCCTCACTCTCAAACAGCGACCATTGCATTGCTATTTTGGCATCCAATACACACACTCTAATGCATCCGTATACAAACGAGGGAGAGAGAGAGAGAGAGAGACTCATTTCAGCAATTTGCATTTTCCTGTCAAAAGGACTCAGCGAGGACAAGCTCCAAAATCAGACTAATACATATGCAAACACACAGACACAAATTAGACGAGAACCCACCGTCATTGAAACACAGCTTAAGTAATACTCCCTCCGTTCCATAATATATGTCGTTTTGGGAGAGTTTTTTTGTTCCAAAATAGATGTCACTTTGTAATTTTCAATGAACTTTTTTCCTTTTTTTCCAACTATACCCATATTTATTGACTCCGTAACTTGTGTTTGACTCTTTGGGCAAGAGTATCAAAAGACACCTCATTAATGTTTGGAGTAAAGTAAATAAGGGCAGTTTAGTCTTTACAATATGTTTCCTTAGTCTGTGTGAAAAGTTCCAAAACGACATATATTTTGGAACGGAGGGAGTAAGACGCTTCACCTATACCTATTAGGTTGTGGTTTCGAGTCGGGTAAGTGGGGAACCACTATTGATCCACTTTAAAAAATAAAGAACAAGAACCCACCCTTCTCCTTATGAATGATTCACTGCCAGAGAACACTACAAGGATAGCATTGGGTGCATAGCTATTAAATTGGGAAACGAATCGTGTATCGGAATTTTTTCTCATGATATGTATTATGATATGATCGTGGGATACGTCATATAGATAGAAAAAATGATGTTTTAAGAAAATATACTACTCTAAAGTTCTATTTATGCAAGTCTATATTATTAAACAACATTTTTTATTTTTTAGATAAGTATATTATTAAACAACAATATATTGCAAGATGCGCTATTGCATAGGATACGTTGTTATGTGGAATACGCACATAAGATACGTATGGATTACCCCTATTTTTGTATCGTATCGTAAGACAACAATAACAATGATTAGTTGTTCGTTTGTTTTATTATTTCAAAACTATACGGTCCAAATATTTAGAAAAAAGGGAACTATAACAAGGCCAGGCAAAGTTACTGCAGTCATATTGTTTGTAACAATGCTGTCCGTCAACTGAGTAATTGGAGGTAGCAGTGTCACCATGACTACCAGTAAATGGTGGAAAACAAGATTGCTGGAGATTTGAAAGAGCCAAGTGTAATTTACAGTTACAATAAACTATTAAGTTTGTTCTTTGAAACTTCTTATATGCTGCTTGTTCTTCAAGATATTGATTTCGTAATTCTTTGTACTGCGGATCTATGTAGCTAATTTTAGCCCTCCATTTTGATCAACCCGTTCAGACAAAAAGTATAGATTGAAAAGGAAAAAAAAAAGTTATGTAAACTTAAAATTACATTATATAAATAAAACTGTCTATTGTGCAATGATGGATCCTTATCAATAATGCCATCCCCTGTTCAACTTTTCCTTTTACCGATCCATGGACATTGATTTCCTTTATTCCTATCAAAAAGGGAAAATTTTATAAATTGATAGTCTCCACACTCAATCCGCTAAACCGATTCTTTCGAATGCTATTTCCCAATTTTAAATCCATGCTCTACAAATGCCTGTGCCTTCAGTATGCTTACATTTCATTGTTGTCCTAAATAATTATACAGAGACAAATGCTTGTGTTTTCTCTTATCTTCAATTAGCATTTCCCTCCCATCTCATCCTAAAACAATTAGACATGAGAGAGGAATAACTGTAGATATAATTGAATTGTCCAAATATACGAGTGTCACTAAGCCACCCAATTCTACTTGTAAAAACAATAGTCAATAGTGTCTTTGCAGAAGAGAAACTATACCTTGGTTTTTGTTAAAGGGGTCCCAGTCTTAACTGTAGTTGTACTCCCAAAGCCAAACTTGGGCTTCTTCTCTGCAGGTTTCAATATTTGGAAGGAGCACATCAAGGTCTCATCCACACTCATCATGGCACCAGCATTATCAAACTCTCCACAGTAATTTGGGGCTGAAAATATGGTTACTAGTTGTCTATCAGCGAAGAACTCATAGCCATCTTCAACAACCTGCATTAAGGAAAAACATTCAGACACATACCAAGATTCTACGTAACCAAATATAATAGTGAAACATGAATTCAAACCTGGTGGGCACGACAAACGAGGTCAAGATCATGCTTCTGAAGAAACTCTGTCACCTTATCAGGGCCAAAGGTATATGAAACTCCCCTATCATTCATTCCCCAACCTTTAACATCTTTACTTGGATCTGACCAAAGCAGATCACAAAGCAAACCAGCTTCAGGGACATCAGATGGACGGTGTAGATTCCTGATTTGATCCAAATTGTGCAAGTCAGGAGATAGTCCGCCATGCATGCAGAGTATTTTTTCATCAATCAAAGCAGCCACAGGTAGGCAGTTGAAGCAATCTGTAAATACTTTCCACAATCTAACATTGAATCTTCGTTTACACTCGTCGTAGAATCCATAGATCCGATTTACAGAAGCACATTCATGGTTGCCCCTCAGAAGGAAAAAGTTTTCTGGATACTTTATTTTATATGCAAGAAGAAGGCATATAGTTTCCAGACTTTGCTTCCCACGATCTACGTAATCCCCCAAAAACAAGTAATTGGATTTAGGAGGTAATCCACCATATTCGAAAAGTCTCAGTAAATCGGAATACTGACCATGAATATCTCCTGACAATCAAATGAAGGAAAAATATTAGATTGATATCCTTGAACTTGAAGAGAGAAAAAAACATAAGAAACGTTTAAATATATTTACATTAATGTGGGGCACATCAAAATGATTGAAAACAAAAGATAAAATATAAACTTAAGTACACCTCAAGCTAGTCAAACATGAGAATTGTAATAATTGTCCTGATAACATAAATTGGGTGCATGTAGCGACACCAATTAGTTAGCAAAACACTTGATGAAGTTAAGTTGAGTTGGGTTCATGTGCACTGCGATTCTCTACTGAAATAAATCTCCTTAGGCTGGAGGGCTTTGCACCTCAAATGATACAGAGTTCTATGCAGACCTACTTTTGCAAAACGAAATCAAATCTTTTTTTTTTTTTTTTGATAATGGTAAATGTATATAAATATCAAAGCGTCAAAACAGGTGACGCGTCCTATATACAAAGAAGAAAAAAGACAAAAGACTAACTATCGTAAAGGAAAGTTCTGCACAAAATCTACAAGAGAGGAAGACGGGGGAGAATGTAAGTGCTCAGCCCCTGTACACCACACAAACAAGAGATGAAGCAGAGCACTCTTCAATTTTGAAATAGGTCCTTCCTCGTTATCAAAAGCTCTCCGATTTCTTTCCTTCCATATTGTCCACCACACCCCCAACGGAGCAACTTCCCACAAAAGATTTCTTTCCTTCCTACGCCAAAAATACCTCCAGCTCCACAGCAAATCTTTGGAGGTCTCCGGGAGTACCCACTCCACTTTGAACAAGCGGAACAAAAGGTTCCACAATTCCCCAAATAAAAAGATGGATCATCCTGACTACATTTTCTTTCAACCGAACAAATAAAAAGATGGATCTGCAAGCAGACAACAGATGGATTGACAGACTTAACATATAAACACAGAAGCAGATTTTTGGAACTTCTGAGTCGGTCTTTCTAACCCAGCTACCTATACTTTAACCGAGGCTAAATGCTTTCCCCAGCTCCATGAAATAAATTCACAAATAAAAAGGAATTTAAATTAGGATTCTAGATGAAACCATCACCTACCCGCATGATACTCTAGGAAGAAGATCAGAGGTAAATGAGTAGTCATGTTGAAGCATGATAATCTAACACATGGCATCTACTTGTAATATCTGCTATGGAACAGAACCAAGGTCATTCTAATATATGAAGACCCCAGAAGATTGTCAAGCCACAATGATATTGTTGAGAAATTATAGCCGGACAAGAAAAAAAAACTGAGTAGAAATAAATGACTCCTACAAACTAATTCACAAAATATGATCAGGGCAGAGCTACCCATGCACGAGTACATTCAATTTGCTACAAATGGTTTCGGAAAATTAATTGCCAATAGTCATGCTCCTAGAAACAAAATAAGTATAAATCGGATCATATCTTTAGATCATCCAAAGTTTCGTACTATGTTCAGCTTGATCCCTCCAAGCTATGGAAAGCTCCTAATAGGTCTCCTAATACGACTCTGTTTGTCATACCAACAGTCCCTTTGGTGTTGCTGACTAAGACAATCTTGTGAGCTCTACATACCAAAACATTCTCACCACTGCCTTAGGCTCTACTACTTTATCATCCTTGTGGGTGTACCTACTAGGATGACCGTGGTTTCCCCATAGACTGCCTACAACACTAACCTGACTAGCTTACTTGTAAGTTGTAACAGAGCTCTTGGTATTACATTCACATTGCCAGTAACATCAACATTGTGGACTTTGCCTACCACGACATTTAAAAAAAAAAAAAAAACTGTAACAAGGTTACTCGGCTACCGCCGCCTGCAACAGCAGATGCTGTATTTCCTCTGACCTTGTGAGGTTTTTAAGTACTTCCAGCCACGGGGTAATAGCTACTCACGGCATCTGCAAAATCTCACATCTCCTAAGCCTTCCTTACTCCACCCAGCTCTTCCATAATCACCTAAAGTCCGAAGAGCCATCTGGATCTTGGCCTGAACAACCTGATTCCTTGAGAAATACTCATTTTGGCTTTGATAGCTGCACTTTATTCTCTCAAAAATGATTGTCCTCCTTCAGCAACATTTGGTTGTTGAGCATTACTGGCTGTCCGTCAAGACACTCTACAAATAGTCTTTCAATCCTTTAACTTGGTCCTTTTCTGACATCATCATTAAGTAGGTGATCACATTCAGTGTTACTTTTGTCGAGAGTAGTCTCCATTTGTAAAAGATAATTCACACAGAGGCCTAGAGTTGTAGTAGCAACTCAAACTAACCACTGTTCCCCCAAAAAAAAAACCATTTTTTTAAACAAGTCACTACTATTAACAATTACTTGAGCACGATGTACTTCAAATTGAAATATTATGAAATTTACGCAAAATAAACCTTGAAGAATAAGAAGATCCACATTCAACCAAAACAGCATTTGCATAAGAAAACTAAGAAAACTTAGAAGTTAAGCTCAGAACAATGCGTAGGGTCAGATGTAGAGAATCAGAATAGATCCAGGGACAAATCAATAGGAAATGATATTTGCTTTGTAAAATTCAGAATGAACTTCTATGAAAGGCTTTCATGGTAACTGTCAGCTTCATTGGATATCATCAAGAAAGCAGTGATGGAAACTGAACCATTCACCAAGAAACAAATTCACACACTTTTGAGCACATTTAAACTACTCCCTCCATCTCATTCGTATTCGCATACTTTCCTTATTTAGCCGTTTCAAAAAAATTGACAACTTACTAGTCCAATATACCCTTAACCAAGTTAAGTATTTAAAAGGTATACAATGCACATTAATTAACTAAATATAGGGTATAAGTGGAAATCCAAACATTACATAGTTGTCCTGAGGCATTTACTTAGAATCCTATATGCTGGCCATATAAACGAGACAGAGGGAATATATATGATTGAAACGACAATGTCTAAATATAAAGTGTGATTTTAAAAAATGTTACAGTTGAAGGGGTACATTGCTTCAAGTGGTAGTTGAGGGGTGCTATTCGAACTCGACCTATAGTTGATGGGGGTTATTTGTAATGAGTTATATGTAACTAACTCATGACCGTTTGATTTTACGACTGGAATAAATTCTCACCGCCAAATAGCCTCGGTTGATTCTATTGTGAGATTATATTAATGTAAGAGTGATGTTTTATAAAGGGTGATTGTTCGAAACATAATATTAATTTCGGGGTGAAGTTTGTAATAGGGAGTTTAAAAGTGAATAACTACTCTCACACATATGAATGTGAGGTGAATCACAAACCGTTAAATTTTTTAAGATAAATTGCTTTAAGCCTCGTCTGGTGCAACGTTTTGAAAATACAGTTTTTTTCTAAACGCAACGTTTTTAAAACGCAGCATTTTCAAAACGTAATTTTTTTTTGTAAACATATTTGGAAAACTATTTCAAAACGCTATTTTTATAAACAAAATAGTTGTAAATGCTACACATTTTTAAAACGCTCCAAATTGGAGCGTTTTAAAACACTGCACATTTTTAAAATAAAGCGTTTTTAAAACACTGCATTGAAATACTTTTAAAGAGAAAACGCTACATTTTTTGTCAGTGTTTTGGTCAAAACACTCTACCAAACAAGCATCTAGTCATTTAAACATGTGTGATTATGAGCTCTCTTGTATATTTGATGTATGTATATTAGATTACCGATTTTATTTTGAAAATCGTTTGCATCTCAACCCTCAACCCTTAACCCCCCCTCCTACACCCGCAAACAAACTAAATTATTACAACCAGAAAATGAGTAACTCTCATGGCAGTAGAACTAAAACCTTAACCCCAAACAAGTCATATCCAATCGAAATCACATAAAACCAATTCAAAACAATCAAGATAAACAAAACCCAGAATCAATAATCAACATGAACAATAAAAAAGGGGGGGGGGGGACATGAGGGTTACCGCAGATCTTGATGGGAGCCTCAAGTTCCAAGAGAACTGGCTGTTGTAAGAAAATTTCCCTTGACTGCA
The DNA here is from genome assembly GCA_013146195.2 of Codonopsis lanceolata. Taxonomy (NCBI): domain Eukaryota; kingdom Viridiplantae; phylum Streptophyta; class Magnoliopsida; order Asterales; family Campanulaceae; genus Codonopsis; species Codonopsis lanceolata. The sequence goes on along the minus strand of CM028378.1, from coordinate 11,919,354 downwards.
AACAAAGCTGTCTGATCTCTGTCTCAGAAAGCTGAACTTGCTTCCCCGGTCTACCTCTAACTTCAAGCAATCGTTTGATTATATCATCTAGAGCCAAAGAATCCATTTCTAGCCTTAACCCCCCAACACAATCAAACTATTCATACAAGTTATACAGTAAAAACTAACAAAGAAACAGAACCAAAAGCAAGATAAGAAGGGGGTCTATGATGCTGTAGAACGTCTTGTGGGAAAACGGGGATTATGAACATAACTTTGGGAGGGGTTTAGCCCTATGCTTTTGGAAGGTGGGCTTTTTTTTTTTTTTGGGATTTTAAATTGGAATTGGCTTTTTGTGAAACATTCGTCTTTATCTCACTGAGTTGAAGAAATTTTGAGATTCTTTGAGGGAAAGAGTGGGAAGAGCGAGCAACCCACGAAGTAGTGGGGGGAGAGAGATAGAGAGAACGGTCAATGTTCATTGAGTAAGACGCGTCAGACGCACCTCGCAAGACTTTTACCTAAATCTTTGGTTTGCTATATTTTATTGCTGTGTCAGAAAAATTTGGTATTAGTAATATCTTTATCTTTTCCTCTTCACATGAGCAGGTAATTCTTGTGATTTGATTTCTAATATTTTAAAGTGTTTCGTAAAAGATAAAAAGTTGGATGATGTGGTAAAATTATAGTTTGGGTCATTCGTATGTTGGATTTGATATTTAGGTTTGAATCTATTTCTTTGAATCTGACTAAGAACATAGAAAACCTGAGTACAGTCTGAAGTCTGAAACATGGCCCCGACGTGAGAGCAAGTTTCGTGTGAGAGAGAGTCTGAAAACAATTTGACAGAGTGCCAAGGCTCAAGAAAATGTGTGTACCTCATTCGTGGTTATGGAGGAGCATTTATAGGCCCCCAATGTCCTTGAATCCGTCTAGCATTTAGTTTCTTTAGTTACACAATCAATCAACGAGAGAATCCCTTGATTTTAAGCATGATAAGCGGTTGACCGTGTAAATATAGGAGCAGATAAGGTAAGTTTCCTGCTTGAATATGAAAACATTTGACTTGTCTTGAAAAAGAAGCTTCCGGTGCTTCCTGCTCGATATGTGCCCGGGCGAGCAAGGCTCTGTCTGGCTATTTGATATGTATTGCTCTGAGGTCGATGTAGATCCAAGGTGTGGCCCCTGGTCGGGCAAGCAAGGCCGGTGCTCGACCAGGTTTGGACGAGATGAATCTGATTTTTTACCCGGTGTGAGTGTGGTTCCCGGGCATGGCCCCTAGTCGGACAGGCAAGGTCTGTGCCCGGTCAGGTTTTGACGAGAGCTGCACTGCTTGCTGCTTAATGCTTTCATTACTTTTTTCCGCTAGGCCGGCGGGCCCCACATTAATTATGCTCATGACTGGCACGTGATGCTAGCTTGTGCTTCGTTCGTGACCCGGCTTGGGTTGGGCATATCACCTTGCTTAATTCGTTATCACCTTGCTTAATTTTGGCAAGGTCGAAACGATTTTTGGGGGTTGGGTCTGCAGTGCCGAATTCCTCCAAGAACTTTTGTCGGAGCGTTGCCCAGTTGCCAATCGATCCGCGGGGAACTCTGCCCAACCAGGCTTGTGCCTTTCCCTAAAGAGCTCCCTCAAATGCCCGCATCTTCAAGGCTTCAACATCGGTGACCATTCGCATCTATGCCTCGAATGATCGGAGCCAATCGCTTGTCCGCGTCTTCTCAAAGTACTTCTCAAATTGCGGGAAGATAACCCCTTGCGCGGGTGGCGCATTCTCAATCTCTTGAGTGAATGGGCTGCCCTCCAGTTGCTTAGTAGCTCCATAGCCAAGCTTGACCACGACTAGATTAGCCATCTGTTTGACCATGTCTCTTTTCATGGCCTCCATTCTCTCGGACAATCGTCTTTCCGCGTCCATAGTGAGTCTGGAAGAGCGAGCAGGGTCTGATTGGTGACTGCGCACATGTGGGCAAAAAGTTGGTTCATAAGAAGCTTCAGCTTCCTGCTCGACACATGCTATATATCTTGCTCGTTGCGCATCTGCTTCTGCGTACTCACGGGCCCTACGGCGGCCATGGCTCTCTTCCCGAGCACGGTACTCTTGCCTTTGATGGTGTCTGTGGGAGAGATTCTGACGGCTGTATCTACTCTCCACCTGGTCATTTACTTGCTTCACAGCCTCAGCTCTCTCCGATGGTACGTGAATGACGGATGAAATCCGTCTGCTCGGAGCGGGCAAATGTTGGGAGGCATGGCCATCTCCAACAAGTGTTGGATTACTGAAAGCGGGCAGCACCAAATCTGCAACTGGAACCAGGGCGTGGCCCAAGGCAAGCAGTTGCTGGTTGAGCGCATACATCTTGTTATAATACTCTGCCTGAACTTGTAGAGCAGCAGCTTGCTGATCAGGGTTTTGCCCGGGCAAATTCACATGGCTATCTTGGCCATTCTCCCGTTGGCGATTCAACTGCATTCGGAGATCTAATGCACGAGCATCGCGCTTTTCATTGATAACATGCCTAGCATCACGTTGGCTAGCATGGCTTTTGCTGGCGTGCTGGGACAACTGTTCCTCCACATATGGCACGTCATTACCATGAGTTGCGTGCCAAGCAGCCACCTTTTGACTTCTCGTTTGCACCCCATGGGGTGCCCTTGGTGTCAAATCAACCAGCTGTGGTGGATTATTGTTTCCAGCCTGATGCTTGCTACCCTTATCGGCCATTGCAACAAGAAGGTTTCTGGAAACTTTCACTGGAAAAACTTGAAGAAAGTGTTGAAACTTCGTTTCCTGGCAATGGAACCAAACTGATGTGGTAAAATCACAGCTTGGGCCGTCCGTATGTTGGGTTGGATATATGGGCTTGAATCTGCTTCCTTGAACCTGGCTAAGAACACAGAAAACCTAAGTGGAAGTGCAAGGCGGTGTCTCGCGAAACCCCTCCGGCGTGAGAGAAAGTTTCGTGTGAGAGAGAGTCTGAAAACAATTTGACAGTGTCAAGGCTCAAGAAAGTGTGTGTACCTTATTCGTGGTTATGGAGGAGCATTTATAGGCCCCCAATGTCCTTAAATCCGTCTAGGATTTAGTTTCCTTAGTTACCCAATCAATCAAGGAGAGAATCCCTTGATTTTAGGCATGATAAGCGGCTGGCCGCGTAAATATAGGAGCAGATAAGGTAAGTTTCCTGCTTGAATATGGAAACATTTGACTTCTCTTGGAGAAAAAGCTTCCGGTGCTTCCTGCTCGATATATGCGCGGGCGAGCAAGGCTCTGCCTGGCTATTTGATATGTATTGCTCTGAGGTCAGTGTAGATCCAAGGGGTGGCCCCTGGTCGGGCAGACAAGGCCGGTGCTCGACCAGGTTTGGACGAGATGAATCTGATTCTTTACCTGGTGTAAGTGTGGTTCCCGGGCATGACCCCTGGTCGGACAGGCAAGGCCTGTGCCCGATCAGGTTTTGACGAGAGCTGCACTGCTCGCTACTTAATGCTTCCATTACTTTGTCCGCTAGGCTGGCGGGCTCCACATTAATTATGCTCGTGACTGACACGTGATGCTAGCTCGTGCTTCGCTCGTGACCCAGCTTGAGCTGGGCATATCATTGGGTTTTGGGGTTTTACGGATATTTTTTAAAAAATGTATGGTCTTTATGATGTGTTAAGTTGTGAGAGAGTGAGACTTAGTATTACCAATTAACATCCGTAAGACGGTCTGCTCATCGTAAAAGGCTTACATTATTACTTCACATGTTACCTTTTACCCCCTCCAATTTCAAATAATTATATTCTTTGATCTGGCATATCGTTTTAAAAAAGTAATTTTTCGTATTATAAATATTTGTATAAGTTATAGTTTCCTTTAATGCCCTTGAAAAAATGTCCATAATTAAACTAGATAGAAAAAGTAAGGGTAAAGTGGTAAAAAAATTCGATTTTTTTTTAAAGAGAACAATTATTTTTGAACGGACAAAAAAAGAAAAGAGGACAATTATTTAAAATCGAATAGAGTAACACTTTTTTTTCGCCTTAAGTTTTGACACTTTTTCTTGCTTTAACTAACCATGATAAAGATTAAAGAGTTGACTGAGTAGATAATGTTATGTTATATGTTTTCGAATCTAATGGAAAGAGTTGAGGATTTTAGTAAAACGTTTTTTTTAAATATATTTTTAATGCCTTGAAAGGCTACAATTATATATATGATGCCTTTGGTATGGCTCGAACAATTGGTGCCTCTAGGGAGGCTTTGAACACCCGACCTCTCGGTTGAGAGTAGTTAAGTCTCAGGGTGCCTCTGGTAGGGCTTGAATACTCAACCTCTCCGTTAAGATAAGTGAGTAGCTAAATGGGGCCTTTGAATAAGGCTTTAACAACAACGATGCCTCTGAATAGGCTTGAACACCCGACCTCTCTACTGAGAGTTGTAAAAAGTAGTGTTAAATGGCTTAAATTGATCTAAATGAAAAGAATTTTTTTGTCCTCCGTCAACTATTTGAAAAAAAAAACATATTTATCCTTTATATATTGTGGCTCCAAATTGAAATAATAAATTAATCTAATCATTGCAATTTCTAATTAATCTCATAAATTAAGTAATTACCATATTTATACTTTATACAGAAAATTGGTAAAAATTTAAACGTTTTTGTTAACACATAAGAAATTAAAAAATTTATTTTTATTTTGTATTATCTATTTTTACAAAAGTGTCGCAAAAAATGGGTGATACTATTTAAATAGTGACTATAGTGTGTGCCCGTGCCTATGACACAGTGTTAGTACAAGAGCAGATTATTGCAGGCTCGTGTTTAACGTATCGTAAATGAAATCCAACAAAAATATTAAGAAATATGAGTGGGGGAGTTGGAGAGAGAGAGACGGGTAGTTGAACAACCGATTTCTCACATGTGAAGGTAAGTTTTAATCGTGACCGCAAGATTTCTGTAAAAAAAATAAATCTGAACCTTTAGATAGTTTTAGTCAATTGCACATGTGTGAGTATAAACTTTATTGTATTATAGATGTCCACTGTATTTAAATAAAGATTGTTTTAAAATAGACCATCTTTAGGTACTTTTTTTAAACCATAATGTCATTTTGATGTCTGATGTTTCAATTGACTATTTTACCCTTATTTCTCTAAAACCTTCTTTGTGCCTAAAAATGGTTTATACAAAAAAAATATCTTTATTTTGAATATTGTGGTAAAATTAATACAGAAAGATGGTTATGTGAGTATTAGGTAGGAAAATTTCGTCAATTCAAATAGAGGTACCTCATCAAAAGATGCAATTTAAGAAATGTTATAGTTAAGGAGGGCACATTACTTCAAGCCTTCAATTGATAGGTGAGGGGGGTAATCCAAAATAGACCCATAGTTTAGTGTGGTCATCCATAATTTACCTTAAATTAATAATGAGGAGTCTTTTAAGGCAAGGGAGAAAGGAATACAGACTAATTTAATGATTCTTACATAATGTAGCTTGTCGCGAGTGTAATTCAAAGCTCAAGAATGTGCAACCTCAGAATAGTGCCAAACACAGCCTTTTTTATAGTGCTAAGGCTGCTTAAAGGTGAAGAATGATTGTGACAATGTCACTCCCTGAACAATCTAGTGGTCTCTCTAAGATATTATCTGATTGTGGTAGTAAAATCCACCTTGAATCATGATTAGTTAGTCCATGTACTTGTATAATTGAACAATCTAGGGAGATTTTTCGTCTATCCATAGGAACTCATTGAGGCGTATCTTTCGAGAGATTTCACATGTGGATTCAATGGATCATTTGTTGTGAACATTATGACTCGATTACTTAGGCAATGGGCCAAGTCCTCCGAGGACTTTGGTGGCACAGGTGTGTAGGATTTGATTGGACCTCAAATAGGGGTGTGCCCCCTGCGGTACGGACATTTGGGTTTATCACCAGGAGGCAGTCGCGTCTGGACAGGCAAAGCGACTACATTAATAAAAAACGGTTGTGTGGCTATGGACGAAGTGATCACATCTTATTCCGGAGGAGTTCCAGTACTTGAAGCGACTACATCACGTCAGCAGGATTTCTTTGGAGTTGAAGTGGTCGCGTCCACAAGGGTGAAGCAACTGTGTCGGTACGAAGGTGGTCACATTTGGAAGAGTGACGCTACCGCGTCGTTATGGCAAATTGGTTTTCTTGTTATCTTGTTTAATTCAGTTTAGGGTTTGGTATTATACCATATATATAATTATAACTCTATAACGTGTACAAGGTTGGCTATAATCAAATTTAGAAAGTCTATTGACGACAATCTCTCTCTCTCTTCTCTTTCAATTGATCTTGTTATTACTTCGTGATTGTTTACTATTTGCTTCTGTTGTGCACAACATCATTCGCGTTCCAATAACGTGATCTGTTATGGTTGCAGAAAACAGGACCACCTCATCTCGTAACTCCTTCTTCAATAGGTTGGCTAAGTATGATTAGTGATAATGTATCTTCGTTGGACCGTGAGTGTTTATCAAGTGGTGGTGCAGTCATAGTGGCGACAAGTTAGCAACGAACATTTCTCTAAAGTGGAGGTAGCAACGATAAAGGTAGTAGCTAGTAGTGACAATGGTAACGATTATCATTTCTCATGCACATGTTGTTCACACAGAAACACCACTTGGTGTTATGACCAATCATGTTGTACTTTTACTCAGTGCATCATGTTATTACCAAGTGTTCCACAGTTCAATTACTGAGTTGTGAAGTAAACTCACTGATACCATTAACTATCTACAAACCATCTAACTCATGATAGTCAAATGCATTCATGGTGTTCAAGTCATATTCACAATATAACCACTCCATAAAAGCTTACTTATTCAACTAGACTTAGTATTCTAATCACAAATTCACAACTTGTTAACAAGGCTTCAATAACATCATCACAACCGATTATAACATGTAGTTCATCAAGTAAAACGCTTAAAGTTTCCACATAGCATCCACATAAGTTTTGAAACCATTCGTTTTCACATGAAAGGGGTCGAAACTGGTTCTCAGAGTGGCAACTCTGCTGAGGAGTGTTTGTTTTTTAAAACAAAAAAAAAGGGCTACACACATTTTTGCTTTGGGGTTGTTAATATGCTTATGCATTTATTATTATTATTATTAGGCCAAATTACAAATTTCTCCCTGAAGTATACACTCAATCTCAGATCACTACCCAACATAATTTTATCTCAATTTGGTACTTGATGTTGTCATTTGTGACAAATAGCTACCTAAAGCCAACTTTTGTTAATGAAAAAACGTTAAGTCATGCACACTTAAATTAGGCCCTAGGTAACTATTTAGCACAAATAGCAACATTAGGTACCAAATTGTGATAAAATTATCTTGGGTAATGATCTGAGATTTGGTGTATACTTCACGGGGAAATTTGTAATTTGGCCTTATTATTATTGAAATATATTTTGTTTTAGTCTAGATTCATTTTTGCCTTTTGTACATATATTGGGATTTTTGTTTGGTTCTTTGCTATTGCTAACACTTTGTAGGGAGCCGAAGGAAATTGAAAAGATTTGTAATATTCATTTTATTCATTTGAGACAGCATGTACATAATTTATTTATTCGCTTTACGGGGATTAGGGAAATTTTGTAATTAATAAGACTAGATAGTTTCCCCATTTTATTTGTTTATTATTATTATTTGTTCTGTCGTAAATGGCGTCCTTATGCAAGTGATCGTCCATCCCATTACGGGGATCTCTACCAAACAAAAATCAAAAAACAACAAAAAAAAAGACAATTTTTTTAAAGCAACAAAAAAAGCAATTTCTTTTTCTTTCCTACTTTATATTATTGCAAAAAAATTGTTTTAAAAAATATATATGACTCACACACGTGCAATGTGTACTCAAGTAGTATATATCATACTGTTACCCTTTTTGACTTGGATAAATACACTAGGGGGGACCTACGTTCATAGAGCTAGATCCCAACGGTCGAAATTATCTAACTCTGCACCCCTTAAAGAAGGGCCAACGGGGTGTTTGCTAGCCTGACCCTGCATAGCCGCGTAAATATCATATATATCTTTCTAGGACACTTCATGATCGATCAGTTTTTATACTCCAAAGTTAGTGACCAATCATATGTGCAAAAGAAAAAAAATCATCAAAAGAAAAAGAGCCCTTGACTAGGAAATAAAAAAAGGCAAAGCAATCAAAAGAGAAAAAAGTTGAAAAGAGAGAAAGATCACATGGTCAACAGAAAATGCAGTTGGATTGATCAATAGTTTTGTTGATATCCCTAAATCGTTTGAATGGTGGATCCCAGAAAGAGCATATGCCCTTCGCCCGAGATTTGTCCAATCTTGGGAGGTCATGTACAGGTGGAATACGAAGATCTTATACTCTAGAGAAAGAATCTATTGTTTCAGTACTTAATCAAAGAGTGTCAAAACAAAGCTATGCTTGTCTGACCAATTTTTTTAGGAAAAATTGTTTGTTATAAATGCACAATATACTTCTCCTCCCAATTTCCCAAGTCATACCTTCTCATGCACCGCCCTTGACCCTCTTTCTCATAAATCTGGCCCGGAATTGGACAAGAAGATATAGTATTGGCCGTCTAATCAGAAATTTGGGTTCAAGTTCTGATACAAGTGGGGAAAGTACTTATTTGAGTGAAATGGCCGAAGAAGAACAGACTTTTATGGGTACTGATACATTGGCTCCTCCTACTCCCGCTATGCAACAATGGATGGATCAGAATCTTAGTGCGCACACTGAGCGCCTAATGGGTCACATAGAATCCCTCATGCAAAGCTTGAGGCCAAACCTCCTCATCAATCTCAAATGCTCCTCTGAACACCAATCCTCATCTCCAAAACAACAACCCTCCTCAGTTCCCAAACACTAGCTCACCTTTTCCAAACACCTCTTCTCCTTTCCCAAACAACAACACCCTTCCCCCAAATGCCAACATGCCAAACACCAACCCTCCTTTCCTAATACTAGCTACCCTTTCCAAAATATCAATGTCCCACAACCAAATCCAAGTGGTTTTCCTTTTCCTTACCACCAACCCACTCCAAAATAGCCTGCATGCAGATCTAAGGAGCTATGTCCCACAGGGGAAAGTCACAACTTACCTCTCATTTAATGACTTTGGTTGCCAGGTATGAACATCAAATATTACACCCCATACAATGCCTACCAAGCACCACGACCGACTGCATAAATAAACCTTACTAGAAACAATCATGTGATACTATGAGTGCATACAGTACACCTCTAGCCCCACCTCTCTCAAAAGTTGAATCAGATGTCGGAAACTCAAAGAGTTAATGTTCAAAATCTTAAACAAATGATAGTTTTATGCACGATCATTGACTCTGCAACCCTCAGCTATTCTTCCATCGAGATTTAAAATGCTAGAAATAGAGATATTCGATGGAATCGGGTGCCCTATCTCCCACCTAAGGTCCTATGCCACTGCAATGCAGTTATGGGGAGACCAGTTTTAAAACAATGGCCTTTAATTTCCATTTGACCCTGGTTGGGGCAGTAAAGCAATGGCTCATATTAGCAGATAGCAATACAATTACTACTTCATACTTGGGATCAAATGGCTGAAGGATTTCAAAATAGGTACAAGGATAATAGCAACTCTGAAAACCATAAAAAGTTTAAATATGCACCCAAAGGGAAAACGAGGCATGTGCAGATTTTGCAACAAGATGGAAAAAGAAAATTACTCAAACTTTAGAGAGACCTGACCCAACTGAGTCAGCCAGGATGTTTATAAAGAACCTCCAGCCAATTTATCTTGAACATATGACGTACCTCTCGTATGGAAAATTTAACGCCATTGTCGAAGTTGGGATCCACATAGATAAAGAAATACGTACAGGGTACCTAAAGGTTGATACAACCCCGAGCTCTTTCCATTACTCTAAAGCAAGTCAATCAAAGGCAGCACCCGCAGCAACAATCAATGTTGTTGGAGATATCCAAGTGACCAAGGCATATGTCAATCACTCTAGGAAAGACAAAGAACCTCAAAATATCAATTTTGTATATACCCACAAGCCCCTTTGCCTTTGAACCTCCTTTTGTCAAATAAGTCATCTGGACGTAACTTATGGTTCCTTCTTCAAACTCAGTTTCGGCTTTCGTATAATCTCCGTATGCCCTTTCCTTTGATATTATTCAAATCGCTTCATTTCGAGCATCTCTTGATCGGTAATCTTCTTAAAGATGATGAATTAACTCACTTGATAACTTTTAAACACGAGTTAATAATGAGTCATTTTGAAGACATGTACCCGTAAACCATTGAACGCATGAAATCCAAATTAAGCAAACAATTTGTCTTAAGAAAGATCACATTCGGCCAATTACGGTCGAGCTGTTAGTAGCACACTGGGGCTTTCCATAATACACCAAAACTTTCCAAATCCTAACCAAATCCACATCATGCCAAAACCCTTTTTAAACCTCAGTTTTGTCCAAAATCCAATTCACGCCAAAGACCTTCCTAAACCTTAAACGTTAAATCCAACCTACACCAAAAACCTCTCCCAAGGCCCAACTTATACCAAACTGCATCCAAGCCCCAAGCCTTGTCCATAAACCCAATTTGTACCAAACCCTTGTTTGAATACTCAACCTTGGCCAAAGCCAAGATTTTTTGTCTTCAATCAACCGAAGAGTCATCTTCATTATCCAGCTTCCCAAAACTGGGGGTTGCTCTACCCTTATATCAACCAAGAACGAAAATTCTCCTACTCCAAACAGAGAGGGAGGACATTTTTCAAATACCTTTGTTACAATGCTCTGAAAGGAAAAAAAAGAGAAAAAGGCTCGCTAGGACGAAAACCAGCAAGGGCGCCCTAGGAAAAAAATTAAAGCGACAAAAAGAAAAAAATAGCTTGCTAGGTTGAAAACCCACAAGGGCAACCTAGGAAAAAGTTAGAGCACAAAAAAAAACCTCTATGAAACAAATCCATCATTTGTCCACTTCTCTCTCTTACACAAATTAGTTGGAGCCTCTCTTGGAAAATCGACACATAATGGACCAAAGCCAGAAACCAATTTTCCATCCAAACCCACAGCCTAAAAGCCAACCAACGATCGCTTATGATCACCCTTCCAAAATAGCCAATTCCATAGCCCAAAAGACCTTCAAGCCAAAGGTCAATCAAACCTTCAACCCTAAAACCAATCCATCTCAAACACTTAAACACTACACCCTAACCTAGTTGCCATCGACATATCTACTTCAATCGGTTATAACGTGATATGAGTCAAGGACAAAATCCCTTACTAATTCATACAGAATCATCAAAAGATAAATATTAAGTAGAGTCCATAACCCACCAATCCGGTGATACTCAGCGATAGAGTGAACTTTGGATCTTGACTCTCTTTTTGTTCATTAGAGTCGTCCTCTTTTCTTTGAACATACTCATGTATTTTTCCTTCTATTTTCTCTTTCATTGAGCCTTCCTGGGGTTGTCCCCCATTTCTATTTCTAAACATATCATTTCTTTATGGGGCTGTCCCCCATTCATTTTTACAAAACTCGTCAATCGAGTCTTTCAAGGGCTTTCCCCATCAATTTCTCAGCCTTATTCATCAAGTCTTCATTGGGCTTCCCTAGCAAGTTCACAAATCGTCTATCGATTCTTCTGGGGCTCCCCTAGAAATTTCATAAAACTCATCCATCAAGTCTTCTTTGGGGTTTTGTTCATCAAATCTCAGAGATTCCTTAATCAAGTCTTTCGAGCTCACTCATATAAATCCTTCCCATCAAGGCATCCTGGGGTTTCTCCCACTGAAATCATGAATTTTGTCTATACAATTTCCCATCATCTCTCGAGACAACAGTCATTTCCATCTCACACAAAGGCACAACAAGGGGCTATACATCTTCATTTTCAAAGTCATGATCCATTTTCTTTAAATAAATATCATATCTTCAATCCATCATATGGTGATGACCTGTAATACCCTCATCCCACATCGGGTAGGTGTGGGAATTGTGTGGAATTTATTAGATGGCCACACTCTACTACTGGGCACCAACATCATCCATGAACTTTTGGGTCGACTTGTGGTGGGCATGATGACTCAAGGTACTGCATGCTCAGTGGGCCAGTGTGTGGGCTACAAGTAGCGGACTGGGCTTTCGGGCTCAGGGTGTTACGGATGGTATTAGAGCGGGTCCCGACCGGAAATGTGGGAACAAAGTATTGTGAACACCAAAGTGCTATACCACAGAAGGTGGGAACCACCTCTTGATCCCCGTACGAGCCACCTTTTGAATCTTGCATCGTCTGGGGTATGATTCGATCTTGACTAGGACGTCAATAATTTAAGTGGGGGAGATTGTAATACCCTCATCCCACATCGGGTAGGTGTGGGAATTGTGTGTAATTTATTAGGTGGCCACACTCTACTACTGGGTACCAATATCATCCATGGACTTTTGAGTCAGCTTGTGGTGGGCCTGATGACCCAAGGTGTTGTATGCTCAGTGGGCCAATATGTGAGTTACACATAGCGGACCAAGCTTTCGGGTTCTGGGCGTTACAAGACCTATGATAACACAAGTCGCTGTGCTCTAGGGATAGTAACACTGATAATGATAATTGGCCCTTTAACGATGCCAATCGAATTTCAGGTTCTAGACATCCTATATCCACTTTCAGTTTTCTATTGGGGCTCCCGTAGATCCACGGTGTGAAAGGAGTAGCTTCGTCCTTTCACCAATATGTTAAATTTATTCATGAAGATCACATATTGACCATTCTTATTGATAAGATCATAGAAAAACGAGACATCCCGATCCTTGAAATAGAGCATGAAGACACTCATATCTTCTTGAATGGTTTTGAGGTCATCCCCCAAAATTGAATGTATACGAGAGACCGACATCATCGGGAAAAAGACTACTGTGTCAGAGGAAATGATTCCGCTGAATATGCTCAAAAAAATGAATTACATGCCAGGACTGGAATGTAATACCCTAGATTCTTGAATGTTTGACTTGTGCTTGTCTACATACATTCACAATCATCTTAAGTATGTTTACTTAGTTCGTGTATATGCTTGGATGCAATAGCATATTCTTTGATATCATTTCCATGCTTGAATTCATCTTTCATGCATGTTGTATTTTGAGACTTTGGTTATACATATATGTTAGATAAACATGTATAAGTGTTTAAGGCCATTCATAATACTCTTAACATGTTTAGAGTCTTGATTGAATGATTGTTGAATCGACGATTTAGTCGTTGGTTTACTTCTCCTTGTTTCCCTTTTCATGTGAAATGATCGGGAGTTGTTTGAGTGTATTTTGGGGGAGTTCTAGACCTGCTTTGAGAAAGGTCTAAGCCTTGTTTGGTTTGGATATGAGTTTGGGGTCATTTGGGGTTGATTCATAGACCATTTGGCAGGAAATGGGACTTGCGGTTGCATGGGAAAGGACATTGCCCCCGCAAGCTTTGTAAAGAATTCACAAGATTTGGCATCTGAGGGATGCGATCGCATGGGTTGGGACCATGCGAGCGCATGGTACTCATAACAACATACTGTTTTGATTTTTAAACCAAATTGACTATCCTAACCTTACTAAAACCTATTCTACTCACTCCCCAAACCTTCCTAATTAGTCCTAATCCTATCATAACATGTTTAATTAGTTTAAGTGTGGTTTAGATGGACTAATGAGTGGGATTAACACACTATTTTTACTTACCACATTAGTTGGACACTTGTCCCACTAAGTTTGTGATTTCAATATCAACCACAACCAGCCTTTGTGACCTCATTTGATGTCTTCTCTTTTCAAAAACGTTGAGAGACTCTTCCATGGAGATAAAGAGTGTTCTTGGGTGATTTTTTAGGGCTTCCATAGCTAGACTTGTTCAATCTTCAAGTCGAGATCGTAGAATCGAAGAGCTTGTCGAGTAGTCTTTTTCCATTCGATTATATTTTCATTTTCTTTGCTTGTGTGAAAATTACATGGAAGTTACTACTTCATTTTATTTTGGATTCTTGACTCATTGACCCTAAGGAAGACAAAATGTTTGCTATGTGAGGTCAATGAGTACTCATGTGCTTTGTATGACTATATTTTGTATTTTCGAAAATGTGAACTTGCTAGAACCATGAGTAGATTGATTTTCATGTGTATTGAAGTATGTTATTAAACTTCACTTGGTATGTTTAGACCTTTGAGCATGCTAGCTAAGTGTTTACCTATAAATCTATGTTTGAACATGATTCAATTCTTATACTCTAAATGATACTCGTTATGGTATGAAACATTTTTGGGGGTTTTAATTGGGTATTTGTGAATTAATGGAGTTACATATTGTTGTATATTTAGGGCTTATGAGCATACTAGATAAATCTCTATCTTGGATTAGATGCTTGAAATGTGATTATTGGCTATAGATGACATACATTGATCTATGAATCTAATTTGGGGGTTATGTTGGGTTATTATGGGTTATTAACCTTGAGAACTTATCTTTGAACATTACCTCATGATTATAGTAGGGTAATGTTGCATATAGCTTCCATGCCCTAGAAAATTGAATAGGTAGAAATGACTCAATGGAGTTAACTATTGGCTTAGTATGACTATAGAGAACTATATACTTAAGTCCTACTAAATTTGGGGTTCCTATGAGGGAGGTCAAGCCTCCAAGCATGTTTAAGTGTATGAAGAACACTTGGGTATTAGAGACTTAATATTATTGCTCTAATGTGATTATGTGCTAGTTAGCAATGAAATTCATATATAACTTTGTGATTGTAGAGTAAATATCTACTTGATTGGTTGAGTGCGCTCTTCTGTACTTTTCATTTGATTGAGCATTTGAGTATACATTACTTGTACTTGTGTTTAAGTCCAACTGGCGTCGTCTTGTTAGAGTTTGTGGCGGGATGATGCACCGTCTTCACGAATTGTTGGATTCATGATCACGATGGATCGCCGCACCGGGTTTTACACACACCCCTCCATCGATGGCCACGGTGGGGATGTAGCTCACCATTGTTGTAGTATTAAACATGACCATGGTAGCTATGGAACTTAAGCGTGGAATTTCTCGGGGACATCGATACCACGATTTGGGTATCGAGGACACATTTGATTTGCATGTGTTTTACAAGAGCTACACGACGGAAGCGAAATTGGGTATCATATCCTCCTTTATGTGATTTACCTTATGAGCACTTATGTGAAACAATGTGTTGCGTGTCTTGTGATATGGTTTGCCTATTGTGATTATTTAATGAAATGTTATACTATATTGATAACATGATTTATATGTTGCTTGAGCATAATGGCATGGCATCTAGTTACATTTAGTAGCTTATTAAGTCTTTATGACTTACTCCGTTTGTTTGTTTTCCTTATATCTGAGTCGAGCGAACGGTTCAAAGTAGTTCGCGGGATTTTCAGTTATTGTGGAGCTTTTGAGAAGGTTGTTACCTTGTGTAATGTTTAGTTGTTCTTTCTTTTGGCAAGGATAATTGGGGAAGTAAAGTTATGTAAACTTTACTATGGGTAGCAAGACTTGATGTTGTATATGTGGTATTTGTGTGTTATGATATTGATACTTAATCTTTTGTGAGCCGACTTGTATTAGTCGAATGTTTATATAAGTTATCTTATTTTCGTTATGTTCAATCATATGTTGGTTATGTTTGTTCTCCGACATGGTAACCGTTGAGTGTGTAGACTAGAGTTGTAGACTTAGTTTAATGTTGGGTTCCAGCTATAACGTTGCCGATGACTTCGTTTATTTATGTTATATAATTGCATAACATGTGGTTGATATTGTACATATAAAATGTTGCGTCACGTGCTTTGAATTTTTGGGCTAAGAGAATTACCATCTCTTAGGTCGTATTTAGTTTAGAGCTTGTTAGTTTGGGAGCCATTGTATTATTTGCTTCCGCATTTGTTGAGTCGTCACCGTATCGCTATTATAGCCTTACCCTTTGCTTGTTTGTTGTGCTTTTGGCAGCATAACCTATGGATCTCGTGTTGGGATACGGGTCGGGTCGTCACAACTGGGGCTTAGTAGGAAATTAGGAATCCACAGGGCCTAGTAAACCTGATCCAGGAAGAGATCAGAGAATACATACCGCCTTTTGGGTTAGGATATAATCCTATGCCAGCCGAATTAGCTGCTATGATGAAAGAAAAGCGTGAAAGGCTAAAAGTTGTTCGTGAAAATCGGCCATATAAGGGCTCTCATGTACACCCATACAGACCCTGAACGATTATTTTGTGAAGTAGGGCGAAACAGCCGCCTATCTCATGTTCCCTGAGCCGTGAAATTGATAGTAACAACAAAAGACGCTCTGGTCATCAAAATCTTTAAAAATATGAGTCTCGCTACAATCGAGATAGATAAAGTTATTTTTGGACATCGCGACTCCTTTTACAAAATGGAGACATTTGAAAACACCTGGGCTATAGACCAAAAGGACTGTGCTTTGGCCTTGTTAGGCGATGACTGCATAGGAGATGGTTTCATGTGAGTGATTGACATGAATACTTAGTATGAAGAAACCTTGGTTGAATTTGTGGCTATCACAAATATTCTATTGCAGAATTGGTACACTACTACATGACTACAGATCTGATGGATCACTTAGGATACACACTGCCCCCTTTTCCTTTGGCATCGCGCCAATTTTTCTAGGTTCCGCCAACTCTTGTGGTTTTTAGCCACTGTGTTGTCTTGTCAGGTGGGCCCGATTTTTGAACCCCCTAATCTCTTTCTTTGCTGAAAGCCAAAATGTCATGTCATCAAATCCGAAAGAGAAGCATTTGCAGGGATCTTTATTAAAATTATTCACCAATAAACCCCACCAGACGCCAAGAATCAAATAACAAATACACAACAAAACAACATCATCCTCTTAACTTACCAGTCGGGAAGGACAATGTGCATTTGTGAAAGACAATCTTTTTATGTCACATAAATACAAGATAATAATACACCTTTCTTTTGTTCTTTCAAATTACACAACTTTCTTTCAAGAAAAAAAAAGATTAAAGTTTTTTTTCATATGCATGTCATTATAGCTTGCATCTTTTTGTTGCATCATCAAGTATTTGCCACATAGGCCCATGAAAAAAATGTATATCTTCTGTCAGCACCTTCCAAAGGACCGTTGACACCAATCTTCATCAAAGCTTGCCGAAGCTGCAAAACAATGTGTCGCCAAGGGCCCTGCATTTCAATCATGTCAACAACTCCTTGCCAGTTCTCGCCTGAGGCCGGCCAAAGCATTGTCAGCAGCCCCGCCATCCCACACGGGAAACATATCCTTCCAGCATCCCTAGCGGATATTTTGCCAAGGGCTACTTTCTAACCATTCTCACCAGCATCACCAATGTCTCTACAATACAATCATCATCGACACTCCCCAATGAATATCGATGGCACATCGTTCAATCCTGTCAACAATGGCAAATTAATCAATCCTGCCAACGATGGCACATTAATCAATCCTGCCGAAGATGACACAGTTTGCCGATAGTAGATTGAAGCATCGCCGACAAGATTTGAACAAAGGAGGAAAAGATTTGCAAATCAAGCTCCTCAAAGTTTAGGAATCTGCAGTTAAACCCAGAATGCCCAATTTGCAAATTAGCCCCCAAAGTTCAACCCTAACTTAGCGAAAATTGATGCTCCCTAACAGAGTTTGCTACTGGCGGCCCACTACCCGAGAACACAACATTATTCCCTACAGAACATCATCACATGAGCAGTAATACTGCAATAACGTATCTGCATTTTTATTTTACATGCACATCAAAGGGTATAATCCCCGGTTTTTCACACAAAAAATTTCACTTTTACAAAATATTTTGGTTTCGGTCATTCCCACAAGGGGTCCGAGTCTTAGGAATTGTCCGCACACACATCTTGCACTTTTACAAAATATTTTGGTTTCGGTCATTCCCACAAGGGGTCCGAGTCTTAGGAATTGTCCGCACACACATCTTGCATTTACACTGTTTTGCAATTTATATTGCATCATGTCTTTAAATTTCACATCTTACATTTACAATGTTTTGCAATTTATATTGCATCATGCCTTTAAATTTCACATCTTGCATGTACAATGTTTTACAATTTATATTGCATCATGTCTTTAAATTTCACGTCTTGCATTTACACTATTTTGCAATTTATATTACATCATGTCTTTAAATTTCACATCTTGCATTTACACTGTTTTGCAATTTATATTGCATCGTGTCTTTAAGTTTCATATCTTGCATTTACATTTATGCTCTGCATTTCAATTTTCACTATTTTTGTAATTTATATTGTATCATATTTTAAAAATGTTATAAGTGCATTTTATATTGCATGATGTTTTTAAATGTTATACTTGCATTTTCATTATGTTGTAATTTATATTGCACCATGTTTTTAAATGTTATACTTGCATTTTCATTGTGTTGCAATTTATATTGCATCATGTTTTTAAATGTTATACTTGCACTTTCATTATACTGCAATTTAAATTGCATCAGGTTTTTAAATGTTATACGTGCAATTTATATTGCATCGTGTTTTTAAATGTTATACTTGCGTTTTCATTATGTTGCAAGTTATATTGCATCATGCATGTTTTTAAATGTTATACTTGTATTGTCACTATGTTGCAATTTATATTGCATCTTATTTTTAAAAGTTACACTTGCATAGTCACTAGGTTGCAATTTATATTGCATCATTTTACACCCGCATTTTCACTATGTTGCAATTTATATTGCATCATTTTACATCTGCACTTACATTGTCTTGCAATTGATATTGCATTTAAATTTGTGTCATGTCTTTAATTTTTGCACTTGCATTTACTTTTGGCATTTGCATCTTTTTGCTTTAGCCGAACTATGATTTGGTATGATTTCTTTTATAAGGATACGTAGGCGGTCTATCACAATAGGTTAGACCATCACAACATATTTGCATCACAAAATACTTTAATCACAAAATGATTTTCAAATTTAACATTTTCCCCAGCAGTCGAACTGCGTTTGACTTGATTTCTTTTATAAGGATACGCAGGTAACCCTTCGGGGCCCAGCCATGCTTTTAAATGCTTTTCCCAAAATTGGGAGTCTATTCATATCAACGACGTTCGTTTACTTGTAAACTCCGTCATTGAGGGGCTCTGTAGACACCTCAATTTCGTACCCCTTTTATAAATGTCCTATAAAATATTATTAAAAATTTAAAAATGAACTAAAAGTTGTTTTTGAAACATTTCAGGGGCCAAGACGTTAAAGGGAACTCGAAAGGGCTCAAAAGGACGAAAGATAACGAAGCAGGGGGTGAAAGTGCAACAAAAATAGAGGGCAGAGTAAAACGCAGCGCGACACCCATCATATGGGGTGTGACGCCCAAAAAAGGGTGTGTCGCGCCCATCTTCCCTTGTGCGGCGCCCTTAGTACTATTTTGGCCAATGCTGCTTTTCCCCTTCCGTCACTGCTCACGTCGAATATTACTGAAGGAACACAGGCGGGTGCCCTCCACGCACATACACATCTCCTACGCTGCCGAGGGAGTCAATGCTTCGTCCCAAAGTTTTACTCTCCTCAGTCGAAGTTGCCTCCCACTACCTCTATAAATAGGAGGTTCTCCTCCTTCAACAGACACACAACAATATCCCTTTCGTTAGGCTGCCAAAATCCTTATCACAACGTCCATTGTCTCCCTGCTGTCCTGCTGCCAAAATATACACACAACAAACACACACACACACACTACACATATACACATATATGCATACACAAACATACACACATACCCACTTCATACACATACACAACAACACAACAACAACAACAACAACAAAAAGACTTCTATTCTCGGGAAGACAGGGGGAACACACAGGAATCGCCTAAGCCAAGGCGTACCAGGTTCAGACTATCACGCTCCAAGAGGTAGGTATTTGATATGATATTCTGTCCTCGTAGCTATTTATTTTCGGTCTGTAAATAAAATGTAGATATACATACTTTATGGTGTTGTACATATTATTTTCTATCGTTAAATATATATATATATATATATATATATATATATATATATATATATATATATGTAAAGTTTGTTTCCTTTCCTGTTTATATCTTTAACGTAAAATAATTAGTTATCCCGTTTAGTTAGTTTTCTTTACATGTAACGTAAATATACTATAGATTTCATTTTTGTTCTACTTTACTTTATTTATGTCTATTTGTGTTAGATTTGTATATACTCTTTTTATGTTTCTTTTTCCTTTATTTTATTTACTTCTGTTCCACCTGGTTATTATTTCTTTTTTCTTTGTGAAATAGAAAATATCTTCTTTTATTTTTTTCCCGTATATATATAATTTTTTTCTGGACTAAATATGTAAAGAAATAAAATGAGCATGTTATCAAACCCCTTTTGAGACCGAAAGGATGAGTTGAGTGTCTAACCCCTTCCCAACTCGTAACTTAGCCCCTGAACCCATATTTTTTGTATTTTTGGGTTTTCTCCGTTTACCATTTTTAATGGAGGTGACGACTCTGTATATACATTTTTTTTATAGTCCACAACGAGGTCAAACGTATTTCACACGCTTAAGTTTTGAAACAACTAATTTTCACACGAGAGGGGTTGAAACGAGGTTCTCACAGCTAGCCTCCGACGCGGTTGCCTCACATACTAAGACACGAGCATGTCTTCCCCTGTTTCAAAATGCATCAAAACACTCCACAATTGAACCATAAAAGTGCCCAAATCAATCCAAGTTGATTCCAAAGTCATAACACGTTGAAGGGCATAATCAACCCCCGAATCTAACTCAAAACATGAAATACAACAATACCAAGCAACAAATTTCAACTTATACACAATTTTAACAACTCAAATGCATACTAATATGTACCATTGTCATGCTATTAGAAATGATATGAAATTTAAAACTCTCGAGTGTTACAACAATAACCAAGTTTCCAAAAGTAGAGATGTCAAATAGGGCTAAAGCCTGCGGGCATGCCCGTCCCGCCACCTAAATTGGGCAGGTTGGGCCGATGTAATAGATAACTGTTTAGGAGCGGGCCTCACGGGCATTGCCCGCATGGGCTGCAGGCTTTTGCGGGGCGGGGCGGGGGACGGGCAACCCGCTTTTCTGGACTTTGGCTTAATTCTTAAAATTAAAAAGGCCCAACCCATTTCCGTCTAATAGCTTAGGGTAAGGTTTAAGTGACTTAGTCACTTCACTTAGGTCTCAATCTCATACATACTGCAGTCATACTTCTTATTTTTCAAAATTGAAAAATCATATCTAGACTTCTTTAGATTCACGACGGCATCAAGATTCACGCAGCGCCTTCGTCTCAGCAGTGCCTCTCTCTCTCTCGCTCGCATGCAGACGCGGACGCAGACGCAGTCACGCTCTATCTCTCTCATTCTGCTTCTAGATCCCGAGATCTGGTACGATGACTTCTCTTCTCAAATCTCAATCGTCTTCCTCCCTCCGCTGAACACTCGAACAGCCGCTATGTGGCTCTGCCTCTGCCCCTGCATCTCACAATCTTCACACTTTCTAGTTTCTTTTACAAAGTTCTACACACCTAGCGTCTCTCTGTCTCTCGCTCTTGCCTTTGGCCTTTTGAGGCTCCGTCATGACGACACTTTCAAGAGCGAGCATTTTCTTCTTCGACTTTGAGATTTGTGTTTATTTTGTTTGAGATTTGGGTTCATCTCTAACCACGATCTGTGTATGTTTCAGTTTCCATTTCCATGTTTGTTTAAAGTAATACTAATAAAATACTTATATGATTGAAGGTAAATGAAATAATGAATTGATAATAAATAATGGTTTATGAATTGATAATTAAAAAAAATACATTTTTGCGGGCTTTGCTCATTTTGCTCGCAGCCCTATGCGGGGCGGATTGGATCGAGAGTTTTAGGGACTGTCAAGTTTGCGGGCTTTCCCGTCCCGGCCTGTTTAGTGGCGGGCTTTTCAGACCCACGGACAAACCCGCTTCGTTTGTCCGTTTTGACAGCTCTATCCAAAAGGATTGGGCCTATCATTTTTGTTGTTGTTGATATAAATAAGAACATAATTTATTCATAATAAAATTATTGGGGAAAGTCCACCGCTAGCTCTTATATTTTTTAGTTTTTTGGTATCAGTCCTAAGGGTGTAAATCGGAACACCGAAAAAACCGAACCACCGAAAAAACCAAACCATTCGGTTTGGTTCGGTTTTGGACGAAAATGGTTCGCTTTTGGCTTCAAAAAATTGAAAAACCGTCCGGTTCGGTTCGGTTCATGGTTTTTGGTATCGAACCAAATCAAAGCAAACCAACCTATATATTTTAATTTATTTATTATAATATATATTATATTACATTTGTTAACTATTTTGAACATTTGGATCATCTTATATGTATAATCTAGGGCTTTGATTTAGTCATAATATATATATATATATACACACACACACACACACACACATACTAAACCAAACAAAATCTTAATTGTTGGAGAACTATTATTTCTTCAATTGTTTGTGTTTATTTTATAATTTGTATTTATATAAACCACAAAACCGAACCAAACCGAGTGGTTCGGTTCGGCTCGGTTCCAATCCTTGCTCGGTTCGATTCGGTTTAAGCTTTTTGGAACCAATAGGGTGCAATTCGATTTGTGATTTTTGTATAAACCAAACCAAACCGAACCATTTACACATTCAATCCCCAGTCCCCTGCATAATTCAAATGTATGCCACTAATCAAAGCTGGTCATATTTTGCATACCAGATATTTTTGAAATAAATGTTGTTAGAAACAGATCCTTTAATTAATATGAAAATGGTCAGGTTGTACAATAGTATAAAAGATAGGATGTTATTGAACTTTTTTTTTACTTTTATGTTTCAAACTTAATGATGAAGTAAGATTTGAAGAAATATCAAAAACAAACACACACACACTAGAATTCTAAAATTCTAATGACATTTTTTTTATCAGATCTCAAACAACCATCAACCATCAACCATCAACCATTTTCATATTCAAAAAAAAAAAATCTTCCATAATTTGTCTCAAAATCTAAAATTTTATTTTTAACATTGTCTAACCCATTCAGGGCTCGTTTGTTGTGGCTGATGGTTTATGACTTATGGCTGATAGCTTAAGCTGATGGCTGAATGACTTTTGGCTGATTGCATGATAGACTATTTGTTATAGATGTTGAAAAGCTGTTTATAAGTTGTTATATTTTTTTGTTAAAAAAAAAAACTTCAAAATTAGTATTCATATTTATTAATAAATAGTTGTCTTCATTTTTAAAAAAAACCAAAAAAGCTCAAAATTTTGGCTTTTTGGCTTTTCCATGCATAAAAGGTGTTGTACCCCACTAATTGGCTTTTGGCTTATAAGCTGAAACAAACACTCTAAATATGACTTTTCAAAAGCCAAAAGTCAAAAGTCACTCCAAATAAACTGCAACAAACGAGCACTCACAGTGGTAGTCTCTTTTTTGTCTACTGTGTGTAGTGTGCTGGTGCAAAAATTGATAAATAAAAATACTCTCTCCGTCCCTAAATTATCGTCCTTCTTTCTTTTTTCGTCCGTCCCAAAATAATTGTCCACTTTGAAACTTACCTTTTTTAGAACATCATTTTTACCACTTTACCCTTACTTTTTCACCCTACTTTAATTATGGGCCAAATACACATGTGCTTTAAAGGAAACTACACATTAAACAAATATTAATAATCTAGTCAAATAGGTTTTCTTAAACGGTGCGCCTAGCCCTCAAGCAGGCGGGCCTAGTGTCGGGCCTCATAAAACTCAAGCCCAGCCCATGCGCGTTTCGGGCCTCTGGGCCTTCGGGCCTATGGGCCAACAAAATAATTATTTTTTTTATTAAAAAAAAACTCACAAATTAGCTAATAAATGTTATATAACACATCAAAAGTTCAAACACACACATACTTACTAGTCTAACTTACACAATTACAAAGCAAAAGTGCAACCAAAGCAAATATAAACAAAGGTAGTAATTTCAACAATTGAACGAAACAGAAACTAGAAAAACAATAATGTTACTGATCAAAGAAAAAATACATGTGCTACTTGAAGGATATTTTTTTCAAAAATTTTATAACCAAATTGAAGTTCATCATATTGTCCCTAATTTTTTAATATGTGTTTTCTAAGGATAGACAAACATTTTTGGGTTCTAGTTTGCAAAACCATACTAACTAGCAAATGTTCATTTTTTTATTCGCCCGACACAATCTAGCATTTTAATTTTATTTATTTATTTTATCAAGTTTATACTATTGAGACTTTTTATTAGCTAATATCATATAGAGATACTCAATTAAATAGATCAGTTTCGATAAAATTACTAACTACAACCATACTAAACTAGATTAGAACTTGAAAGATCAACTTCATTTCTTCTTTGTAAGTGTCACTTCCATCAATTTAGATTATGAGTTTGAACAAAAAAAAGAACAATGATTTGGAAATAGATCATATTCTGTCATAAATTTATCTAACCAAAAGAAAAAAAAAAGGTCTAAATGAATGTCTGATAGTTTTTTTCTTTTTAGATTTATGTTTTAGTTTTTAATTTCGTAATTAAGTTTAAGTGTTTAACTTTATGATCGGGCCGGGCCGGGCTTTTCGGGCTTTTTAAGATCGGGCCAAACACGGCCCACGGGCCGGGCCAAAGAGGCCCGGGTTTTTCAGGCCTACTAAATTGAGGCCCAGGCCCTTGAAAAATCGGGTGGGTTGGACCGGGCCTATGGGCCGAGCTCGATTTTGACAGCTCTAGGTGCGCCAGGTCAACCAAGACAATAAATTAGGGATGGAGGGAGTACTAGAGTTTGGTTAGAGGGAGATCTTTTAATTTTGTTTTATTGAAATTACTACATTAAAAAAAATATTAATTAGAAAACAAGATGTTCAAAAAATGCATTAAACTTTTAATTTGTATAACTTGATCTCTTTAATTTCACTTAGCGGATCAAACTTTATTCACATCGAGCTTAAATAATTATCATTGACATAAAAAAAAAGACAACCAACTTTGATCACTAGCCTGTAGGGGTGTAAGTTTGAACCACCGAATTGCGAAATTGAATTAACTAGTTTGGTTCGGTTTTAAGTTAGGATGATTCGGCTTAAGTTAAAAAAATATTATAAATTGATTGGTTTGGTTCAATTTGTGATTTTTGGTCCCAAATCGAATCAAACCACCAATTTAATATATATATATATATATTTATATTGATATATTTATATTATACACGTATATAATTTCATAATTTCTAGTATTCTATATTTTATAAAACTATACCAAAGAACAAAGTATTTAAATCGTAATTCACACTTCACACTTAATCATGTATAGTTGCACACCCCCTCTCTCCCTCCACATTCAGCTGCAACGAGCTCCATCATCCCGCTCAGAAGCTGTTGTCACTCCTTCTCCTTCAACTTAGTAGCCATCGTTTTCTCTCATCTCACACATCACCGTCATCGCCTCACCGACCTTCTCTCTCATCTCAATGGTCAGCCATGGTAAACTTTCCCCCCTCCCTCTTAATATGTTTCTTCCCTTCTCTCTCCCGATCTATTTATCCATAATCTCTCAATCTATTTTGTAGTATATGTAACCTCAAACTTTTAATTATCTGAACCATACAATTGAATCAAACCAAACCACTTGATCAAAATTGTTCAGTTCGGTTTGGTTTGGAAAAAAAAAAAACAATTTGGAGGCGGCTCGGTTTGCGGTTTTGACCCAAACCTAATCACTTACATGGATCGATATTTGCATTATTTAGAAAAAAATAAATTTCATCCACCAACATTATATAATCTTTTTTACACAAACGAGCTTTAGAACGCGCAAAAAAATTATGATTAACAAGTGTTATGGTCGCACGCTACTGGAATTGATACCAAAAAGTTCAAAGTACATAAAAGGGATAAAAAGAAAATTTACGAAAAGATTTAGGTAAGATGGGTTTACGACCCACCGTATATTGGTGTGTTGAATTATAAGAGTTGGGCTCCATTTTACAAATCAAAACTAAGACTTAGGTGTCATTTGGTAGTCAGGATTGAGAACGAATAAGATTAATAAGCTGAGTTGTCTAATGTTTGGTACGCAATAGGTGGTCGGGACTAATAACACGAATTATCCGGATAAAGTCATTATCCCTTCACTATTAATACCAAAGGGGAGGGTGGTATCATTACCGCTCTGACTAAAAAAATTAAGATTAATATTTCTCAAAAGTCAAAACTATCCCCAATATACAAATAATGATTAATAACGAGAGGACACTAATAATACTGTGATTAAAGATTAGGGAAGGTTTGATGGATTTGCAAGGCTCGTCGTCTTCCCAAGATGAGGACAGTGTTAGGAATAGTAGTGCTGATGGTATGGTAATGGATAAGACGACATTCAGAAGTCCTGTTCAGAAGGATAGACCTGAGGAGGTGGTGATTTGTAGCCCAATTTCGATGATAAGACTGAGGAGGTTATGGAGCAGTTCTTGTCGATGGGGATCCTAACAAGAAGATGTCTGTATGGGTGAGTAAGAAAGCTAAAGGGGTCGTAAATTATCTGGGAGTCTACTGTAAAGGTCACGAGGATAAAATTGTGGATATACTACTAGAAATGGAAAAAGGGCAAGCCGTCAGTCAGTAAGAAGATGAGAGCTAGTCGAATAAAGGCTCGGGGTGCTGAGAGTAGGGAGGTAAAAAAATTTATATTGTGATATTAATTTTGATGGGGCTGCGGGGAGAATTGGCAAGGCGTCGGGGAAAGAAAAAGTTAATTAGTTAGTAATATGGATTTAAACTTTATCAGCTGGAATGTTTGGGGTTTGAATAATTTCGAAAAGAAGTCAAGGCGGCTCTTAGAAGATGGAAGCCTTACGTAGTATGTTTACAAGAGACCAAAATGGACTTTATGGACCAAATCTAGTGAATAGCATATGTGGATGTCAATGGATGGGTAGGTTCATTTAGATGCGATGGAGTGCGGCGGGAGGTGTTCTTGTTATGTGGGATAGAAGAATTCTAACTATTGAAGATCAAGCGTTAGGGGTCTATTCAGTTTCGTGCCTATTTAAGCGGGTTATTAATGACTCTCATTAGGTTTTCTCTGGAGTGTATGGTCCTTGCTCTGACAATCACCGGTTAAATTTGTGGGCTGAATTGGACTCTGTTAGAATTAAATGGAATTATCCGTGGTGTGTGGGAGGAGACTTTAATGTGGATCGCTTTCCCCGTGAGAGAAGCCGGGGTCAATCGTATACCCATTCTATGGAGGAATTCAATGATTTCATAAATAACAAGGAGTTGATGGACTGCCCCGGAGGCAACGCTTTCACTGGTTTCGAGGGGGTCGGACGAGGCAATGTTCAAGGCTTGACAGGGTTTCTTCTTAGTTCGATTGGGAGGAAAGGATAGGGGTCTTTGTTCAAAAGACTCTTCCTAGGGTTGTGTCGATCATTCCCCTATCACTCTTCGGTTCGAGGCGACAATGGTAGAAGAAAAACTCCTTTCAGATTTGAGAACATGTGGCTGAAAGCTCCTGGTTTTAAGGATTGGGTGAGATCAAAATGGGATTCTTATGTGACAGTTGGTAAGCCATGTTTTCGTATTGCTAAAAAATTGAAGTTTCTTAAGGAAGATCTCAAAATTTGGAATATAGAGGTGTTTGGGAGAATAGAAATCAGAATTAAGGAAATTATGGAGGAAGTCAAGTGCCTGGATACAAAGAAGGGGGAAGGATCTTTAGAGGAATCAGAAGTAGCTCGTCGTGAAGAACTTAAGCTGGAAATCAAAAGATTGCTCATCAGTGAAGAAATAAGCTGGAGGCAAAAATCCAGGGTCTTGTGGCTTAAAGAGGGCGACAAAAATTCCAAATTTTTCCATAAGATGGCTAACGCGCACAAGAATTTCAATCAGATTAATAGGCTGAAAATTGATGGTTTCGTGACGGAAGACGAGAATCAGATAAGTAGAGGATTTGTAGAGTTTCACCAAAAGTTGTTCTCAGAGGATAGTGGGAGAGAGCTGGATATAGGAGGGATAACGTTCAATAGCCTGAATGAGGAGGATAGGAGTCTCTTAGAGCAAAGATTTAATGAAAAGGAAGTGATGGAGGCATTGGGTAGTTTGAAAGGTGACAAGGCTCCAGGCCCCGATGGTTATACCCTTGAATTTTTCAAACATTGCTAGGAAGTGGTCAGAAATGATGTCATGGAGGTTTTCCGCTCTTTCTTTGAGAAGGAAGGATTTGAGAAAAGTCGTAATACATCGTTTATTGCCCTCATTCCCAAAAAGAAAGGAGCAGAGGAGTATAAAGATTTTAGACCCATTAGCCTCATTGGCAGCATATATAAGTTGATTTCCAAGGTACTGTCAAACAGAATGAGGAAAGTGATTGGCAAAGTAATTTCAGATTCACAATGCTTTTGTGGGAGATCGTCGGATTCAAGGCGACCTTGATTGCTAATGAAGTGGTCGACTCGAGGGTGCGGAGTGGAGTGCCGGGGATTACGTGCAAGCTGGATGTGGAGAAGGCCTACGATCATGTTAGATGGGAATTTTTGATTTATATATTGGATAAAATGGGTTTCGGAAAAAAAATGGAAGAAGTGGATTTTATTCGCATCTCTACGATCGATTTTCGGTTCTTATCAACGGTAAGTCGAAGGTTTTTCTCGAGCTCGAGAGGTTTGCGCCAAGGGGACCCACTCTCTCCATTCCTTTTCATTATGGTCATGGAGGCCCTCGATCGTCTCATTGATAAGGCGATTGCGGGAGGTTTAATTAAGGGCTTTGAGGTGGGAAATGATCATGGTCGGGTGTCACTATTTCTCATCTCCTTTTGCCGATGATACTTTAGTTTCTTGTGATGCGAGATAGTGATCGGTTGGCTGCGTCTTATTTTTGATCTTCCAAGATTTATCGGGGTTGAAGACTAATGTGTTGAAAAGTGAGTTGATTCCCATAGGTGGAGTGGATAATGTGGAGGCTTTAGCCTGGTTCTTTAGGCTGCAAAGTTTCTAATCTTCCTACTGTACCTTGGATTACCTCTTGGTTCGTCTTTTAAGAGCAATCGTGGAATCAATTTTGGACGATTTGAAAGGCGGTTGGCGAGGGTGGAAAAGACGATTCTTATTAAAGGCAGGAAGACTCACTCTTATTAAGAGCACCCTTTCTAATCTTCCCACTTATTTCTTATCGGTATTTATGGCCCCTGTCTCAGTCTTAAAAAGGCTTGAGAAGTTAGAAAGAGATTTCCTTTGGGAAGGAGACAAAGAGAAAGGAAAGTACCATTTAGTTGAGTGGGAATCAGTGTGCTCTAACAAGGAGAATGGGGGTCTTGGAGTTAAAAATCTCAGATTGTTCAACAAGGCTCTGTTGGGTAAGTGGCTTTGGAAGTTTCTAGTGGACAGAGAGGCGTTATGGAGGAGGTTAGTGGTGAGCAAATATGGAGCGGGTGATCATCTTTGGTTCCCAAAGAAAGTCCTGATCTCTCACGGTACTAGCGTCTGGAAATGAATTATGGGGGTATGGAATGATGTCAACAGGTTCATCAAATTCGAGGTAGGGCAAGGGAATCAAATCGGGTTCGGAAGGACTTTTGGTGTGGTACAAGTACCTTGCGGTGATGTTTCCTAACCTATACAACATGGCGATCAATATGGAGGAAATGGTGAGTTCTTTGGTGGTCAATCAAGGGGGTGCAGATCTATGGAATCTGTTTTTCGCAGAAATATGCATGATTGGGAGATTGAGTAGTATAGTTCATGGACACTTCGAGGTTATAAGAGACAGGATTCGAGTGAAGACAAAATTATCTGGGAGGCCTCTAAAAGCAGCAGTTGTTTTTACGTTAGATCGTTCTACTTGAAGTTGACTGAGAAGGAAATAAGTTTATTCCCTTGGAAGGTAATTTGGAAGTAGAAAATCCCCGATAGGGTAGCTTTTTTTGTTTGGGAAGCTGTCAGGGGTGTCATATTGACGGGGGAAAATTTGAAATCTCGGGGTTTGACTTATGTTAATCGGTGTTATATGTGCAAAAACGAAGAGGAGGATGTGAATCACTTGCTGCTCCATTGCTCTATGGCTAGGGAGCTTTGGAACTCCCTTTTTCTCTCTGCCGATGTCCCGTGGGTTATGCCCAAGACTGCCATTGACATGCTTCGGGGATGGCCTTCCTTCACCCGGAATAGAAGGAGTAATTTCTGGAAGCTTGTCCCTTCAGCTATTTGGTGGACCATATGGAAAAAGAGAAACAGTAGGGCTTTTGAGAACATTGAATCTGATCTTGTAGGAATCAAAAAGTCTTTTCACTTGTATTTGAGATTCTGGTGCTTAACTGTTAACCCAACTTTAGAGGATCCTTTTTGTAATTAGGTTGGGGCCTTTTGATTTGTAGTTTAGTGGATGTATACTTCCGATGTACAAGATAACGTCTCCTTTTTTGACGCCTGTTTATAATACTCATACTTTACTTATTAAAAAAAAAAAAATACTGTGATTAATAATAATGCTATTATCCTTTTCCGCCTAAGAAAAGTAATAACCAGGCTTACGTGCACTCCCTGGAGGATTAGGCTTCGTTACCGTAATCTTCGACCCCGACGGCTCTTTTCTATTATTACCAGGAAAACGAGATTCCCAGTTGCAACCTAATTCGACCCACGCCCACGTCTAACTTTAAGACTACATCGAGACGAGAGAGAGAGAGAGAGACTCGCCGCCGACGAACTGTATTAAGTTGGGGGTGCTTCAAGTCGGTCAGAACAAGCCACTTTATCGATCAAATCGAAAGAAGAAAGAATACAGAGAGATGGGGAGTAGAAGCAGAGGGGGAGAGGCAAACTACAGAAACCCATGTCTAACAATGCATCAGCCATGGGCATCTTTGCTGGTTCATGGTATTAAGCGTATTGAAGGTCGATCTTGGCCTTCCCCTGTTCGAGGTATTTTCTGAACCTCAATTAATTTCTCATTCTCTTATATAGCTTATCTATGCTGCAATTTTGCTGTTTTTTTCTCGTTTGAGTATCAATTTCGTAGGTTATTGGGACTTCTGAATTTTGCGTTTCTCTTTGTTTTGTTTGAATTTCTGAATTTCGCTAAATAATTTGTTGATTGTGAATTGGGCCTACTTCTTGTTAAAACTTTATTCAAAATGTTGTACTGAGGAGTTCTCACTTTACTAAAAAACTAGGTAGTTGATATGAGTTATTACTGCATTTTTGTTTATTTTCTGTATGAAGGTAAGGTTAGAATATAATCTACTTTGTAAGTTTAATTATCAAAGTATGAGTCTTTGATTGGACGGGAGGGGGTAATCAGATTAAGATGACCCTTTCAATTGTCACAGTAGCATACACGTTACAAGGAGTTGTTAGTTTAGGTGGTTGATTAATAAGTTTTTGTTTCGTCAATTACTAAGAAAATACATGACTGGCATACTAGTCAAGGGACTGGTAGAATGGGAAGTTTCTCAAGGAAGGTGGAGAAAATGAAGCAAAAGGTGTGACTTGAGGAAAACTCTGTGGCAACCACTTGTACAGTAGATTTGGTCGGCGATTAGTAATTGTACCATGTGAGGCGGTGGTAAATATATGAGAGTATATGGGGTCAAGGCAAGTCAAATAAATGGCATTCAATAACATGGGACCACCTCTACTGTAGCTATAAATTTCAAAATCACTTGTTGAGCTGGCAGCATATTCTCATGCTTTAGACCATGTATTTTGTCCATAGGAAGAGATTCCTTGAGATGTGGCAATGGTATGAATCTTCAGCATCAACTACTTGTTGTAATGTCCATCTTTTTTTGAGTACGTTGCTACCTTTACCAATGCTTGCTACGGTTGTACAGGTTTCTCTTTCCCAAAGTCTTGAAGGCATGGTTGATAGAGATGATATAATCAGAAAAGTTCTTCAATCTGTGAAATAACTTGCTTTGAATAGTCTGATGTGATATCGGGCAAATTTGATGTATCTTTGCATTCTAGGGTGCTATTCATTTAACAAAAGATTAACTACTGAAAAGTTAATGCATAGTTATGAGTCCTGTAAATATTGACAAGCTGAAATTCTAAATCCTATCTTCCTGCTTTTCCCTGCAATTTAAGTCCCGTGTTGTACCAAGTTGTTTAATACTCAATTTAAAAGCATTCATATACTCAATCTCATACCTTGAGATATTTGACAACTTTGCTCCAATGTTCTTTTTGTTGATTGCACACTTATTCCATGCAAAAGCAGCAATAGCCCCGAACAACATACATTTGTGCGTAGTAAGTACTCCATTCAGCCCATGTTGTATAAATTCATATGTCAGTAATAATCGAATGGAGGAATTGTATATTAGTCCCAAATGAAAAAAAGGAAGGGTGTGCTGCTGTTACTTTTTAAAATTTGATCTGATTAAAAAATGCTGGAAAGGTACATGGCAATTAAAACTAAAGAGTATGATGTTAATTTTTTTTGCATTAATTTAGAGCATTAAACACGAGAGTAATAGTCAACACTTCCCAAATTATACATGCTTCTTAAAGTTGCTGACCATCTTCGACAATTAAATCTCTGTGATCAGTCTAAATTTCACTATATCTACTTTCTGCTCCTATTGGTTGTAACTTGTAATCAACATGCAGCTCATTACATATTCCTACGCTTAATGCTATGGTTGGTAAAAACCTCCTTTAGTCGATTGTTGTTGCCAATCTTGTACAATCTCCGTAAATTTGTCTCTGGAGAGGATAGCATTGAACCTGTCAACGATTCTCTTTTGATGTGTAGAGTTAGGATGCCAGGGGCCCAGACTGCTATTGGAGATTTGGATCCCTGAACTGTTATGAGCTTTACAAAATTGGATTTTGTGTGTGGCCTAACTTTTGAGGGTAGTTTTGTATTGTGAAAATTGTCTTATTCTTGTTACCAAGTGTGTTAAGTCTTGGCGAGTGATAGAAAGGCTACATCCTTTCCACCAGAAAGGGAAATATTCCCATTCTTTATGGTGTTGAACATTCAGTAAATGTTTACCTATGATTCCTTCTTTATTTTTCATGTTTGTTGCGTGTAGCTAATTATGCCGTGCTCAATATGGTCTAACCTTAAAATATGTTCTCGGCTCTCTCTCTGTCTCTCCCAATTCTATAAGTGCGAGTTTATTTCTTTTTCTTTTGTGTTTCGAGCTTGCTTCTCAATATTATTTTTTTGATATAATTGTTACCGAAGGCCGGCTTTGGATTCACGCTGCTGGTAAGGTCCCAGATCCAGAGACTATAAAAGCAATGGAGGAATTCTACAGGCAAATCTACGCAGTGAATGGGATTACTAATCTCAAGTTTCCAGAGCATTATCCGGTTTCAAGACTCTTAGGTGCAAGTTACTTCTCTTTTAGTAATTTGATTATGTATGCTCAACTGTTTCCTGACCCTTTGTGATATGAAAAAATCTAAAATCTCGAATTCATCATTTCTTTTAACTCCTCAACAATGTCCCCTTTTCAATGGATAAGTTGGAATTTGTGAGAAAGACAAGATTTTCCATACCTATTCATTTTTTCTTTCTCCTGTGAACTAATCACCCGTATTTCATTGTTCTAGGCTGTGTTGAAGTCGTTGGATGTGTTAAATGTGAAGAGCTAGTAAGCTGGGAGGATGTTCCCGAAGGGGTTGGTCACTTGGTCCCTATCTTGCACCTTTTCTTTATCGTTCTTTCTTACATTGATGACTTAGTGTTGGTAATTTAATACCTTCAATGGGTCATTATTTTCTTTATCTAATTGTGACACATCTTTACAGGTGAGGCTAGAAGGGCAAACTGATTTTTGCTGGCTTTGCGAGCAACCACAGGTTTACATTTTAAGTCGACGTCTAGTTTATGATTTCTATCACATGTTGCCCTTAAATACATTCTAAGAATTATTTTACCTGAATGGCTGCAGAAATTAATCATTCCATTTGAGATGCGCGGGTTTCAAGGAGTTTATAATTTGGAGAAAAGGGTAAGTTAAAGCTAATCCATCCCATGGTTCCTTTCTTCCCACTTTTTCTTTCAGCATTCTGATTGAACCCTTTGTTCACATTGTGCTTAATCTCTGGTGTCTTGATTGTTTTGAAATTGTAAAGATTCTGGAGGCAGCAGTGAGAGGTCTTAGGCCTGTTCAAGGTCCATTACCAGTTAAGTTTCCCCTTCCAGATCCTCGAGATTCATTCTCTTTGAAGCCAGGATCACTTGTTCCTCGCCTAAATAGCTCCAATGCGTCTAAATTGGAGGGATCCCCCACACTATCTGAAGCGATAGCTGGTGCACGAGCAGCTGCCACACAGTTCTCAAAGAACTATTCCCGGCCCACTGCTATCCGAACACAAGCTACACCTATTTCCACAAGAATGAGGAGCAAAGCCTCGGAAGGTGTACTAAGTCTAGATACTGAAGAAGCCGGGAGCTCGACTCAAGCCTCTAGTTGAAATCTTTTCTGAAGCCCTAAGGTTTCGACTCGGCACGACTTCACCTTAGGCTCTTTGTAACATAATTTTATCTGGAAACTCAAAACAATTCATTTTAGTTTTCTAAATAGGGTTCTTTATTGTAACTATATTTGCTAGATGTAAATTTTGACAATAAATCTGCGTAATTGGTAGTGAGGTCACTTAATATTTGGTTAAATAGGAAAAACTTTTTGTTCCTAGTTTACTGTTTGACGTTACTTTTGTTTAGGAAATTTACTTAGTTCAACCACCGTATTTCCCCCAATACAAACCCCCTACTAGGAAAATGACGATTATGCCCATCAAGCCATCAACCCTTTTTTAAAAAAATCTTTTTTTTTCTTTTCAAATTCAAATCATCAACCATTAATTTATTTTTATAAGTTGTATAAAACGAGAAAGAAAAAAAAATTAAAAATACACTCGTATCGCCCATGGGGGGGGGGGGTGGGGAGGTGCAACACTAGTGTATTTCAATTTTTTTATAAATTGAATAAAATGAAAAAGAAAAAATGATTTTTTTTTGAAATACACTAGTGTCGCCCCTACGGAGCAATACTAATTATTTAGTGTTGTCGTGTAGGGGCGATACTGGTGTATTTCAAAAAAATATATAAATTGTATAAAACTAAAAAGAAAAAAAGGAAATTTTCTTTATAAATACACGAGTGTTGCCCCGTAGGGGCGATACAAACGTATTTCAATATATATATATATTGTATAAAATGAAAAAAAAAAAACTAGTGCCTCATATTTTTACCCAAATATCTTTGACTTTTTTTTTTTGAGAGAGGCTTTACAATATTTTTTTTTGTTTTTTTTCATTTCAGCTCGTTTTTTGTATTGGCAAAATAGACAAATCATACATACTAAGACTGCTCGAGGCAAATTACAATTAATCAAGTCGTGGTAACTTAAAAATTACTATCGTTATGATTGAATTAATTATAAGCCCTAAAGACCCATTATAATTAATTTGAAAGTTACAGTAATACTCATTTACTAATTACTACAATTCCCACAACATATCTGACGGAATGGAAGAAAAGTACAGACAATGTATTAAAATAAATTAAGTATAATTTGTTTTGAGATTATTTAGTCCACTTTCATAATATCAAAGTCAAAATTAAAGATTTTTTTTTAAATGGAAATATAGTGAATAATTAATAATTTTGGCTTCATTTCCTTGGCCCAAATTCCATTTAATTTAGGGCAAATTTCAAGTAGGTATAATTTTAGAACATGTTTTTATCTAGAACCATCAATTTTTTTGTATATTTCATATAACTACAAATTGGTTGTCAAATGACAAAAATACCATTAATGAAGACAAATCTAATCCGGCCTAAAAAACCAAAAAATGCTGATGTCAAGGCTTGACATCAGCACAGTTTTGATAGTTTTTTGCAAGACAAAAAAAATTCAAAAAATGCTGATGCCAAGGCTTGACATCAGCAATGTTTTGACAGTTTATTTTTATTCAAGCCAAAAAAATTCAAAAAATTGATGCCAAGGCTTGGCATCAGCACTGTTTTAACAGTTTTTTGTAATACCAAAAAAAAATCAAAAAATTTGATGCCAAGGCTTGGCGTGATGGCATCAGCACTGTTTTGACAATTTATTGAAGCAAAATAAAATCAAAAAATGTTGATGCTACGGCTAGGCATCGAGACAAAAAAAAAATCAAAAATTAGAAGTCTCCTTTTCTCTTATACACTCATAGTAACACTCCAATGAAAATCTGGTGACTCGAGAAATCCTAGAACTGGATCTAAATCAACTTTCTTTGGTGGTACTGGGCACGCCTAGGTAAAACAAAAAGAAAACAAAAGTCTCAATATGAAATGTTAAAATACAATCTAATAAGAACTGTTATAATCACCTCAATTTCAATTCTTTGTTACTTTGTATGCTGGGGGAGCTGCCAATCAAGCTATAAAGACTTGACACCTCACCAAGGAAAACGAAGGCAATTATGGATAGTTTAAGAAAATTATAGCTGATAGAAGTTGGAAGCTTTTGAATGAATAAGAAACTAAGTCAACATTTTCAAACTTCAAGCTAATCAACCTGTGAAATCCCTTGAAAGCAGGTGGAGGAGTAAATTCACAAGAAGACAGATTCAAACGTGTCAGCTCCCGAAATAACAAGAATGACGAAAGAAATTTATTGGGTTCGTATTTGAGAGAGAGTGATGATTTGGGGGAGGATTTGATGAAGTCGTTGAAGAGGAACATGATTGTAATTGGAGAAACAACGTCCTCAATAAGACATAAAGGGTCGTGACGTAATTTCGCCTCAAAATTGTACCTAAAAAATATCCAAAAAATAGCTGGATTCATTTGAAAACATATTTTAAAAGATGTACCGACTTGTAATTTTTTCTTTAACTTATTGCATGGATTGTATCATCTAGAGCAGGCAAAAGTCTCGTTTTTCCCGACCTATCCCGATGCCCGACCCGATCCCGATCCTGATCCTGATCCTGACTTTGTCAAGATTTTTCCCGTCCCGACTTATTTCGAGACGGTATTCGGGATAATTATCAACCCCGTCGGGATTCTCGAATCCTGATCCATCTTGACTATTTTTTTAATAAATATTGTGAGTGTTAAACAATGTCTATTTTGTGTTTGCTAAAATTACTTAATGGCGTTTGTTAAATTTATTTTCACAATGTTGTGGGGTTTTTTTTTTGTATATCACGTTTCTGCACTTAGTGTAGGTTTCTCCTACGAGTGAGGGGTACATTTTGTTCATAATGGCAGATTCAGTAATACCCACCATTAAGTAAATATTCAAGTATATAATTGTAAATATACAGTCTGAAATCTTAATCATGATGAAGACATTTTAAAAATATTCTAGTGTCATAAAATATTGTTTATAAATATTATAGTCGGGATTACAAGATTTTTATCTCTCGAACAGTCGGGATCCCGATTCGTCAAGTCTCAACGATTATCGGGAATGGAATTGAGAAGAAAATTAAAATCCCGAATTCTATCAGAACATGATCGGGATGAGAGGTATCGGGACGGGTCCTGTCCCGTTCCGATTCCACCCCTAGTATCATCTAATAATTATTAGAGCCGTCAAAACGGACCAATGTGGCGGGCCAACCCACAAAATGGCGGACCCCACCAATTGGCGGGGTGGGGTGGACCAATCCGCAAAAATGACAGGCCGGGAAGACATTGGTCCAACCCAACCCATCTTGGGTTGTGGGGCGGGCGGACCAACCCGTCCAAAAAGGAAATTGTGTATCCAAGTTAAAGTGAGTTCTGGTCCAGTGACCACTGTAAATTATAAATTGTGTATCCAATGAAATGCATTGCAAAGTGAGTCCTGGTCCGGTGAATCCTGGCCGGAGGATGTCGGAGAGAGACAAAGTGCAAGATCGACCAACAGAGATACACGGCGGACTGAGAAGTCTGAGAGGGAGATCGATGGTCGGATGGTGGACTGTGAGAGAGAGAGAGCGACGATGGTCGGATGATGGATTGAGAGAGAGAATAAGTAAGCGACGATGGACGATGGTGGACCTGTCTGAGAGGGAGAGCCGGAGAGGGGTCAACAATGGCTGCTTGACTCTTGAGACACAGTCATACTCAGTTACTCACACAGAGACTCGGGTTGGAGACTTGGAGACGACAGACAGACAGACAGACAGACATGTGAATATGTGATATTGAGAAAGGGTGAAGGCCGAAGGGAATAAGGTAAAGGGATTGAGTGGTTGTAATTTGTAAATTTGTAATGTCTGGTTGGGGGTACTCTTGAGTCTTGACTCTTTGGTCCTCTTGGAAATTGGGTTATTGGGGAAGGTGAGTGAGCAGTGAATTGATGGCAATCATGGCAGTGAATCAATGATGGGTTTTAAGTTTTAAAGTCTTGATATTTCACAATCACAACTTTTCAGAAAAGTAAAAAACTTAAAAACCTTATTTTTGATCTTCAATCTCGAGAAACAGTGTATATATATATTTTTAAAGAGTAATTACATTTGCATATTTTCGTTTTTCAATTATGCTTTTTGCTGCTTCCAAAAATAGCGGGTTACCCGCTCCCGCCTTAACCCGCGACCCGTGCGGTCCAAGCCAATTAGGCCCGCCCCACACGGACCTGTAATTTGCCAACCCAACCCATCATTTTTGCATGGCGGGGCGGACTAACCCAACAGGTTTATCCCATTTTGACGGCTCTAATAATTATTGGACTTAAGGATATCCATATAAAATTTTTGATTAGGGCAAATTTCAAGTGGGTACAATTTTAGAAACATGTTTTCATCTAGGACCATCAATTTTTTGGACATTTCATGTAACTACAAATTGCTTGCCAAATGACAAAAATGCCATTAATGAAAACTCTGATGCCAAAAAATCAATCTAATGTCTGGCATCAGAAATCAACCTGATGCCAAAATCAATCTGATGTCAGGCATCAGAAATCAACCCGATGCCAAAAATCGACCTGATGTCAGACATCAGAAATCAACCTGATGCCAAAAATCAACCTGATGCCTGGCATCAGAACCTTCAAAATTTAAAATCAAAATGATAAGTAGATAACAAACACAATTGAATGGAATCAAGGAAAAAAGTACATCAATTTCCATATCATTGTTATACACAAGCTTTCACACCACCAAGCACTGTAACAGTTCAAAAGAACATTCAACTGCTAGCTTTAGCATGAGATCTTGCCAAAGATCTGCAAGAAAAAAAATGAGCAACCCAATATCATATACATGGACCAGTACACATCTTATTATGTTTTTCGAAATGAAGATTCGAAATATTAAAGAACAATAATAATGCCTATCTTGAACCATAACCTCTCTTGAAAATGCCTGCAACTTCTGTACTACAAGTTTACAAAGCAAACATTAGTAACTTGTCATTCTTACAAATACTCAGATCTATCAACTTCGTGTCGACGGCAGCCGAACACGGCGGCGGAACGCTTGTTTCGCCGGAGCTGGAGCACTAACAACAGAGCAGATTCTCTCTCCTCGCCAAGTCCGATCTCATATCCGCCGTACCGTCTCTATTCTCTCGGTTCGATTCCATCACGAAGCTCGCTCTCAAATGTGACCGTAGATCTATTAGCATCAACGACGACGCGCTCATCCTTATCTCTCAGAATTGCCAAAAGCTAACGCGCCTCAAGCTCCGATCCTGCCGTGAAATAACGGACGCAGGAATGGCGATCCTTGCCAAAAATTGCAGGGGATTGAATAAATTATCGTCCTACTTGCAGCTGAGGCTGAGAGGGGTGTTGCTGAGGTGGAGGAGGCTGAGAATATTGCGGATGAGGGGGTGGCTGGTACTGTGGCGGTAATTGCGGCTGTGGTTGTGCTGGTGGGCTGGGGAGCCGCCGAGGTGGAGGTAGTTGATATTGCTGATTTGGGGCTTCTGGAGTTTGACCAGGTGGTGGAAAGTAAGGGTCACACTGAGGAACAGGGGGAATCTGGGTTGGAGGAAATTGGTTAGAAACTTGGATTGAATGAGGATGGTTCTGTAGCGGAGGAGGAGGGGAACCGTTTGCAAAAAAAGTCATCTGTGTTGAGTCTGAAATGGAGGAATTGAAGTGAAGGCGGGAATGATGTTAATTGGGGGCACTGATGTATTTTTACTCCAAAAATGTATCTAAAAGATATATCTAAAAAATAGCTGGATTGATTTGAAAACATATTTTTAAAAATGTACCGGCTTGTAATTATTCCTTTTGATTAATCAAATTTGTGGATTCTAACATCACACTTTTCAAACATTACTTTTAAATTAAATTTTTATTTTTCAGTGTAACTAGATTTGAGCTATTTTTTCTATAAGACTGTATTCTACTTTAAATAAATATTGAATTCATTTAAATATACTCAAATATGTAAGATCTTATGCATCACGTTGTAGAAACTAAAATTTCGATGAAAGTAATGTTAGAGACAAAGCATTTATCCCAAGAATGTAATTGTCTCCATTAGATGTAAGATTATTTTTTAAGTTCCAGATAAAACAATTTTCATTGGTAGTATCGTACGCAATGACAATTAACAAAATTCAAGATCAATCATTGTCACATGTAGGATTCTTCCACAAGAAGCCAATGTTCAGCCATGGGCGAGTAGTTGTATGTCCCATTTTATTGGGTTACAAACTCTTCTTGTCTTAAACAATTGATAGGCAATGAAGAGAAAAACCAATAAATAAAACTGCAAATGTTGTGTATGACGAAAAATTTCAGAATCTATATTATTACCGATACAATGATGTATATATATTTAATTAGTTGTCTCCAACATTACTTTTTTAAAAAAATATTCTTTTAAGTTTGTTTTTCCTCTTTGTTTTGCTCGAGTATAATTTTATTGGAAAACATATATGTCCATACGTTAAACGCACGAGTGTAAAACTAGTTTAACAGTAAACATGAGATTTTCATAGCACACGAAGGCTTTAGTAAAACCTACGACATTAACATTCCAAGACTCAGGACGGTTTCATGGGGACACATATACCCGACGATCAATTAGAAATTATCGGGGATCCAAAAGTGTTAAAGGTATTTTTTTTCTTAACTTGTTTATACATGATCAAATCAAGACATATCTTTTCAGTTAGATCATATTTCATCAATTTGTTGCCGATAAATGATGACTATTTTCTGGCTCCCCCGGATAGACAGAGGAATGGCCGTTTGTCTAGGTCATCATGATTCAAGAAGGAGGCCTCTTTATGCCAAGAAGAAGAGAAGAGAAAAGAAAAAGAATGTATCCCAAGATTCCCAACAAAGCTTGATCAAATGATTATACATGCTTCATATGTCTGAAAAAATTTCTCTCCTAATAACAAAAAGATAATATTGCTGTTGAACAAGGCAGAAATATGTGTCTCGATAGACTATTAAGGTCATTTCAAGTGGTTTAACAGACTACCACTTTATGAGGCCCATGTAAAAGTCTCAATATATTTTTTGTAAGTCTCATAAAGTAATCGAAAATGTGAAAATTTAACTATTATGACACTTGCAAATGTCGCTATAGAAAATTCAAACTATTTTAACTATCATCAAATGCCTCTGTGAGTGTTGGCTTGGCCCAAATGGGCAGCCCACTTCAAACACCCAAACCCAGCAACCCAAGACCCAAACCCACTTACCTTTGCTTCCTCCCTTTGACTTTCTGTTGGTGTGGTTATTTTGGGAGAATCTTTGATTTCCCTTTATTCTTCAGCCCCTTTCCTTTGTTGCTCTCTGTCAGTCGCGTCTTCATCCTTGGGCGGATTCTTCGGTTTATTGATTGGTCCTTGGTACACTATATATACTCCCTTAGTCTGTTTCTTTGGTGAGATATCACAATAGCATTACAGAAGGTAACAATATTGCTCCATTGTTACACTAATCTCTCTCTCTCTCTCTCTCTCTGCGTCACTGTTACGAGTCGTGCACTTTGGGAATACACTTTGTGTGTGTGTGAGCTTTGAGGTTATTGTGATATAGAGTTCTGTGAGGGGGGGTTTTCGGGTTGTGGGATTTCTTGTTGGAAAGCTGGGTTGTATACACAGTTGGGTGAAATCCTTGGAAACATTGTCCCTTCGGTAGTGAACTCTTGGGTTAGACTGCTATACTTTGTGTATAGGCAGTGGGGATCTGAGCCTAGGCATTATAAGCCCTAGACAGATTCAAGTTAGGCTCCGTTGAGCCGAGGATACTCATAACACTAATTTATTGTTTATATTGCTTTGTTATAAATTGCTTGTTGCAGGTGATTCATTGACAATATAGTTTGGTATATTAGTGTGTCTTCGACTTTGGTATATTGTAAGTTTACTGCCAAAGTCAAAGACGGGTACTTATTCAAAGTCATATTATAATTTGGTGTGGCTC
Organism: Codonopsis lanceolata; assembly: GCA_013146195.2. Classification (NCBI taxonomy): domain Eukaryota; kingdom Viridiplantae; phylum Streptophyta; class Magnoliopsida; order Asterales; family Campanulaceae; genus Codonopsis; species Codonopsis lanceolata. Next base: position 11,876,894 of record CM028378.1, on the reverse strand, counting down.
CGGTGTTCGTTTGATTCGGTAAAGTATCCTTATTTTTATGTTACAATGGTATCAGAGCGTAGGTGGGTTGAATCAAATTTTTCGGAGGCTTTTTCATTCCAAATTTGGGTTGTGACTTTGGTATTTTATTATTCGCCTATTAAATTGTGTTTCTTGTCTGCTCTATTATTTTTGCTTCCGAATAATTTTTTGCTCTTTGCCTATCATTGTTGCATTCAAAATAAAAATCGGTGATTTTTTCGTATAAACGTTAAATTGTATTTTTTTGACTATGTCAACTTACACTTTGGAACCGTTTAATGGAAAATCTTATTTTTCAATTTGGCAACAAAAGATGAAAGACATTTTGATAAAAAGAAAAGTTTTTTAAAGTTGTCACTGCTGAATTTGTCACGACTTTAATGAAAGAAAGTGACAAAGTTGAGATGGATGAAATTGCTTATTCTTCTATTATTTTAAACTTGACTGGCTCTGTGCGTAGGGAAATTGGTAAACTTGATACTGCTAAAGCTCTTTGGGATAAACTAGAAGCTACTTACTTTGAAACGTCTCTTCCTAGTAAACTTTGTCTTCTAGAAAAGTTCTTTAGGTTCAAGTTAGACCTTAATAAAGACATGGAGGAAAACCTTGATGTGTTTACTAAATTAGTCCAGTCTATTAAGCAAACTGGTGATCAACATATTGATGTTTACACCCCTATAGTGCTTTTTAATTTATACCTGAATCTTACTCTGATTTAAGATTTGATCTTACGTATGGTAGGGACCAAATTACTCTTGATACAGTGATCAATGGGATAAAGAGTAAGGAGTTAGATCTAAAAGCTAATTAGGGAAAATCAATTGTTAGTAAAGTAAACATGGTTAGAGGAAGGGCAGTCATTGGGAATAATAGAACATCTCATCAAAATCAAAATTGTGGCATGAGTAAAAGGAGAAGCAAAAATAGGTAGAGTTCAAAGGAAAGATATGAAATGTGTTACAATTGTGGTGAAGTGGGCCATTTTAAAAAGGAGTGCCCTAATCCGAAAAGGAAAAATCAAAATTAAGAACAAAACCAAGGTGATTGCAACTTAGCTTCTGGTAGTAATGTTTCCGCTGATGTGTTTATGGTTATTGATTCTTGTGATAATGTTGTGAATTCTATGCATTCTGCTGGTGCTAATGAATGGCTTATAGATTCTGGTTGTACTTATCACATGACACCATTGAAATCATTGTTTACTACGTATAGAGAAGTTAATGTTGGTTTTGTTTCTCTGGCTAATGAAAAAAATGTGATATACTTGGTATTGGTGATATTGATTTGAAATGCAATTCTGGTTATGTTTTAACTTTGAAAAATGTGAGACATGTGCTTGAATTATGTAGCAATTTGATTTCATGTGCCTCGTTAGAGGATGATGGTTTAGAAGGAAAATGGAGTAAGGGTGTTATGAAAATACTAAAGGGGTCTTTATTTATTGCAAAATGTGAAAAACATCGGAACTTATATGTTTGTCATGCTTTACCTATGTCTACTTCTGAGATTTATGCTAATGTCGTTAAGGAAGATAAAACGATTTTGTGGCATAAGAGACTAGATCACATAAGTAATAAAGGGTTAGAAATTTTGCAAAAAACAGGTGTTTTTGGAAATAAAAAATTTTCTGGTTTACCTTTTTGTGATACTTGTGTTAAGAGCAAACATCATAAAGTGAGTTTTCCACCCTTTTCCCTAGGAAAGTATTCTAGCAAGAAATTCCTTGACTACATACATGCCGATGTATGGGGGCCCTCTAGTGTGCCCACTCAAGGTGGCAATAGGTATTTTCTATCCATCATTGATGACTTTTCACGAAAAGTCTGGGTTTTCTTAATGAGACACAAATCTGAGTCGTTTGAAAAATTTAAAACTTGGAAAGTTTTTATTGAAAATCAAACTGGAAAGAAAATCAAAATGCTTAGGACCGATAATGGATTAGAATTCTGTAATCATGAGTTTGATGAATTATGTGTTATTCATGGTATTGGTCGACATAAAACTGTTCCCTATAACCCGCAACAGAATGGTGTTGCCGAGCGTATGAACATGACTCTTTTGGAAAGAGTGAGAGCTATGCTCAATACTTCGGGTCTCTCCAAATGTTTTTGGGGAGAGGCAGTTGTAACTGCCGCTTATATCATCAATAGGTCCCCCTCTGTGCCTTTGCATGGTAGATGCCTTGAAGCGGTCTTTACGGGCAAAGAGATTGATATCTCGCATATGAGGGTGTTCGGTTGTGCGGCTTATGCACATCAAAGATATGACAAACTTGAACCTAGGGCTGCTAGGTATGTGTTTTTAGGGTACCCGGAGAGTGTGAATGGGTATAGACTTTGGTTAAAAGAGGAAAATGGTTTTAAGACCATAATTAGTGGGGATGTTGTCTTCAATGAACTTGAATTTCCTTGCTTGATTCCTGCTCAACCTATACCTGTTAATGATATTCCCCCTCCCCCGGCTCCAATTACGGTGGAGCAACCCCATGTTATTGATGATGTGCCAACCGAAAGTGTGGAAATTGATCATGAGAATGTTGAAATTGAACACAATGAAGATGATGAAAATGTAGAGGATGAGCATGTCCCGGAAATAGAAACTCTCGATGACTACCAACTTGCTAGGGACCGACCTAGACGGGAAGCTAGGATACCATCTAGACTTAATGATTTTCATATGACATCTTTTGTGTTTAGTGTGTTTGATTCTCTTAACAATTTTGATGAACCTAAATATTACCATGATGCTTTAAAGTCTTCTCATTCTGCTAATTGGTTAAATGATATGAAAGATGAAATGAACTCGTTGCATGTTAACCAAACATGGACCTTGGTCCCTAAACCTAAAACATAATCTCTTGTTGCTTGCAAATGGTTGTTTAAGGTTAAGACTGAGAATGAGAGTGTTAGATTTAAAGCACGGTTGGTTGCTAAAGGATTTACTCAAAAGGAGGGGATAGATTACAAAGAAATTTTTGCTCTGGTTGTCAAATTTACTACGGTAAGAGTCATGCTTCCTTTAGTTGCTCAGTTTAATTGGGAATTAAAACAAATGGATGTGAAAATGACGTTTTTACATGGTGACTTGAATGAAAAAAATTTCATGAGACAACCCGAAGGTTTTGTTGATAAGAGAAATCCTGACTATGTGTGTTTATTGAAAAAATCTTTGTATGACTTGAAACAATCTCCTAGGATGTGGAACAAGAAGTTTGATATGTGTATGTTGTCTTTAAAATTCACTCGTAGCTCTTATGATTATTGCTTGTATTTTAAAACCAACTCTTCTACTCCTGTGTTCCTATTGATTTATGTTGATGATATGCTAATTATCAGTCCTTGTATTAAATCAATTGAAAATGTGCAAAATTGTCTTAGTGCGAATTTTGACATGAAAAATCTAGGAGATGCTAAAAAGATTTTGGTAATGAACATTGTTAGGGATAGAAAGAATTCCACTATTTCTCTTAATCAAATTTCTTATGTGCAAAAGATTTTGAGTAAATTTAGGATGGAGGATGCTGAACCTGTAGATGTGCCTTTAGGAGGTGATGTGGCCAAATCACAGCTTAGGCCGTCCTTGAGTTGGGTAGGATATCTGGGCTTCAAGATCACATTCTTTGAGCCTGTTAAGAACACAAGAAAGCCTGAGTGAAAGTGCAAGGCAGGGCCTCGCGAAACCCCTCCGGCGTGAGAGTAAGTCTCGTGTGTAAGGTTGAAAGCAAATCGACAGAGTATCGAGGCTCAAGAAAGTGTGTGTACCTTGTTCATGATGATGAAGAGGTATTTATAGGCCTTCAAGGTGACTGAATCCGTTTAGGATTCAGTTTCCATAGTTATCCAATCAATCAAGGGGAGAATCCCTTGATTTTAGGTGATAAAGACGGTGTAGATGTAGGAGCAAATAAGGCAAGTGTTCTGCCTATGCATGGAAACCTTTGACTTGTCATGGAGAACAAGCCTTCGGTGCTTCCCAGCTGATGTGTGCCTGGGCGAGCAGGGCTCTACCCGGCTGTTCTATTTGCATTGCTCTTGAACTCGCTGTAGGTCCAAGGGACGGCCCCTGGTCGGATGGGCAAGGCCAACACTCGACCTGGTTTGGACGAGATGAATCTGGTTTCTTTGCTAAGTACGTATGATGTCCAGGCATGGCCCCTGGTCGGACAGGCAAGGCCTTTGCTCGACCAGGTTTGGATGAAAGTTACGTTGCTCGGTGCTTCTATCATTTTGCTCGCTGGGCTGTGGGCCCCATATGCATTGTGTTCGTGATTGGCACGTGATGCTAGCTCGTGCCACTGCCGTGACCATTGGGCCGGATATATCAGGAGGACATTTCATCCTTAGTAAAAATCAGGTCCCCCCAAACTGATTTTGATAAAAAGCAAATGGAGAAAGTGTCTTATTCTAATGCGATTGGTTCCATTATGTATCTTATGGTTTGCACTAGACCTGATATAGCCTATGCTATTAGTTGCTTGAGTAGATGCATGTCTAACCCTGGTATGCCTCATTGGGAAGCGGTCAAATGACTTCTTAAATATCTTGGTTATTCTGTGAATTATGGCTTGAAATTCTCCAAATGCAATGAAGGTGTTGTATTGAAGGGTTATGTGGATTCTAACTATGCTAATGATAGAGATAGTAGGAAGTCTACTACTTTTTATGTGTTCACTTTGTGTGGTTCATGTGTTAGTTGGAAATCTCAATTACAACCCATTGTTGCATTGTCTACTACCGAGTCTGAGTTTGTTGCTATAACTAAATCTTTTAAAGAAGCGACTTGGTTGAAAGGATCGATAACTCGAAATTGGTTTTCTAAAGGAAAAAATTGTGGTTTATTCTCGACAACAGAATTCAACTTGCAAAACCCCGCTTTTTCATGATAGAATGAAACATATCGATGTTCGCTTTCATTACTTGAGAGATTTAATTTAAAAGGGTTTTATTTTATTAGAAAATATTTCATCTCAAGATAATCCTACGGATATGAATACGAAATGCTTACCTATGTTAAAATTTCAAACTTGCTTGAAATTTTGAATTTTGATACCGTGGTTGAATGCATGTTTCAGGTCCCCTGCTTCTTACTTTGTGTTTGGAAAGTGAGTCATGTCCCTTCAGCTTTTTCTTTGTGAAAATATGTCTCCCGTCCTGGTTCCTTCTTTGCGTTGGATCAAGTTCTGGATAGGCTATAATGTACCCGCTTGTGTCCGTGAGTTCATGTGATGGTCCCGATACTTGTTCCAAGGTGGAGATTGGAGTGTTGGCTTGGCCCCAATGGGCGGCCACTTCAAACACCAAACCCAACAACCCAAGACCCAAACCCACTTACCTTTGCTCCTCCCTTTGACTTTCGACTTATGTGGTTATTTTGGGAGAATCTTTGATTTCCCTTTATCTTCCCACTTTCCTTTGTTGCTCTACATCGGCGTCTTCATCCCTTGGCGGTTCTTCGGTTGATTGATTGGTCCTTGGTACACTATATATACTCCCTTAGTGCCGCTTTTGGTGAGATATCCGCAGTACCATTACGAAGGTAACAATATT
>CM028378.1:11755638-11871227 GCA_013146195.2 Codonopsis lanceolata | reverse complement strand
TTGAAATACCATCATTAAGAGTAATGATGGAATCCGACATAGCAGTCATTGGATCAAAGGCGATTTGAAGAATTAATACGATCGATGGCAGCGTTTACTAGCCCAGAGCACACTCGAGCCTATCAGGCGCATGGCAGAGCATTCAACAAAAAAGTCAAAGCGCGACATCGGTCGGAATGCAGTGCCGAGAAAAACCCCTAGTTATATTGATACTAGGGAAAATGGAAATCTCAGTGGATGGGGCGGTACATTGTCAAGAGAGATCGGTCGGGAGGTGCGTGTACTCCTCACGAACCGGGAAGGAGAGGACTTTGTTCAGCCCTTCAACCTTGACAAGTTCAAAAGATATTATGCTTGAGCCAATCTATTCGGCAAAAGTGCTTCCCTCTCCAGCTCGCTAGGTTGAAAACCCGAAAGGGCGACCTAGGAAAAAGTTAGAGCAAAAAAAAAAAAAAAACAAAAAAAAATATATATAAAAAATATACAAAAAGGAGAAATAAGGGCTCGCTAGGCTGAAAACCCGAAAGGGCAGCTTAGGCAAAAGTTAGAGCATAAAAAAAAACACATAAAAAAAACAATAAAAAAAAGAAAAGAGTAAAAAAAAAAAAGGAAAATCAGGAGGAAAAGGAGAGGGAAGGCACTCTTTGAATCCTTGGCATTTTATCTACAGTCTTCAGTATACAACAGGCTCGACTGACAAAAGAAAGAGAAAAACCACAACAGAAGCTCACATTAAAATATTAAAATATAATATTACATTTTCCTAAGGTGCAACTTAGGAATTTTTTATTTGAGACATTCATATTATGCATTATGCGTACATACATATATATACGCCTATACCCCCTTGTTTCCCCAGATATTCTTTCATTTTGCGGCTTCGGCCAGAAGTGGTCTATCAATGCTGCGGCGTCCACCAGTAGGGCCCATATTCCCCCTGCGGCGCGAGAGGAACCTCTATTCTCATCAGAATGAGAACCGCAAGAAGTATTTCTTTCCTCGTCACCAGCATCCCTATTTTCCTGGATCGCTGTGTTGCTAGGACCGTCCCCATTATCTCTAAAGCCGGTGCCCCATCCAGTTTGAGGGGGAGGGACAGCCTCTTCCGGTTCCCAGGGATTGTGTTGTCGGCTGGCATTGCTAAGCGAGGCATCTCATAATCATCATGCCTCACAGCAGCCCCCCATCCAGTTTGAGGGGGAGGGATAGCCTCCTCCGGCTCCCAAGGATTGTGTTGTCGACTCGCATTGCTAAGCCGAGGGACCTCATAATCATCATGCCTAAAACCGGTGCCCCATCCGGCAGGGGGAACGACCTCCTCAGGCTCGGGGATTATGTTGACGACTCGCATTCTTTGGCCAGCCGAGGAGCTGGATCTTGGGACCTCTGCATTTGGTCGAGGAGCCACTTGGGGTGCCAAGATTGTGTACTGAAATCTTCTTGCAAGGCTGAGGGATGACCAATCCCGTGTCGATATCTTCGCCTATTTCCATAAAGGCGAGCATCTATACCGATGGCGACATGACGACCAAACAAGTTTTTCGATTTCGCTTTAATCTCGCGAAGACCCCCTGCAGTCACCATTATCCACGCCAAATACTCGTGGGACAAAAGCATATAGTTAGAAAACAAATAGGCCATGTGAAGCCTATCAAAGTCAAGCTGCCACATCCTTTGGAAATCAAAGTCCAGAGTTCTGTTATTTTCCATCTCCAAGAACACAGGGCGAGTCGTGTCCGGGATGATCTGTTCCCTCCCAAACTGACGCAATATTCTATCCGCCCTATAAAAAGAAGTCCTCCTGATGCCCAACATGACAACCTGGGCATATCCAGCGGAATGCAAAATGAAGCGCCAAATTTCCCAATGATGAACCACCCAGGCTATATCCATAGAGACCCTCCGAAAGAAGCTCTCGGCCAGTCATAGTCGAGTAATTAGTTTGGGGAAGCGGCGCGAAAACCATAGAGCCGGATCATATATCGCTCCATAAAGATGCCATCACACACTTGAAAATGTTCTTCTAGCCACATGTGAATTAAAATAGAATTTGCCGGTAGGAAAAAGTTCATCACCACGGCGAAAGCATCGGACCGACCAAGGTTTCTGCCAAGATTACTGGGACAATATTGGACCAGCGATCACGTGCCTGCAAAGCAAGATCAACAACCCGCACGTCAATAAACCCTGGATGGCCTACCAGCAAATATCTCCCCACCAGGAACAAGAAGAGAGCTATCAACCGACGCCTCAGATAGTCTACATCATTCTCCCTGAACTCCGTAAAAGCTCCATGAAGAACAGTCAAGTCAAAGTTCACTCTGTTATAGAAGCCCGGGGTGGCAGCGCGATCGAGTGGTGCGGAACAGTTCTCTAATTGCCATATAGGGGCGCCTACGAGGCGAAGGCACGGCAATGAGACGAGTGGGCGCTACCCCCAGCATCGCACAAAACTCCTCAAAAGCAGGACACATCTCGTTCATTCCAAAATTGAAAAGATGATCCTTAGGAGACCAGAATCTGGATGCCCCCTTAACATGTCCCAATTGATAGCAACATTTCTCCAGGATAAAAGACACCTGAAGCTAAAAATATGGTCGAACCAGTCACGTTCGTCCGCTCGAAGGGCGAGAATCCAGAGATTAAGGCATTTTCGTAAATCTCTATTTCCAACGGCGTGTGATATGGTGCAGCCATTTGGGCAAAAATAAAAGGTTTATTTGACAAGAGAAGAAAATAACTGGGCAAGGAAGGAAGCTCGAAGAAGCGAATGCAGAAAGAAAGAAGTCAGGTGTGAGAGTTTACGATTGTCTGGCGTCCTTTTTTATAGGCAAAATCAAAAGAAATCGACAAACAAGGATGAACAGTAACAAACAGTGACCAGAAAAGTTTCCCAGGAAAGCAAAATGGGCGCCACCCATGCTAACTCTTGGCATGGCGCCCAGTTTTAGTGTGGGTGATGCCAAGTTTGTTCAATACTGCCTCCTGAATCAGCTGGTGTCCTGGTTTCTGTCCAAATCATTAATTGCTGCCTCATCTGATCACGGAGAAAATTTAGCAGGCTATCAAAAGGAGGGCTACGCATAATAGATGGCTGCAATTATACTCCCATGCATAGGAGGAGGCGGCTGCCTCTTCCTCTCCCCGCAAATCACCAGAAAAGCCCCCTCAAAACCGAAGGTGTATTCTTTTTAAATTCATTTCTAAAATACAGCGTGCCATTACCCTCAGGAATCGATATAGCTTTATTTTCTGCATGTATTTTGAGTGTGCATTTTATTTTCTCATATCATTTAAAATTATATTGCATTTCATAATCCATGTCTGTACATATTTTAGTTACAAAAAAAAAAAGAGAAAAGAAAAACTAATATATGCAGGGAAAAGAAGCTAATAGTCAAAAGACGCTCTGCCTCTGTCAAAGCCACCTCCCACGACCAGGGGCCCATCATCTTGTCGGCTCGTGAGTAGTCCCTGCTCGGGCGCGACTCGATCCCACATCCACATCATCATCATCATCATCACAACGCCTGGGCTGCCGCATAGCATCATTGCCCAGACAAGAAAAATCATCCATCAGTCGCTGATAAAGCTTGTTGATGCTGACAAAGCCCCATGACCTCTTATGCGTGGACACTTTGACCTGAGAAGGCAATAAAAAAAAAAGAGAAAAAGCATCAGTCAAAAAAAAAAAAAAAAGGGGAGAAATAAATGATGCTAAAAAAAAGAGGGGGAAGAAGATGATGAATATACCGTGCGGGCATGATCAGGGACACGATATTCCTCAGGGATCTTGACATCAGGAAGGACATCCTCTATGAGCCTCTCGTCTCGCCGATATCGGAAAGTCGAAAAGGCATCATCAGGCATGGAAAACTCCGACTGCGCATCAAGAATGGAATGAGAAGACCCGGCCCGATCACCAGCAACAGATGCACGCCTGCCAATCACAGGAGGAGGAGGAGGAGGATGGAGCATCGTCCTCAGAAAATCCTCGTATGATATGACCGGAAAATCACTGGCAGGCATCGCATATCTGGACAAATAAAGATACCGGTTTGGCAGAAGGTCTGGGACAATTACGCATGGGGGAGGTGCAGGGGGCGCCATCGGAGGTGTCGAAACCAGAAAATGTTGGCGGTTGACCCGCTCGCCCATATACAAAGAATCACACATAATCGACACCATCAAAATCCGGCAACGACTCAATACCAGAGTAACCTCGTACGACCCTATCAGATTCTGCCAAGGGACCAGGCGCACTGAGCCCGAGGTCGAGCTCTCTACTCTGTCACGCAGCCCCAATGGCTCTAAAAAACGGCCCTTGACGTCCTTCTTCTTCCGATTTGCATTTACAAATTTGGCTAAGTAAGGCGGTCCGTAAACATCGCTGCGCAGTGGGCCCGGTGTAAAGTCAAAAACAGAATAAGCCCACACCTGAAAAAAAAAAAAAAAGGGAAGCAAAAGTCAGAAAAGAAAAAAAAAGAAGAACAAAAAGAGAAACAAAAAAAATAATACTGACAAAAATTTTTTTAGAAAAAGAGAAGAGAGAAGTATACCTCCCAAGCAGGAGCAAAACCAGTCATAACGTTTGAGTCATTCCGACTCAACCTATCCATGGAGACGTAGAGCTCAGCCAGACCTGCCTGTCCCCAATCATAGTCTATCCCGTGATCCAGATCTCGAAGGCAGCCTAGCAAAGAAACCCGCAGGGAAGTGGAGGAATTGGCAAAAAGGGACATCCCCAAGAAGAAAAATAAAAATGCTCTGGCAACGCGAGCCACAGCAACGCTATCCCCAGCATCAACCTGTCCAGCATTCTCTACAAGCCACTCCTTCACACTGTGAATAGTAACCTCATCCGCAGTCTTGTACGTGGGCACAAACCCCAGAAGATCCTCCACCACATCATGGTGCTCGCGAAGGGTATAATCAGGAGCCAAGGTCAGCCCGATGCTGGTAGGTATGCCTGTGATGGCGGAAAAATCACATGGGGTCATAGTGATTTCTCCTCAGCTGAGATGGAAAGTGTGGGTCGTGTCCCACCAAAAGTCCTGCAGCACATCAAATATAGCCCTATAACTGCGGAAGGGAGTAAACGTCCGCATGAATACCCCAAAGCCCGTCTCCTCCACCAGAATCTGAGCCGGTGCGGGCAATGACTGGAAGATGTCAAAAACCATATCACAGCTGGCTCGAGCCCTGTCCAAAGTCTTACGCTCCTGAAAAGAAAGAAAAGAAGAGGAAAAGGAAGGCAAGATTCCCACAAACCCCTTTTTCTTGTATAATTAATAATTAGATTTTTTTTAAAAAAAAGAGAGTGACAAAATAAATAAGACACTTTTTGTTGCAAACAAAAAAAAAAGAAAAATATGCATTTGTACATAAAATCTTTCACATAAATATACATGTTAGCATTTTAGGTGTCAATATATATATATATATATAATAAACTTTGCATTTAATTAGGTATGTCACATTTTTTTTCACATTCATGTTAAAAAATAAATTGCTCATGCATTCACATCAAAAAGCATTTCATATATTTTTAGCATCACTTTCACATCAAAAAAAAAAAAACAATACATGCATCCACTATTTGCATTTATTATTCAATAAGCTGTATTAGGAATGCGCTAAAAAGAAAATAAAGATGCCACCCATCATGAAAAAAGAATATCTCCTTGGCATTTCTTATTTCCCTACAGCATTAGCATGCATAAAAAAAATAAGTTCTGGTGCATAAAATATATCTGTTTTGTCCTGCATATATCTGAAAATGTATCCGAAAAATGTGTCCGGAAAATTTGCATTTCATTCCGAAAAGTCCGTATTGTGAACATATACCATGTAAAAATACATTCAGGTCTAAAACATGCATCATATAGCCTTATTTGCATTAACATTATAAATCATGCATGGTAGGGTCAAATAGTGACTACTAGTTCAATTATGCATCGCAAAAATAAATTACCCAAATTTCATGCATCGTTACCAAAATTGCATCATTTTAGCCCATAAATCGCATGCATAAATATCACAGGCAGCATATATATACTCCAAAAGTCCAAAACAGTACAGAAATTGAGCAGATCTGAAAAATTAACCAAATGGGTGGAAGAAAGATTATACTTACAGCAGGATCTGGAAGATTTGAGACATGCTTGTACCAGTCACGCACCAGGTTACCCCAGTCGTGTTTTGAATAATAATAATTGACGTGATTTCGAACCAAAGGAGGGAGTTCCTTCCTGTCTTCGCCTGATTCCGGGTTCATTGGTGCCTTTCCCTTTCGAGACCTTGAGGAAGAAGCGATCCGTGCAGAAAAATAAAATTTTTGGCGGAAGAAAATTGAGAAAATGAGAGAAAGCTCGCTCCGTCGGCAATGGAGGAATTAGGAGCAAGCAGAAAGATGGAAATGAAGACTCGCGTCTTCATCCCGTAGGTGAATAAGGGAGAATTTGAGAGTTTTCACTTTTCTCCCTCCAAGCAACTCAAAATTAGCACTTAAGTCCTCAAAATTCCAAAGTTGCAAAATGGCCCCTAAGACTTAACATAAAGTTAACAAAAGCAATTTTGTTAACCAAATTCGGCGACCTTTCATCCCAAGAGCAAGAAAAATTCGTGTCTCCAGCAAGTCAGCCGCAAGACAAGAAGAAAAGTCAGAAAATTCGACGGCAAAGGTAAGTTTTTTAAAAAATAATAAAGTCAAAAAAAAAAAAAAAAAGAAAAAAAAAAAAAAATCAAAGAGAAATCAGAAATAAAGTCATGAAGAAAATCAAAAAAAGAAAAGAAAAGAAAAAGGGAAGAAAAAAGAAGAAGAAAAGAAACGAAGAAAAAAGAGATCCCCAGCATGGAAAAGTCAGAACCACAGAAATAATCAAATCAGCTGAACCAGCAGCAGCAGTCAAAAGCATGAAAAGGTAAGAAAGGTAAGAAAGATAAGGTTTGCTTATTCTACCTTCAAAAATAAAAGAAAAATCTTTTTCAAAAGGTTTTTGTTTCAAAAAAAAAGAAAAAAAAAGAGGAATATTCAAAAAAAAAAACAAAAACAAAAAAAAGAGAGAGAAAGAAGAAAAGAGAAGTCTTTATCGTATCCAGCAGATTTTTGATCAGTTGGATACTAGTTTTCGAAAAATTTGAAGAACGTTCTTTATCGTATTCGATGTCGGGTATTTATCGGTCGAGTACAATTTTCGAAAATCTGAAGGTCCTCTTATTGTGTTTGAAAACAAGGTATTTGGCCAGCCAGACATAATTTTGAAACTGCCTCTTAACATATTTCAGCGTCGGGTATTTATCGGTTGAAGTATGGTTTTCGAAATACACAAAAATCTTCATACCGTATTTGACAACGGTTTCGGACCGGAAGAATACGGCTTTTCGAAAAACATGAAAATCTTTTCTTCGTTTGTGCTCTCGGATGGGTTTTGACCCAAAGAGCACAACATCCTCGTTGGTTGTTCGTCTTGCTTGAGGCCGAACTACGTTTGGTCTGATTCCTTTTATTAAGGGATACGTAGGCAGCCTACATTAGTAGGTCCGACCATCAGAGCACTTAATTTGCATATCTGCTTAAAAACTGCGATAACCTGCTATAACTGACTAAAAATATCTAGGATATGGAGGTTTGTTTCACATTATAAATTGCTGCACTATAACTGCTACCTATTGCATCTTTCTCCCTCGTTTTGTAATTGAACGAAATTGGAGAGTCTATTCTTATATCAACGATGTTCGTCTACTCAGTAAGCTGCGGGTTACCTGTAGACTCCATCGTTGAGGGGCTCTGTAGACACCCCAATTTTGTACCCCTGGTATGTGACATGACATAAAATATCAAGACCTCTTAAAACATTAACAAATGTCAAGTTACAGGGTCGAAAATGCAAAAGGACAATGCAGGATGCGCAAAAGAGTGAAATGCAGGGTTCAAAGCGTCAAAAACGAAACATATGAATAGTACTGGCGCCACCCATATGAAAATTGGGCATGGCACCCAGTTTGCCTTTCCAGCGCCCAGTTTGGGCTTGTTGGCGCCCAGTTTTCTTCACAACGCACTGTAGATTCGCCGTAATGTGCAATTTCTCCCGCGGCTGGTACAACTGATCAATGCACAAGAAGGAAAAATTAATTCCGACGATGTCCTCAATCCTTCCTATAAATACAGGCCCTGGGCTCCTCATTCAGCACACCTTTCATTGATAAAAAATTCTCCGCGTTCTCGTTACGCTGGAGAAATAGAGAGCGAAGTGAGATAGTGAGCGATCACATCAAAAAGCCTTGAAACCATGCCAAACCTCTTCCAAACACAAAACCAACCGGTAGAAGTGAGCCTTCGCCCCCCAGCTAGGTATCCACCCTATTTCCCCGGTCCAAAAATCGTGGAAAGAGCAGTTGCTCTGCCCGATTTAAAAGGCCAAATCAGCCAGAAATAAGCCCTTATTCTGCCCGATTTTCGCCTACCTCAAGCCAACAAACAACCAAACACAAACAATTACTCTGCCCAAATCCCGAGTCCAAAAGTAACTTTCAGAAGCAGCCACTCTGCCCGAATCTTCACAAAAAAAAAAAAAAAGACTCCTCTCCCTGAAGGACAGAGCGAGCACACCCTAGGCCGTCAGTAAGTTTTATTTTAAAGTCTTTATTTGTAAAAGTATTATTTCCAATCCGGCCCAATGTAGATATATAAGCAGTTGTGCTGCCCGGATTTAGTTAGGAAATAGTACTAAATATAGCCGTTATTATGACCAAATATTTTCAAGTATATTTGTGATTATTTGTAAAGGGACAGTTGCAAGTCTGTAAATAATGTAGACACAATGGATGTATTTGTAGGCAGTTAATGCTTTACTTATCTATTAAATAAATATGACAAAACGCATACTTTAGCCAAAAACTGTTTTGAGACCGAAAGGGCGAGTTGGGTGCCTAGCACCTTCCCAACTCGTAACTTAGCCTCCGAACCTGTTTTCATTATCTCTGGTTTTCTTTTTGGTTTTGCTTTATTTATTCCTTAAAATAAAGATGGCGACTCTAAAACATTTTGGATCTAGTGGGGCCTCGCAACATCTTTCCTTGCACTTTTCCGTTTTCCCCTAAAAAAAGGAGAATATGAATGGAAAGGTGATGTATTCCTATGTCCTGGTATCCCCTAAACAAGGGATAACTTAACGTAGAAAACCCAAAGCACCCATAGTGATCCGAGATAGGCCATAAGGCTATTTTCATAAAATCCATAGTGGGGGCGCTGCAACATTCCTTCCTTGCACTTTCACGTTTTCCCCCTAAAAAAGGGAGAATGAGAATAGAAGGGTGATGCATTCCTATATCTTGGTATCCCCTAAAAAAGGGATAACTTGACATAGAAAACCCAAAGCTCCCATATTGGATCAAAATCTACTAAAGGCAACCGAGGCGCATTCCAACGCGCTATTCCGACAGCACTCCTCTCGCACTTTTGATTTCGTCCTTCCCTAAACAAGGGAGGGTGGAATGAGAGCAGTGGATGTCACCGCATCCGCACGTACGCGCACCCCTATCCAAGGGCGCGCGGGGCGCGAGAGCACGTTTCCCAGGAACCCACAACTAGATAATAGTTCTAAAATTGAGATTCATGGCAATCCTAGTTATGGAGGTTTAGCTCATAATGTAAAGGAAATAGCCAACAAACATTCCAAAGAAAACATTCATAATGATATTAAGGATAAGAGTTAGAGTTTAATTACAATACTTCCAATGAAATAATTGCTTGAAATCCCAAGCTTTCTTGATCACCAATGGAGGAAGTATGTGAAAATGGAGGTGAAAAAGTGTGTGTAAATGGAGGGAGAGAGAGAGAGAGAGAGAGAGATGGAGTGGAGACCTGGGGTGAATAGTGGGTGGGGGAAGAGTAACTGTAAGTGAATGATTTTTTTGGTAAAGTCTAAAAGCATTGTTGAGTAAATAATTAACAATCTAGGGGCAAACTTGGAATAAAAGAAAATATTTTCAACTCAAAATCAATCCAGTGCCCAGTGGCGCTATCCGTGCCGTGACCCTCCATTTCCAGAAATGTGCGGTGAGGCCTCTTTGTTAGTCTGTTAGCTATTTTCTCTTTCATTTCAGTCCTTGTTAACTGAAAGCTAACAGACGTTGATCAATTGACTTCAAACTTCATGAATTGATTTGAATCTTCCCAATTTGCTATGAATTGGCCCTTTAAAGCTTGAATTCATGCTGAGGTACGTACAACATAAAAAGCTTTACACTGTATGTTAGGCTACCTTACGCAACCCTCTTTAGCTGAGAGACCAACCTATGCACTAGTATATGATTCTAAGCATACACCCCACATTTAGAACATTAGACAAAAAAGTTGGACGTCTATAACAATATCTAAATATAATACCAGCTATAAATTGAAATAAATTTGCCATTTTCTTGGTTTTATGATCACATGCTTTGCACGTGCATACCTTTTAATACATTTATTAGTTTCTTTAGGGTTTTCTCTTTTGTCAGCTATCCTTGGTGTGTATAAAAGGCTGTGAGGGGTTTGACTCTAATTGTCGTCCTTTATGTGTGGAAGCCTATTTAGGGTTAATGCTACTCTCTACCGTCGCACCTTTCAAATACCTAATCCTTAAGTAGTTCTTCGTCAACATCTCAATGGTCAGTCAACTTCTCTTTTTCAATCTTTTCCTCCCTCTCCCTCATGTTTGTTTTTGATTCTTTTATTTTCCATTTTTTCTAAAGAATTTATAAATAAGCTAGATGGATCTCTTGATCTTTAAATCTTTAAATCGTGTTTTTTTTTGCATCAAATAAACATATTTAATTTGTAGTCTCGATCATAATATCTCTTTTTTCTATAATGGTTTGGATGACATCTGAGTTCAATGTCGGCCATATGTATCAAGCTTTAGAGGATGTTCAATTTGATATTATTTTGCAATCTCGTATAATTGTGATAGACCCATCCTGCTAGCTAGATCTAATGTTGATACAACTTGATCAATTCTAGATCTACAATATATACAACTAGATCGGTTCTAGATATGGTTCATTTGTCTTCCCCTTTTCTCTATTTGTAGATACAAGTAATGTTCAATTTGATACTATTTTGCGATCTCTTATGATTGTGCTTGACTCATCCTACTAGATGTGTTATAGATACAACTAGATTGGTTCTAGATCTACTGTAGATACGGCTAGATCCACTCTAGATAGGGTTTATTTGTCTTGTTCTTTTCTCCGCTGATAAAATATTTTTAATTGAAATTGTTAATGCTTCATTTTTGTCTACGGTTTCAATTTATTTATTAGTTGTTAATGAAATAGTACTCATAATGCATATAAAAAATGGGGGAAAATTATCAAAATAACCATTGTACTATTTGTAGGTAACCGATTTGACCAATCACATTACAACATCTCAAATATGACCAATGTACTAAGTAATTGGGTGCGATGTGGTCCTTGTCTTCAACGTCTCATCCAATTTTGTAATGAACATGTTGACGTGGATTAACAGAAGGATTATACGAGGGGTATTTTTGTCATTCAATTGCATCTCTTTCTTCTTCAAACATTTCTCCTTCAATTCCACATTTCTGGGTGCAATTGAAAGATAAAAATACCCTTTATATAGTCCCTCAGTTAATCCACATCAATAATTTCGTTACAAAAATTGGATGGGGCGTTGATAGTAAGGACCACATCGCACCCAATCACTGAATACATTGGTCACATTTGAGATATTGTAATGTGGTTGGTCAAATCGGTTACATACGTACGAATAGTACGATGGTTATTTGGATAATTTTCCCTAAAAAAATTCATAAGTACACTCGCATATAATTTGACATTTTACAACTATTTTTCCAATGATAGATATATGATTGGTGTATTTGTGTTTTCAAAAGTAGCAATATATATATCCTTAATTTTTCCTCACACAGATAATTAATATAATTGTATTCTTGTATGATTAGGTTCAACACATAGTTCCCCTGGGTAACCACATCAACTAACATCACCAGGATGGATATGCAAATGCAAGATGCGCTCATATGGAGAAGATTTATACAATATTCAAATATTATCGTTCAGAATGGTATCATATACAAACGATAGTCTAATAATTTTGTCATTTTTTAACCCTTAATATTTAATTTTTCATGTGTGTTAGGTATCAACAAAGGAAAAGAATATTTTAAAGATGAGTCGTTGATCGTTGTTCATGGCATTTCACTCGAGGTATGTTCATAAAACCTTGGTAATGTAATACGACAACATTTTTTTGTTTAAGGGCTCATTGTATTATAGCATCCGTAATTTGCTGATGATGCAATTTCGCGTGTTTTGGCGTTTGATGGTGTTGGGGTGGTCCATTGATATTACTAACATTTATATTCAGTTTTGCCAACATAAGATGAAGAAGACATGTGTAATACCACCCCTCCCAACCCACATTGGTTAGATGTGTCTTATAAATCGCCACACATTTCCACTAGGCACCAGCATCTTGGACTTTTTGGTGAGCTTATGGTAGGTCTAATAATTACTAAATGAGTGGGGGTGGAAATAGCCCCATCCTAGTTTTAAAGAATTATTAGATGATAATTTCTCCTTGGTTTCTAGCTTTAATCCCCGAGTCAGGTAAGACCTCAAGAAAGGTAAGGCTCTCTTTAGCAAGTTTTTAAGGCATTTACATTCTCATGACTCGAATCCAAGCTAGACCTATGGCTAAAGTAGAACAGGCTTGGGACATACTGATCTACGCGCTTGGTAATAATAATTAGATAATAAATCAGATAACTAGTTAACAAGCTAGCAACAACAATAATTTTTCACTAGCAAGTTAAAATCTAAGAGAAATTTTAGAAATAGTATAGACCGAAATCACCCCCAATGTATTGGTACTAGTTTTTTTATCCATAAAGGTAAACCTCATTATATACTCCCTCTATTCAAAGCAAAGAATTCACTATACTATTTTGAGATATTTCATATAAAGAATCTATTTTCAAAAAATTTCCTTACAATTTTTATAATCTTTCATCTTTACTCTCCACTTGTATTGTAAATATATTGGTTGTTATTATGTATTTTTGTAATTATGATCAATTCTAATCACATTAATATATCTCCTAATTTTTAGACTTTTCAAATGGGGACTCTTTGGGTGGAAATGAGGGAGTATTAGTGCTATAGGCAAGAATCTTTAAAAAATTAGGGTCATGAAGAGCGGTCTTTATATAAAAGAGTTAATGAGTTTATAGAGCGTTTATTTCAAAAACAGGTTTAGAAAATGCAGTCTTTTCAACATGCAAGTTATTCAAAACATAATTTTTTTTGAAAAAGCTCCACTTTATAGATGGACATTTTGAAAAGAATTCAAATATTGTTTGCATGTGTTTTGGGTAAATGATTTTAAACATGTGTAAATGATTTTTTACTGAACTCAAGTAATAAAATATATGTTTAAAGCTAGTTATACCGGTCCAAAATAATATATTTTTATTCCATTTTGATACATTTAAGAAAATACTCAAAAGACTGTCATAAAGTTTTGAACGTAAAATAAGAAAGATCATTATTGAAACTTATATTGAGCCATTTTTTTTAAACAACCCTTTATCAATTATATAGTATATAGTAGATATTTATTAGAAAGATGCTATTTCACGATATATTTACCACTTCACTACATCATTTATTATTATAAGAAATTAATTTAAGTTTGGCCAAAATTAATTTAGTAGATATCCTTATTTCTTCTAATAAACACTCTTTCTACTGGCTAATCCTCTATTTACCCCTTCATATGTACTTCAAGTTTTTAACAAAGATATACATGCAATTAAGATGTTATATATGTCACATATACCACTATATAGATGAAAGAGTAATGCTTGGTACACTCTGCACTACTGCCATGGATGAGACCAACTATCCTGCAGGTAACAAACACTGCAGATGTCGAATATTTGGGCAGGTAACTCTACTGATGCCAAATATTGGCATCCGCAGGAGCTGCAAAAAATTCACGGAGCAAGATTGATTCATGATTATACGCAATCTCGCCCCTAGTCAGTGCATGCCGTGAATCACTATCACACACGTTGGTAGGCCGAGAATTTAATGGTCTGCGTAGTGAAACATTGCCCGATTCTTTGATATAAATATGATTAATTTTAGTTAAGGAGTATGATGTAACAATAAAATCATGTTTAGGTAACTTTTGTAAGTTTTTTAGTCCATTTTCTTAAACAAATAAAAAAAATATTTTTTTCTTTCAGAGAAAAACATAGAAAATAAAATAAAATAAAATATAAAGCCGATACGAACGAGATACAACAATAGTCTAGTTATAATATATACTTCTACTTTATTTCTCCTTTTCATATTTGAAGATATAAGCTAATTAAGATTATATGATTTATGACTTAAAATTAAATACTATACAAGATTAGGTGTATGATTGTCAAGAAAATATTACTATATCAGTTTTCAAATTATCGTCTTCTTTAACTCGACACACCATTATAAATATTGATAAAATATGTAGTTTCCTTTAATACTCTTTAGCATACAGTCATAATTAAAGTATATTGAAAAAGTAAGGGTAGAGTGGTAAAAGTGTTTTTCTAAAATGAAAAGTTTTAGAAGAAGACAATTATTTTAAAACAGACGAAAAAAATGAAAAAATGACGATAATTTAAAAACGAAGAAAGTATAATTTTGTTGTAAAAATAGATTCTTCCCTAATATTATCAAATCTTTTTTGTCATCTCTATCATAATGGCTATAGTCAAAATCGAATTATGACTAGCGCTAACGTATTCACCAAAATAATTAATATTTTTTTCGTTTTAGGCGAAGAGTATATTATTTAATTTTGAAATGTTTCAATAACATTTTCATAAATTATGTCTAGAATTTTCATAATCTTTAATTTTTAAAGAGACACGGGTAGAGAATTTAATGCTAACAACCATTGTTAGTAAAAATTATTTCCCTTAATTCATTTCCATAATTTTTATAGGACGGTAACATAACAAGAACACGTATAGGGCTAGTGCATCCTTATCTTTTATTTGTAAGTAGTACAAATCCAAATTTTTATAGGATAGTAAATCTTTTAAAAATATATCGGAACACTTTTTCGAGAGTTAGACAAATACACATAAAATGTTACAGAAAATAATTTATAAATATATAAAAAAAGTATGTTATAATATAATAATATTCATGTTGAATATACACTAATATTTAAGATAATGTTAAACTTTTTAAGTAATTTTATTTTAGTAGCGTAACCCTGTAATTTATCATTAGTGGTGTCAAATAAATAAAGTTCATATTTTTTTCAATATCACAAGTACAGATAAGAAAAAAGTGATAATTGATATGAAAAAAACGTTTTAAAAATGAAATAAATTTCACGTAAGCTTAGATATAAAATATTTGGGAAGTTGATAGTGATGTGCTCGAACATTAGAAAAATAACTTATGAAAAATGAATCAATAAATCTTTTTCTTAAAAAAAAAAGCTTTATTTTTTATTGACTTGAAAAAACTTTTACATTGACTATATTTTTCAACGGTTACCAAACATCACAAAATAAGAAAAGAAAAATTCGGAAGTCAACGGAGCCTAACTCTTTCCCGTAAGAGAATTTAATGTCAACAACCACGGTTAATAAAAGCTATTACCCTTAATTCATTTCCATAATTTTAATGGCTAGCGACTTCTTATCTTTCATTTGCAAATAATACAAATACAAATCCAAATTCCTAACTCCTTCCGGTAAGAGAATTAATGCTAAACAACCATTGTTAATAAAAGCTATTCCCCTTTAGGGTAATGCTTGAGCCACTCTCATTTTACACTAAAATATATGTGGCAAAATCCTCGCCTTGGCTCTATTGGATGTGCAAACAGTAAGCACCTGAGAATACCAAAACTCAATGTATGAGAGCATGTACCTGAGGTATATGATATTTAAATCCTAGGATTTGGGTCACCTTGTTCCCTCTAGATTTCAATATAAAATCGATAACTTACAAGATACTTGGTGTCATTTGCCCGATGAGGAATGTCATGGTTGAATATGAGTTTGATCACAATTCTTTTCTAACAATTTACTATGCACAATGCTCTGATCTGATGGCAACTACCTCGTAATGTGACACACTCTCATTGACTGGAGTGTTGGAACAGACAAAATGTCCAACCAATGAAAATATACCACATCATAAAATACTCATATTTTAATACAAAATGAAAGTGACCCTAGCTTTGCCCTTCACTTTATTGTTCTCGCTCACTATCCTTATATATCCCCCACTCCCTCCTCTCTCTCTCTCTCTCAAACACACACATCAAAGAACACACTCTCTCTCTCTCTCTCTCACATACACATACATCAAAGAAAATGTCTGAATTTCATGCATCTGATGAAACCACACATCAACCAACTGAGGCAGGAGTTCTATCAAACGACCAGCCACCCGTGTCTGAATTTCATGCATCTGAGACCAGACACCAACTAACAGATGAGGCAGGAGCTCCCTCAGTCCACCAGCCACCAGTGCCACTAGCTGGAGAAGCAGGACCAATTAACAGAGTTTGTTTAGCTATTCTTTCTTTGCTTTGTTTAGATTGTAAAATTCATACATATATTTATATATATATATATTGATTTGACTATACATGCAAAATGGAAAAACAGATGAAATATTTAACTAGTTCTCTTTGGTGAACGAAAAGTTATAGACCATCTGGATTGTCTTAGTGTTTGTTTAGTGGAGAGTTTTGACAAAAATACTGACAAAAAATGCAGCGTTTTGTTTGTTAAAGTGTTTCAATGCAGCGTTTTAAAATGGTGCGTTTTAAAAATGTCCAGTATTTTAAAACGTTTCAATTTGGAATGTTTTAAGAATATGTTGCATTTACAACTATTTTGTTTATGAAAATAATATTTTGAAATAGTTTCTCAAACATGTTTATAAAATAACAACTACAATTTAAACAAAACTGTATTTTCAAAACATTACATCAAACGAGGCCTTACATCTCTTGAAACCTAGTACACATAATTCATTATTGACTAAATAGAGGCTAATTATATGATATGTTAAGTCCTTTCCACCTTCACTTAAAAATCTTAGTTTAAATACTAGATATGAATGCATAAAGAATTTATGAGTTCTTGTTTTTTAGATTTTCCCTTCTAAATTTCTTTAGATGTACGTCTAATATGGAATGAATCTTTGTTATGGGCTAGCTACCTTGCGTTTATTGAGCTGTTTTATGAAAGACAAAAATTTGTGTAATACGATTTTACGGTTTTTTTATTATACGTATCCTTCTTATTCGGCCTATCGTGTATTGATGAGTTGAACTGTGAGAAAGTAAAACTCCGTTAGTCGATCTTACATGAGACCTAATCTTTATGAATTGGCTTTAGCTTATTTCAATTCACTCCCCTTTTAATATATATTTAATAACTTTCTACCTTTCATATTAACTTGCAGAAAAAGGTGCCGCCACCAAGTTGGAGAGTTGAACCAATTAAACGAGAAAATGGCAAGTTTAAGGGACGATATTATAAGGTTGCTTCTCTTACCAAAATTACATAGATAATATCTTTGCGGCGATGTGCGGTACTGAGAAAATGAATTATATTTAGAAGAAAAGTTAATCAAAAGTTACATAAGGTAGCTAGCTATAAGTTTGGCAACTTATATAATTAGGGTGAGTCTCCAGTAAGATTGCATTACAGATCTTTATTCATAAAACGGAACTCCATTCTCTTATAGCTCAATCCACTAATATACGGTGGGTCGGGTAAAAAGAATCTGTCTTACAAAAAGTATCTGTAAGACCATCTCACACAAGTTTTTGACTTTATATTATGTACGTGTTTGCAAAACCATAACTTGCTATACTTATACTTTTTTCCATCTCTCCATGTGTATTTAGGCGTGCGCATGATACGTTTTAAATTGTTTTACGTGCATATGTTCAAGGAAATAATTTGATATCTTATTTTCAGTTATATTACGAGCCTGGCACAAACAAATGTTTCCGCTCGTTGAAGATGGCATGGGCTCGACACGACAAAACTGAGGTAATTGTTATTGCTATTAGATCTGACAATTATAATTCATTACTCATTAACCCACCCAACTCCAGCCCACTAATTACCTAACTCAATCCAATCCATTAATATTTTTAAGTTGAAGCAGGTAACATGTTTCAACTCAATAATATTAACGTGTCGGGTCGTGTTAAAGTGGGTCGGACCCGTTACCCATTTCGATCCGTGACTTTTTATGCTATGAATTTATGTTTTTAGGGGGAAAGCAGGGTTGGGACGGGTCGACCCGTTTTCATTCCGACCCAACCCATTTAAACTCATTTGACATTTGGGTTCTAACGGGTTTTGACCAATTTCAACCGATTACCCATTCCAACCCAACCCACCCCACCCAATTGTCCGGCCTAATTGCTATCATAGAATTTGCAGACGATGGTACAACCTGGACAAGACATATCAAGTCCAGAAATTGGTCACTCTCAGGCAAGCTTTATATAAGCTCATTAATTCTATCAGTTTCTAGTATTTGACATATTAGTTCATATTCTACCTTTCTAGAGAGTCAATTTAGAACATCTGATAATTCTCAAAAACCAAAAACGCCTCGGGCTACGAAGAGAGATCTTGCTCTACGCAGAAAACTAAAACCTTGTATTAGTTTAAATGATCAAAATTTACAATTCTAATTTGCACAAAACTTTGTCACTTTCAGGTTGGATTAACTGGACTCAAGGCTGAAGCAACCTCCGCAGTTGAGAATGAGAGAGATGTCCTTGGTTATAATCATCATCCAACTAGTTTTGTTTTATTTTCTCTTGGAATCAGAGCTACAAATTAATACTTAATATACAATTCAACAACTTATTGCAGAAACCGAAGATGCCGATGAGGACATGAAGAAAAACAATGGTGAAAATAATCAAGAAAAGAAAGGAAATGAACTGTACGAGGTCGAAGTCGTCTGGGACTTCAACCTATAGAACAAGAAAAAAGGAGCAGAACATAAGTAAGAACAAAAGAAAATGAGGGTGAGATGACTAAAGAGTCTTTGGAGAACCCACATTAATGAGGGTTATTACATTCAACAAAATATATACTACATGAGGATACATAGGATATATACAAAGCATGTAGCTAGATACATCTGCCTAAGCAAAAACCCAAGCAAAGTTTAGGGAACTTACCAAAGTTTAGTATTAGTGATATTGAAGAAACCAAGCAACACAAAGAAAAATTGGAAGAATCCAAAGTAGAAGACACACGCAAAAGACAAGAAGAATGGGAACAAGCCGAAAAATCTTTCTACCTAGATCACGGCACACAACTTTGTATATAACTATATATTCTTGCTGTTGTGTAACACCGAATACAATACTATATTTACATGGAATAATTGTGGGCCGGTATTTTTTTTTTTTTTGGAAATCGTAACCGTTTCACTACCTTATTTTTTTCCAACTACAAAATTTCATTTTTATAAATTTGTTCCAATATTGCCCTTTCTTCCAACTCATTTCCTCCCTCGCTTTTCCGTTTCTTTCTTTTAATCTATTTTCTATTATTTTTCATTACAAAAACGATATCCAAGAATTTCAACTCTTCTTTCTATCTTCTTTCCTTATCCTATCGAAGAACTACGGTCCCAAGGATTTCTTACTGGAATGCATAACTTGGAATCCAATAAGTTTACGGATTCTCATGCTTCACTGAATATGAAACATACATAGCTTTTCGTTCTTGATGACGGAAACGAGAATTGCTTCTTTGGTCACTCATTCGGGAAAAAAAGAGATATAATGATATCAGTCTTATCGAATTGTTCTTGCCGACCAAGAGAACTCTTCACGAATTTTGAATCGTGAAGCATCGATGCCTCTGATGTGGGCGTCGTTGCCTCCGATGTGGGTGTCGTTGCCTTCGATATGGGCGTCGTTGCCTCCGATGTGGGCATCGTTGCCTTCGATGCCTGTTAGATTTTTTCCATTGTAGAAAAGTCTTCACCCCACTTGTAATTCATGATAATAATCATTTACAAATTGGTGAGAGGGAGTGACGATGCAAGAAATGAAGTCGAGATGTGCACTATCTGCTTGGAGCACCTAGGTGAAAGCAATAAAGGGATTGGAACAATTAATCTTTTCTTCTTCCTTTTTCTTTTGGGTTCTCCGCCCAGATCCAACGACACAACAATCGAAGCCAACGATGCAACAATCGGAGCCAACGACGCAGCAATCCAAGCTTATGACGCAACAATCAAAGCCCGCAATAATTGAAGCCAATGACGACCTGTAAGTATTGAGAATATTATTGAATAAGAGAATTAACCTGTAAGTGTTGAGAATATTGTTAAATAAGGGATTTGGTGCAAAGAGGTAGCGTGCTGATCAACTGTAGAATTATAGAAAGAGGTTATACGAGAAAACAAGCTTTATAGAGAAAGGTGATTTGATATCCAAAATAAGAAGCATATAAGATTGGGAGGAGATAGATGTGATTAATCTACAAATAGAATTTTTGCATAAAGTAAAAGGACATTGGGAGAGGAAGAAGGAAAGACCATCATTATTAATTTTCATTTTCAAGGCAAATTGACGGTTTGAATTGCATGGTGTAAGAAACATTGATGACAAGATTTTGAATTGAATCGGTAATTATTACCAATGCCAAAAATTAATTATCGATGCCCAGATTTGGGTGAGCGATGCCCAAAATTTTCAACGATGCCTAATGTTTTTATTGCGATGTCAAAATTTGGGTAGTGGCTTTGTCCGCGTGTTTTTCCATCATAAGAGTATCTTTGTTATTTACCCTCCAAAAGTGTATTGTAGCGGTTTAAAAACATTATCGTGAACTTTTGCGGCTATATTTTCTCTACAGGGGATCGACCCGAATTTCACCCAATTTACATTCCTATTTTGATCGGAATATAACCAAACAAGGTAATTGTAAGGACCAAAGCCCGAAGGCCATGTCCGCTAAGTGTAGCCCATACACTTTTCCACTCAGCATGCAACACATTGGATCACGATCGAGACCTACTACAACCTGACACAAAAGTTCATGGATGATGCTATTGTCTAGTAGTGGTGTGTGGACACTATATAAAGCACATTCAAGTCTCAAATCTACCTGATGTGAGATTAGGGGTATTATAATCTCCCCCACCTAAATCCTTGACTTTCTCATCAAGGCCGAACCGTATCCCTGGCAATGCAAGATTCATGAGGTTGCTCGTACGGGGATAAAGAGGTGACTTCCACCTCTCACGGTGCAACACTATGGCCCGCACAACACTTTGTTTTCACATTTTTTACCAGGACCCACTCTAATATCATTTGTAACGATATGAGTCCAAGTGTCCGGTCCACTATGTGTTTCTCATGCACTGCTCACTAAGCATGCAGCACCTTGGGTCACCAAGCCTTCTACAAGCTAGTCGACCCAAAAATTCTTGAATGATATTGATGCCTAGTAGTATATGATGTTTTGTTTTGAAAATATCGGCCAACTAATCTATGGACGAGACAAAGGCCAAACGAAGGAAACCACACTAGTGCATTTCACAAACAAAGTGATGATCAAATATGGTATATGTCGAGTACAAGCATGGAAAACTGGACCTACTCTTTGACAAAAAGCTGAATCGGCCTTACCAGACATCTAAAGAGAGATATTATCACAAAACAAAGTTGGCGAAGAGAGAAACAAACCCATCACAATAAAGATACAAACCATCGAAGCTCAACATCAGTGGTAGCAACTAGCAAGAGCACATTATTCGAGCAAGAAACTGTGGACTGGTTCTTTTCTGGCTAAGCAACAAGATTCGGTCCCAAAAACACAAAAACCCCAGCAGTAGACTGACGGTCATATAGACTGCCGGTTCAGTCTACATCCAAAAAAGCTCTTTATGAAGTAGCAGAAGAGGAGGCGAACGTCAACCCCATACTAATTGTACCCTTAATGTACTGAAAAATATTTTTCATTGCATGTAGATGAGATGTGCGATGAGAATGCATGTATTGACACACCTGATTGATGGAATAAGCAAGATCGGGATAGGCAGAGTGTTAAGTATTGAATAATGAAGACCACCCACCATATTTGGACAAAGAGTAGCATTAGTAAAAGGATCACCATCCAACCCAGATAAGTGAGAACCCAGAGCAAGAGGGGTAAGGGTGGGTTTGTAATCATGCATTTGAAACTTTCAGATTAAATCTGCTTCATACCGAGCTTATTATTTCCCTAGTTGCTTTTGAAGTTGTCACATATGATCTTAGTTATCTAAGTTTACTTGTTTTACCTATATTAAATATCTTCTCTCGGTTCTCTATGAGTAGAGCTCAATTTGTTAGTACTCTGTCGGGTTTTCTTCTAAACCTTCAAGGGGTTTCTGTTGTTTTTATTAGGAAACAAGGATGGTACCTTGTGCAAATTTAAACTTGATGGCCCTGCTAATGCCGCAACATGGTAGGAGCCCTTCAGAATCTTACTTCGACTTGTCTTAGAATCCTTTTAAGTTGTAGGTGTTTTTAGTCAAATTTTGTAGGCAAAGACTTGTGTAGGACGGTCTTACGGATCCTAAATCCGTAAGACGGAGTCCCATTTAAGAATTTACGGGTTAATAACTAAACATGTTGAAAAAAATCATAATGACAAGTTAGGTGAGTTGGTCAGAGGTGACGATTAAAGGTTAATTTAGACCAAAGAGGTTGTTGGTTGACGGTTAAAAGTGACACTCTTAATACTAAAAAGTGACACATTTAATACTAAAAAGTGTCACTTTAAAACTAACGTTGACGACCAAAAGTGATACATTTAATACTAAAAGGTGACATTTTCGCAGGAGTAATGCTAGAGCCACTCAATGAGCACTCAAATTTGTGCACCAAATGATGTGGTTTCCAATGTGTCATCTTATTTGGTATTTTATGGGCTCCACTATAACTTAAAAAATTATATTAACAATATGACACATAAGATGCCACATCATTTGGTACCTAAAATTAAGTGTTATTAGAGTGTCTCTAGCATTACCCTTTTCGCAGTGTTCTAAAACTCCCCGCCTAGGCCCCGCCTAGGCGCTAGGCCCCTCTCTACCGCCGCGACTTTCTTAGTCGTTGCCTAATCAACCTAGTCGACGCCTACGCCAAACCTCATCGACTTTAATTTATTTTTGCAGCTTTGTTTTGTGGCATGCGGTGACCGGAGAAGGAAAGGGGGGCGAACTGGAGAAGGAAAGGGGAGTGGTAATAGTGAGGCAGAGAGGGAGGTAATGGGGGGCAAACTGGAGTAATATCTTTTTTGTTTTTAGTTCTAAACTTGACTGGTTTATTGCTTTGGTTTGTTTTTAGTTTTAAACTTGACTGGTTTATTGCTTTGGGGTTGTTGAGAATTGAGATTAATGGTAGGTTTGTATATTTTTGTTCATTTTACAAATATAGCCAAGTGTTTGATAAAATGACAAACATAAAAAAAATTAAATTTGTAGTCAATGTGTTTGATTTTTGATGTAAATTATCAAAAAATGGTAATTATGCCTTAATTTTAGGCCCCGCCTAGGCCCCGATTACGCCCCGACTAGTCCCCTAGGCGCTAGGCGCTAGTGTACCGCCTAGCGGCTGCCTAACGATTTTTAGAACCTTGCATTTTCGATGCTAAAAACAAACATTTTTAAGGTCACTAACGACGATTTTTATTTATAAGGCAAAATGACACTTGTACGGTCAAAAGTAACACATTTAATTCTTAAAAGTGTCACTTTTAATGTTATAAAGTAACACTTTAATGTCAAACGTAATGATTTTTATTTATAAAAAATAAGATACTTTTCAAAGTGAAAGTAAGACATTTATTTATAAGACTAAAAGTGATACATTTAAGCCCGAAAAGTAACATTTTTTTAGGGAAACATTATAATTTTCATTAAAAATGCAAAGTGACACTTCTAAGAGCAAAAATGACATATTTTATACTATAAAGTGATACTGTTAATAGTAAAAAGTGACACTCTGTATATATATACACGAGGGGTGGTACTGTAATTTTCAAAAACTAAAGGATTATATTTAGATTTCTGAATTTTGCTCTATTTAACCTGGATTGATCCGTGTAAGGGTAAAATAGGCAAAGCCTATTTTATCTTGTTTTCACCTTTCTTGGTCAAAGAAAGATTTTAATGTAGTCAATGTTTATTTAGGTGTTAGATTTTGTTTAGAATAATTTTGGTAGATTGGTTTTGATTTTTATAGGAAAATCTTTCAAATCTTTCAAAAGATTTGATCTTTCAAATCTTTCAAAAGATTTAGGCAATATATTTTTTTGGTAACTAGATCTCTGCAAATAAACTAATTATTCCAAGTATCATAGTCTGATTAGGAAACATATCTTGTAGTTATATAGCTAATCTTTTCCTAGTAGAAATTGTGCTCCTTTGCCGTGACTTTGCAGGTTTTTGTGTATATATATCTAAGGCGGTTTTTCGAGCACATGGAGAGCTTGACACAGAGAAGATAAACAGAAGGCATAATCTGAGATCTTCAGAGAAAAAAATAAAAAGCCGTGAGCTGAAATGCAGAGCCTGAGAGATTAGAGAAATAGCTATAAACTGAGAGCAATATTGCTGAAAGTTCTGAAGCAGTTCCTTCAGTTGCACAGCTGCCGTTTTGAAGCTTTTGATAATACAACATTGACGGCATCATTGAATCTTCAAGAACTGTTTTGTGTGCTTCCTTTTTCTGTGATCAGGAAGTTGATTTTTGTTCTTTCTTCCCACGTTTGGTTTAGTGTTTTATGTGGGATTTTTGGTTCTCCAAGATCCTATATCTTGTGAGAATTTTTTATTGTTTGTTAAGTGCAAAACAGTTTGTTTTTAATATAATTTGTGTGGCCTTGAGGCTTGATCTACAAGTTTGATACTTGTAGATTGTTTTTGAGTTATTTTCTGTCTACTATAATCTGCTTGGTTCAATATCTGAAATCAAAACTTCCGCTGCTATTTTCTGTGATATACTTGCTGTTATCATTGTCACTGTCATTGTTGCAACATTCACTGCAACATTGACATTCACATCATTCCATATTGAGATTCCGTGGCATCACGTTCTTTCAATTGGTATCAGAGCCTACTCTTGATATCACTAAGAGTCGATTCTGTTTAAAGACGTGATGGATTCTCAGTATGAGAACGTGGTTCGTCCTCCTACTCTCACAAATGCTAATTATTCTATTTGGAAAGTCAAGATGCGCATCTTCATCAAATCCATTGATGAAAGAGCGTGGCTTGCTGTTTTAAATGGTTGGAGTCCTCCCAAAACTGTAGATTCGGATGGTGATGTTAAGATCACCAAAGAATCTGAGTGGACCAATGATGATAGGAACACTGCTTCTTTTAACTCGAAAGCCTTGTCTGCAATTTATAAGGCCTTAGACGCAAATACTTTTAGGGTGATAGCAAATTATGAATCTGCCAAAGATGTGTGGGAGGCCCTTCATACTTTATGTGAAGGACCTGCCAGTGTTCGTTCTTCTAAACTAAGAATGCCCAGAGACTCGGTTTGACTTGAATCTGTGTTTATGATTCTGATTCTGAAAATGCAGAAGTTTCAGCCAATGTGTCACCCGATGTTGCAACATCAGGAGCAACATTGGGAGAGACATTGAGCAGAAACAGGAACGATTTCTTCTGTTTTAATTCCACAATTGCAGAAGATGATGGAGAGATAGATTCGACTCTTTGGAAGGGTACAAGGAGAGCTGTACAAGGATTGGGAAAAGAGAGCTCATCAAGTTATAGTGCTTGGAAAGGCAAACGAACTGCTAAAAAAGGCTAATGAAGAACAAAAGGAGTGTCTTACAAGGTTGGAGAGTGTCCTGAGTAGAAAGGATGTGGAGATTGAGCAGTTGAAGGAGCAACTTGCTCAAGCAAAAGAGACCATGACCAAATGGAATTCTAGCAAACAGAAGGTTGATGATCTGCTGAATTCTGGTAATACATCCAGGTCAGGTATTGGTTTTGTCCCTAAGGTATTTGTAAAAGAGGGAGAAGGAACATCTGGAACCAAACAGACCAATGAAAGTTTTCCTGAAACTGTTTTACGTGAAAAACCGAGTAAGAAAGAAAAATTATGTTTGTCACTACGCCATAAGCACGGTCACATACAACCCTTTTGTTTTCGAAAAAGGCCATGTATGAGAATGAAATGAGGCAAGATTTCTTTGAAAAAGCTCATTGGCGAACCGTATGAAGCCAATCGCGCCACCAATCTTGCAACATTGGCGCACACATTGGAAGCCTCATTCAAAGACAAATCAGAAATTTTTCAAAAACCTCCAACCCAAAGTTTTTAAACAGTTGTGGGTTCCTAAGGGTAGTAATGACAAAGGCAAGTCCAAATATTGTGAACCCTTTGATATATGTCCTGGTGCTAAGCGGTTCTATGAAACCATTGATGAATACCATGATGAATCTCCTCCAAAATCTTCAGAACCAAAGATCGAAACAGAATCTGCACATGATCGAGGCAGGCATGTTCGAAAGTTCAGCCAATGTGATTCACAATGTTTCACCCAATGTTGCAACAATGGGAGCAACATTGGACGAAACTTGGCGATTCGAAACAGTCCCGAACTTTCGAATCAGTCTGAACATTCAGAAAATCAGTCCAATTTGAATGGTTGCAGCCATGACATTCCTAGCCGTATTCAGAAAAACCATCCAATCTCTCAAGTGATAGGTGATATTCATGATGGCATATACACAAGGAGAAGAAGTAAGGTTGAATCTCAAAAATTTGCATGCTTATCAAAATATTTTTGAGAGAAGCCTTAAATCTTTTATGGATGCTTCAAATGATCAAAGATTATGTGTTCACATTGATGTGTTAACCTTGTTTTTTGATAACACCTATGCATTTTGCTTAGCACAAAAATCCAGTTCATTATTCTCGAACTAAACACATTAATTTAAGACACCACTTTATTAGAGACTTGGTTAAATATGGAAATTGTTTGCATTGAACATGTTGGGACTGAAAATCATCTTGCTGATATATTTGCCAAGTGTCTTGTTTTTGAGAGATTTTTCAATCTTTGAAAATCTCTTGTGTTTTGTGTGCCATTGTTTTTACACTTGCTAATTAAAAAAAACAAAAAAAAAATTAGGCATGCTTGCATTTTGTCTTTAGAGGGCACTCTAGATCATTGTTTCACATGTATGTGCCTCTTGTGGTTGCTTGGGAATTTCATTCAAAATCTGTTGTGGTTTCATTGTTATGATTCTCTCTCTCTCCCAGTTCTTGAGTATGTTTAAAGTCCACAAAGGAAAGAGCTACCTTTTGAAATTTTTGGGATGCTGCAATTTGTCAAGGTACTATGGAACTTAGGTTCTCATGGGTTGATCTTGAGAAAATTGACTCCCTTTAATTGAAAAAGTGTGAAAGCTACCTAACGGAAAAGAGCTACCTATGAACAAGGTTGTGGCACCTTTCTTTTGGGACTATGGATCCTCGGATTTCATGGGTTGATCAAAATGCAAAATTGCTTCCCTTGGTAAATAGTGTGAAAGGTTCCAAGTGGCATGTTTTTATAGCTTGAAATAAAGTAGAGCTATATTTCTAGGGAAATAAAGTACCTATGGATTTTTGTTGTGAAAATTTTATGATCTTGGGAGAGAAATTTGGTTGAGAAAATAAAATTAAAAAAAAAGAGAGCAAAATTGAAAATAAAATCACAATTTTGGCGAATGCATCTCCCAATGCAGCAACATTAGGAACTACATCCTTTGATCTGGTCTTTATCACTTGTGTGTGATTGCATTTTTTTTAATTATTCTTTTGCCTAGCTTTTAGTTATCATGTTTTTAGGCATAAAATTTTAGGACATGCATTGTTGGTATGGATATCAGCTTGGTGAAATTTTGTCCTAAACTCAAACTGTGCAAATCAATTTCCAAAAATCTCCATGTTGAAAAATATTTAGTGGATGTCTAATTTTTGTGTGAAACTAAGGGGTTTTGAATCTGGATATGAGGTGCTCAGTTTTTGCTAGGGGTGTGATCAAATCTTGGTGAACGCTTCTTTGTGTTTTTCAAAATCTTTGATTTTTGAGAATTCCTAAAAGATGGTTTATCTCTCTTCCTTTTCCGGTCAAATAGGGGGAGAGAGATCAAGTGTTTCTTATGATGGTGATGATTTCTGATTTGTGTTCCTTGCACAAATACAGGGGGAGATGAGTTTTTCTAACCAATGCAGGTTAGATGATTTGATTGGTGTTGAATAAACACTTGTCATTTGATTTGACCAGAAAGGTTCAACAAAGGGGGAGATTGTAAGGGTAAAATAGGCAAAGCCTATTTTATCTTGTTTTCACCTTTCTTGGTCAAAGAAAGATTTTAATGTAGTCAATGTTTATTTAGGTGTTAGATTTTGTTTAGAATAATTTTGGTAGATTGGTTTTGATTTTTGATAGGAAAATCTTTCAAATCTTTCAAAAGATTAGATTGGTTTTGATTTTTTTTATAGGAAAATCTTTCAAATCTTTCAAAAGATTTGATCTTTCAAATCTTTCAAAAGATTTAGGCAATATATTTTTTTGGTAACTAGATCTCTGCAAATAAACTAATTATTCCAAGTATCATAGTCTGATTAGGAAACATATCTTGTAGTTATATAGCTAATCTTTTCCTAGTAGAAATTGTGCTCCTTTGCCGTGACTTTGCAGGTTTTTGTGTATATATATCTAAGGCGGTTTTTCGAGCACATGGAGAGCTTGACACAGAGAAGATAAACGAAGGCATAATCGAGATCTTCGAGAAAAAAAATAAAAAGCGTGAGTGAAATGCAGAGCCCGAGAGATTAGAGAAATAGCTATAAACCGAGAGCAATATTGCTTTGAAAGTTAAAGCAGTTCCTTCACTGCCGCTTTGAAGCTTTTGATAATACAACATTGACGGCATCATTGAATCTTCAAGAACTGTTTTGTGTGCTTCCTTTTTCTGTGATCAGGAAGTTGATTTTTGTTCTTTCTTCCCACGTTTGGTTTAGTGTTTTATGTGGGATTTTTGGTTCTCCAAGATCCTATATCTTGTGAGAATTTTTTTATTGTTTGTTAAGTGCAAAACAGTTTGTTTTTAATATAATTTGTGTGGCCTTGAGGCTTGATCTACAAGTTTGATACTTGTAGATTGTTTTTGAGTTATTTTCTGTCTACTATAATCTGCTTGGTTCAATATCTGAAATCAAAACTTCCGCTGCTATTTTCTGTGATATACTTGCTGTTATCATTGTCACTGTCATTGTTGCAACATTCACTGCAACATTGACATTCACATCATTCCATATTGAGATTCCGTGGCATCACGTTCTTTCAATCCGTCTTATGGATAAAAATCCGTAAGACCGTTTTACATAAGACCACCTCAAATTTGTATTTTTCTTGCATTTCCAACTTTTAAGATTTGCAAGATACACTACAATATTGTTGTACCTTGGATAATGGCCGCCAAATCTCTCCCTCTAAAGATCTATCTTTTGTGCATTTGCCTACTGACGATTGAGTGAGTTGGGTTGAGTATGAGTTGGGTCGAAACGGATAACGAATCGAAATAGATCGTGACCCGTTATAACCTAATATTAAACAGGTCAAAATAGATAAGATTCTAAAAATTGTTAGGCGGCCGCTAGGCGGCACACTAGCGCCTAGCGCCTAGGGGACTAGTCGGGGCGTAATCGGGGCCTAGGCGGGGCCTAGAATTAAGACATAATTACCATTTTTTTTGATAATTTATATCAAAGATCAAACATATTGAATACAAATTTAATTTTTTTTTATGTTTGTCATTTTATCAAACACTTGTCTATATTTGTAAAATGAACAAAAATATACAAACATACCAATAATCTCAATTCTCAATAACCTCAAAACAATAAACCAGCCAAGTTTAGAGCTATAAACCAAAAAAGATATTACTCCAGTTCGCCCCCCATTACCTCCCTCTCTGTATCACCATTACCACTCCCTCTTCCTTTTCCAGTTCGCCCCCCCTTCCTTCTCCGGTCACCGCATGCCACAAAATCAAAGCTACAAAAATAAATTAAGGTCGACGAGGTTTGGCGTAGACGCCGACTTGGTCAATTAGGCGGCGACTAAGAAATTCGCGGTGGTAGAGCAGGGCCTAGCGCCTAGGCGGGGAGTTTTAGAACATTGAAAATAGATTGGGTCGAAACAGGTTGAATCGAAATAGGTAATGGATTAGAACGGACCGACCCGTTTCGACCCACAAATTTCCATCAAAAAACTTATATTTATATAGAAAAACAATAACCGATCCAAATTGTTGACTATTAAACCAAACACAATCCAACTAGAATTAATATTTGTTTTTAAGTATCTATTATTTATTATTTAGAGGTCAATTAGTATTGTGTTTCCTAATTAGTTTAGAGTTTATTATTAGGACTATTATAAATAGATGGTTTGAGAAACCTTATTACAACCATTAGAGAAGAGGATTAAAAATATAGTCAGAGAGGTTTTGTGTAAGCCGATCGAGTCCAGAGTTTTAATTAAATAGACAATTTTGTATTGTCTACATTTGGTATTAGAGCTTGAGGCTCGATCCTGATTATTGAGAAGTTCAATAAAAGTTTGAGCTTTGTTGGTTCTGTGGAGAAAATTATTATTCAAGTTTGCAATTTTGACTATTTGGTGACGACCCCTTGAACAAGGACTCAACAGAGTATTGATGTGGGTTCGTTTGATAACGAGTTGAAGAAAGCTTATAGAAGAATTATTGGAGCGTGATTATTTGCGAGAATGTGCTATATTTAAAGGTGAGTCAATTAGTTACTTGATTTATAATGATGAGTTTTCCCAAGTTAGTTCTTTATAATTATGATTCTTGGAGTATTGACATTAGTAATTATCTCAAAGAATGTTACTTATCGTCGTATGATGTATTTGAGCAATTTGATAATTCGGAGTTAAAGACACTTTCGATAGCGAAAGAGCTTTGTATTTGACCGATTTTACAAAACTCGATACATGAAGAAATTTGGGGTTTATTGCATTTGGGAAGTGTAGAATATTTACAAGTGGTTTGGGAAAAACTAGAACATACTTTTAAAAATTATGAGAAATGGAAGAAACTTGAGCGTGATTTTAAATACTTTGTAGGTCCAATTATTTCTAATGAATATTGGACAACGAATTATTCCGAAGACAAATTTACGGTTGAGAAACAAAGAAGACATTTAAAGAAAATAGAGGAGATGAAAGAAATTTTGAAGAAGATTGATGAGGAAAAAGAAATTGAAAAGAGAAAATACGATATGGTAGATGGAAGACGAAAACAAAATAAATTGGAAGAGAATAATGATGAAAAAGAAAGTTTTGAATGTGGTGCCACAAATGAGGAAGAATCGATTGGAAATTCAGTTGTTTTTGGTGATACGAGAGATGTTAAAAAATTACTTCCTCAAGTAATTAGTGTTGAAAATAAAAAAAGTGATGGAAAGAAAGTCTCTAAGGGGGAGGAAATTGTTGGTGATGAAGCACAATCACAAGTTGGGAACTTGATGGAGAGTGAAGAAGTCAGGGAAAATCAGGACTCTGATTTGGAAGATTCAGATTCAAAATCATCATGTGAAGAGGATAGTTCAAGCGAGGATGAGGACGAGATTGCACTGCCTATAAAATCAGAGTGGGAAATCAAAGTCGATGCTCTGTTTGTCGAAATGGACATGGCTTCCACATTATCAGAGATTGGATCCTTCAATGCGTATATGGTTGACAATGATGATTCTAACATTCTCGAAAATGGAACTGATCAAGCCACGTCGTGCCTTCTAGGAAAGCATCAACTTATTCTCCGTGAACCATATGAGATTATGTGTAAATTTTTCTCTTATGTGGATTTAGAGATGAAACACATCTTAAATTTCTTTAGATCATGCATCGGTGGATATGTTGAATTGGATAAAAAGTACATCGGTGAGTTTGAAGATGAATGGGTTAACATGAAAGATTATTTTGATTGTGAAGAACAAGTCAATAAGTTGTATATCAAGTATAAAGTTCGTCCTCAATCACGAGTGAAGATGAAGACCGATGTTCGAATTCAAGTGCACGAAATACTGACAGCTGTAAAGATTGCGTTGAATATCATTGCTCGAGATGGCGATGGACCAACGAGTTTGGTTTAAGGGAGGCAATGTTGACTATTAAACCAAGCACAATTCAACTAGAATTAGTATTTGTTTTTAAGTATCTATTATTTATTATTTAGAGGTCAATTAGTATTGTGTTTCCTAATTAGT
Organism: Codonopsis lanceolata; assembly: GCA_013146195.2. Taxonomy (NCBI): domain Eukaryota; kingdom Viridiplantae; phylum Streptophyta; class Magnoliopsida; order Asterales; family Campanulaceae; genus Codonopsis; species Codonopsis lanceolata. The sequence continues at coordinate 11,838,817 of CM028378.1, read as the reverse complement.
TTAGAGTTTATTATTAGGACTATTATAAATAGATGGTTTGAGAAACCTTATTACAACCATTAGAGAAGAGGATTAAAAATATAGTCAGAGAGGTTTTGTGTAAGCCGATCGAGTCCAGAGTTTTAATTAAATAGACAATTTTATATTGTCTACACAAATTGATCCATTAATTTTTTTGGGTCAAAATGAATAACGCATTTCAACCCAAAAAAATAACAAATTGGGTTGGATCAAATAATTTTCAAGTCAAATTAAATTGATTAACTGGTTTTAAGTTATAATTATCAAGCCTACATTTACTCATTTGGGAGTTCGTAATCCTAATAATCATTGCTTTACTATAGGGTATGTCATGATATTTAGGTCTAATTATTTTAATATATTGATTGGCTTAGAAACACCACACTACTTTTCTAGTTCGAATATGGAATCCAGGTATCACTCAGTTGTTTTTTCTCATAACTCATTCACTTAGACATTTAATTACTTCCTTTGTCCCTAAATTATCGTTTTCCTTTTCTTTTGCGTTCGTCCTAAAATAATTATCCAGTTTAAAACTTACTTTTTAGAAAATCATTTTTATCACTTTATTTTTACTTTTTCACATTACTTTAATTATGTGCCACATATACATAATCTTTTAAAAAAATTACACATTAAATTAAACCAATATAAATAATCAAGTCAATTTTTTTAATCCGTATGTTGAATCAACTAGAACGATAATTAAGGATGGAGGGAGTATATGGGATGGAAGCCTTTTCTTGTCCCATCTAGTGATAATATTTAGGGACGATATTTTGGCTACTCGATCTAAACTAGAAGAAGAAAGATTACTTGTGTTATACTTTTTACTTATACCTTATTACGGTTTTGTGTTAAAATTCGTGTCGATCCATTTTTTAAAGTTTTCAATCGTTTAAATTTATAGTTTTTTTTACAAACGGAAAATATCACTTTTGGGGGAAAAATGACTACGATACCCTTAATAAACGAAGAAGTGCTACGGATGTCACTTACTGATCAGTGCATCGCGATACATCAAATTTCGAACCGCAATACAAAAATTTAATTGCATCATTTTTTTACAAAATCTAATTTTTACACTGCGATATATAAGTTTTAATTAACCTAATCTAATTTTGTACCGCAATACATAAAAGATTATCTAATCCAATTTTGCACCACGATACAAAAAAACCTTAAACCTAACACAGATCTATCTCCTCTGTTGTAAGCCTTCCTTTTCTCCTCCTTCTCTGCCTTCGTCCTACTGAAAAATCCTTTAACCCAACACATATACATTACAGTTTCGTATTTCATGGATAAAAAAAGTTGTTTACCTTTCAGGTCGATTATCGTTTCGTTGCGCACAATCGTGATACAATCGTGTTTTACAAACTCATCGGAGCTGTGGAAGAAGATGATTTGGGCATTTTAGAAACATTTTTTTTAAAAAAGAGACTTTAGCGGTTGATGAAAAATCATGTTAGATTGGAGGGGTAAAATATTTTGGAAAGGGGACCGATCTGCAATTTGTCTAAATAAATTTGTTAGTGATCCTACCCTGTAACGACCCAAGCCCAAGAGTTCAATCCATTATGTGTAGCCTACACACTAACCCACTAAGCATACAGTACCTTGGGTTACTAGGCTTACCACATATCGATCCAAAAGTCCATGGATGATGTTCATGCCTAATAGTAGTGTGTGATCACGATATAAAACACATTTAAATATCACATTTACTCTATGTGGGATTGGGGGTATCATATACCCAATTCTCTTTGAAATGTTCTAGTCACATTGTACACGAGGAGAATCTCCTCGATGGACTTCTAATGACTTTCTAATTCCGCAACATGCATAGTAGGAGCCCTTCAAAATCTAACTTGTATTTGTCTAAAAATCCTTTTTGATGTGGGGTTTCTTAGTCAACTTATGCAGTATCTTTTTCTTCTAACATGTATATAATAATCTTAAGATATACTACTGAATGAAGCGAACTGAATTCACTATATAAAAGTGTTCACGAATTACCTCGTGCGAATTCAAATCTTAGAGTGAAGCGAAAGACTTTCGAGTTGTGCTATGAAGTCACGTACACCACAAATAATGTAATCTGTAATTCTTTTTCATTGGATTGATATGACATATGTAATATGAATATCAACCACTATTGCATACCGTAATTCAAAGTCTCTTGATTCTTAGATTTAGATGGAGTATTTGGTGAGATATTATTTAAGAGATAGTGGACAACTACTTTAAATCAGCCGTGCTATACATTATGTATATTAGGGTTTTACCCTTTCATTTGCCTTATTTATATTATTATGAAAAAACTCTATTTATTGTAGGTTAAGTTAGTTCTATCCCTAATCCCGTTGGATTATAACAAGGATTCATCGAGCCCATGTGAGCAGATCTATTGAACCAGGCCAAATGCCCAATTGCTAACATCTCTTACTTGCACATATGAGCTCACCTCTCTTACCACATTGTATCATCAAACCCGTTAAACACTCGCCTCTTCATACTGGAAGTGAAATGTTCGAGTGGATGAGAAAGATAAAGAGTAGGAGCGCTATACCAAATCACCATCTGACCAGTATAGATCTTCCTCGTAAGTAAAAAACTAATACATGCCCCAGATCGTATATATACACCAATTTAAGCACCCGTAATCCCTCAATTGTGGTGCTTAAAACCTCAATATGTTTATGTTTTCAAGATCCATCTTTTAAACCATATGTTCAATATGATCGCCCGGGCATTAAGACTCAAAATAGAGATCTATACTATACTATCTTCCTTAGACCCTCATGCCAATCACCCTTAGTTAACAACTTTTCGCTATGATGTATGTGCATAACTCATTGGTCGGCACTCAAAAGTAGCATCATTAACATCTAAGTTCATGACATAGTTCTAAGTCACATAGGACATAAGTGTGATCACGATGTGATCAATAGAATTCACACAGTGATAAAGCAGTGATCATTCAATCACTTTCTATAGTCACATACAGTATAATGTGTATGCTATAGTGAGAACCTCGTTTTGAACTTGCCCTCGCTGCGTGAAGCTAGGCGACGTGGTTTCAAAATATTAAGCGTGTGGGAATGTGCTCAGCCTCGTTGTGGACCCTAAAAATATATGTACATAGTTGCCACCTCTATTTTAAGGTTAAATAGAGAAAAACCCAAAATAGCAGAAAGTGTAGGTTCGGGGGCTAAGTTACGAGTTGGGAAGGGGTTAGGTGCCCAGCTCGCCCTTTCGGTTTCATAATTTTGTGTTTGCTAAAACATGCTCATTTTATGGTGTTTAGTCTAGAAAAAATTATATATATATATGATGTGGCAAAATCCTCAGCTTGGGCCGTCTGTTCTGTGGGTAGGATATCTGGGCTTGAATCTGTTTCCTTGAACCTGGCTAAGAACAAAGAAAACCTGAGTGGAAGTGCAAGGCAGGGCCTCGCGAAACCCCTCCGGCGTGAGAGTAAGTATCGTTTGTAAGACAGAAAACTAGAACGCAAGGAAGATTCAGAGTGTCTGAAAGCGTGTACCTTGTTATGGCTGGTGGAGGAGTATTTATTGGCCCTTTTGTAGTTGAATCCGGGTAGGATTCGGTTTCTTTAGTTATCTTGTTCAACAAGGATTGGAACCCTGGATTTTAGGCAAGATACACGGCTGGCCGCGAGATATCAGGGGCAGATAAGGCAGGTGTCCTGCTCACATATGACAATCTTCGACAGTATCTTGGCGGGCAAGCTACTGATGTCTTCTGCCCGATTGGGATTGGGCGGGCATGGCCCTGCCCGCCTGTATGATGGCTGATGTATTGGGCCGAATATATTACCCGGGCAAGGCCCCTGGTCGGACAGGCTGGGCCTGTGTCCGACCAGGTTGGATCGGGAATATCATGCTCGCTGCTTGATGCTGTCATACTCATGCTCGCTGGGCTTGTGGGCCTTATAGGGTTTGTTCTCGTGACCGGCACGTGATGATAGCTCGTGCTTTGCCCGTGACCAGGTTTGGGCCGGGTATATCAATATATATATATATATATATATATATATATATATATATATATATATATATATATATTGGAAAATAAAAGAGATTTATTTTAAAACATTATTTGGGCTTAATAACATCTAAACTAATATTAAGGCTTAATAACAATTGTTTTTATAATATTTAAACATTATAAGAACTAATTTATTTTTTTATGGATATTAAATAAACATAGTTTTATTTATTTAACCGAACAAAGAAAATATTATAATTTTGTTATGTTTAAAATATAAACAGAAAATAAACTAATTAAAATATTATTTACAGATAATATTTACAAGCATGCACTGATATTTATATCTACATTTTATCTACTTAAAATAATTGCGGGAATAAAATAATAGGTCACGACCTACCTCTTGAAGCGTGTGCATCTGATCCCGGTATACCTAAGTTTAGGCGATTGGCGAGTGCTTCCCCTATCTTCTCGAGAGAGAAAGTCTTTTTTCTTGAGGACGTTGCAGAACTTCGAAAGGGAGATGAGAGAAGTTTTTTCGGTGTGTGGAATGAAGGAGCCGGGGGCCTCCTTTTATAGGAGTTTTCAGAGACATGCAATCGGTGAAACAGGCAACCGGAGTTCTCAGTGAAATTCAAGCTCGAAATTTCGACATCTACAAGACTTGTACTAAAGATAAAGGAAGAAGAAGGGGGTGTCGCTCCCTTGGTCCTTGGGCGCCGCTCCCTCCTCTCTTTTTTCAACCTTTTGACTTTTTCACTTTCTACTCCTCTGATTCCTTGGTTATCCTCCGTTAAGTCCTGGTTACCTTGAAACGTAACGGAATTCACTTTTGTTAGTCCATTTAATTTATAACTTACATATTTTAGGACATCGTAGCGTAGGGGTACGAAATTGGGGTGTCTATATCTATGGAAAAACTCTCACACGAAGTAGTCATGTCATACTCAAACGCCTTACAGATCTTAGTCTAGCCGCTTTAACAAAATTGGGGTGATGAGAATATTTTGTAGGGAGAAACTCGGGCCGGTCCCCTGTGGAGAAAATATAACCCAAAAGTCAACAATAACTATTTTAAACCGCTAGAGTACACTTTTGGAAGAGAAATAACGAAGATACCCTTAATGAAGGAAAGACGCACAGACAAAGACACTGCCCAAATCTGGGCATTGCTCATAATTTTGGGCGTCGCAATGCAAAAGTTTACTTCCCCAAGTTTGGGTATCGCTCGTTCCAAAATTTGGGTAGCGTTCAAAATTTTGGGTGCCAATCAAAATTTTGGCCATGCAAAAGCCACTGCCCAAAATTTTGAACGATGCCCAAATTTTGAAAGGTACGATGCTAGAAGGAGAGAGAAGAAAATGAAGAACAAACAAAATGAACTAACCTCACAAATCAGATTTGTATCGCTCTGACCAATTTATTCAATAACACTATCAAAACAACATTGGTAATGCAAGTAATCTGTCCAACAAGGATTGAAATTGAAAAACAAGAAAATAACAGAGATTTTAGTGTTCTACCTGTAACAATTAAAGATGAGATGAAGAAGAAGTTGGATGATGCCAGTCTTCATGAATGGTCACAAATGTAAAGTAAAACAAATAGAGAAGAATTGAAAATGACTTTTCCTCTTTACCTTACTTTCCTAAAAATATGGGTAAAGCATGTGAGAGAGAAAGCGATGAGCCTCAGTTGGATGTGAAAATGATAGACAATATTGGTAAAAAATTATGAAAGTGGACTTAAGCGGTTTTAAAAAAATAGTGGAGCGGTTACAATTTCCAGAAAGTGTACCGGTCCACAATTAATCCTATTTTGTAAGAGACAATTCACACTTTTGTACATAAGGGGATATGAAAAAATTACTTGTCTATATTAATTCATGTTAGTTGTTTGTTAGATGTAGGCTTATTTTGGTATATATTCATTGAGTTGTTTAACCAACAACAAATTACTTGTAGTCCTTATTTCATTTGAATTGTTAATTAAATGTATTAGTGTAGGGTTATTGTCATTTGTGTAACTATATATCATTTCCATTACATTGCGATGCATCACGATTCTGAATCGATGCATCACGATTCTGAATCAATGCATTGCGATTGAAATTCGTTGCATCGCGATTCTAAATAGAAGTATCACAACTCCAATTTTTCCAATAACCAACAACTTCCTTCTTAGGCATTTCATTGAACAGTTTACATGTTTAATAAGAAGAATTTAAAGATTTTTGGATCGTCACCTCCATTGTCTCCGACCACTAGGACTTCGTTGATGTTCAAAACTTGCAGTCGTATTTTACACCATAAAATGATAGATAATTGTTGTGCACAGTAGAAGCAATTTGTAAACAATCACATAGTAATAGCAAGATCAATTGAAAGAGAAGAAAGAGAGATTAGGGTCAACGGACTTTTGAAATTTTATTATGGTTAACCTTCTACACGTTTTATGGTTACAATTATATATATGGATACAATACCAAACCATATACCAAATTAAATAAGGAAACAAAAAAACTTACTTGCCGCATCGACGCAGTCGCTTTGTCCTGATGCGGTTTGCTTCCCCATTGTGGATGCGGTTGCTTCATCTATAGAAAGATCACGCCAAAGTGACGCAGTCGCTTGATGTGACCACTTCTAAGTATTGGAGCTGCTCTGAAGTCCAACGCGCTTGACTTGCCTTGGTGACGCGATTGCCTTGTCTGACGTGGTTGCCTTGTTCAACACGACACGAAACAACCACTTCGCTCTAGAGGACTTGGCGTATAGCTTGGTTCTGATAGGTGGAGTTTTTAGACCAATACTTTTCTGTTAATTTCTATGGGGGGAAGCTAGAATAACTTTAAAGATATGATTATTTTAGGAGGTTTCTCTTTTTGGGGTGACTCTGTTTTTTCCCAGTTGAGACCCCAGAAAGGAAAAAGATCGTTGAGCAATTGAACCAAGCTCGGCTTGAATGTAAAAAGGCCAATCATGCTATATGGTTTACTAAATTCTTGGAGAGTGGAAATGAAATCGAGCACAAAGCATTTCTTGCTCTGTGTGTGTGTAGGTTTGTCTTCCCAACCTTAATGGATAAATGTATTATTTTTTTCTTCAATCGCTACTCGTCAAGCTAAAAGCTACCAAACTTGCCCATGCATATAGATCGAGACTTAATTTTGCTAAAAAAACACTCTTGCTGACTCAAACAATTTGATAGGAAATGAAGGTGATAATGATATTTAAGCACTTCCGCTTTTTACTCACGTGCACGGCATGTTCCAAAGGCAAAAGGGCATTTTCAGTCTTTTTCATTATTTTCATCTAACCTAAGTAACGAAAATGACTCAAAATGACCTTATTACCACCCCAGATCAAGTTAGAGACAAAAAATGAGTAGAGTTGGCTAATGAATTGATAATTCGTCAAATTAGAGTGACTGAATTGCGATTTAAGCCATAATAATTTTAGAACATAGGACATGCATTCAAAACAAGAAAATAAACAAAACAAAAACTATGCAAGAGAACTTTATTTATTAAGTGGAAAAAATCCCTATAAATGGAGTATTTTTAATTCCACACATGCATCAATCGCCAATTATGGGCAGTGAAAGAGCTATAGTTTGGGGATATATAAAACCCATAGGAACTAACAAACCAAAAGCATTCTTGGTTATGACCAATTACACCACATATTGGTTCCACAACTGACAAATCAAAAACATTGAAAACGGCTTGTTTTGAACCCCAATAAAAGTGCGCAAACCACAGTGTTGTAAACGCATTGCTGCAAAACGTCCAGACGTATTCCTCCCGAGCACTGAGGCTGTGGAATCCATGATCTTTGCTCGAATGTAAACGGAATGAAAATTGTTGTGACATTCCATTGATTATATGTAACTTCCAAGCAGTTGCGAAACATGCATACGTTGTTGGGAGAACAAGAGCAAATGCAATGAAGAACATACAAATGGGGCTTCTTTTCATTTCAAACCACTCTTGTTTGGGATGTAAAATGAGCTTCTTTTTTTTTAAATTTGAAAATGGTGTTATTCTCTTCAAATAGTAGTTGATTTATCAAACATTAATACAAGGTTGGACTGGATTATTACGTTAATCCTATGTTTTTGTTTGTCATGGTGATTAAAAGGTCAATTTCGGATTTTAGATTTTTTTCTTTGTGACTATTGAAGGAAAAAAAGAGAGAGAGAAGCTGGTTAGATCAAAGAGGGAGAAAGTCGACAATAAAAATAAAAATTATAAATCTTTACTTTATACTTTTGACCTAAAATTAAAGTAATCAAATGCATGTCTTTCCCAACACTTTATAAATACTTGGTACATAATCACCATCCATCTTCAATCATTCTCTTTCTTTTTTTTCTTTTTATTTATGGAGTAAATTCTTCGATTAGAACATTTGTAAGTTAAATGCTATAGCCTTATTAAAGTTTCAGTCAACTAGCTAGATTACCTACATCCTTCACTCTCTCGATCTCTGACGCGAAACAATTTAATGGAACTTTTCTACGACGAATTTCTATCAACCAATATAACGGTCTAGGGTTCTCAAGAACAAAACAATGAGAATACGAAATATCCAATTAATTATTAAAACTGTCTAAACAAACGTTTAAGAAGATATTTATATGCCTTAAAACAAACCAAACCCTAAAGGAATAAATAAACAAAAATATAAATATATCTATAAGATAATTTTATTCCATTTAAACTTCTCTCTATCTATAAACCCTAAAAAATTCTCTTTCTAAAAAATATTCTCTTCCAGCCGCTTTGATCACCTTTGGTCGGCCTTGCATGGCTTCGGCCACGGCTGAGACGGCAGCCGGCGCTTCTGCCCCTCCGTCTCCTCCATCTCCATCCCACAAAAAATCATTCGCCTCCTTATTTTCCAACACTGGCGCCACCTCTTCTCTAAACCCTTCAATTTCGTTTATTCCTCCCTCATCTTATAAGGGAGAGCCCGCTCTTCGCCTTTCGCCAGAACAAGTTTCGGCCTTTGCAAAACCCTTTCATCTTACCTTGGTAGGTAAGTTCTCCCATGGTCGTCCCTCTATGGAAGTCATGCGTAAGGAATTTCTTACTTTCGGTCTCAAAAGTGCCATAACCTTGGGTCATCTAGATTCGAAACATGTCTTGATCCAGACTAACCATGAGGCTGATTTTCAGCGGCTCTGGATCAAAGATCAATGGTTTGTTGGCGCCTATCCAATGAGAGTTTTTAAATGGACTCCCGACTTTTGCTCTGATGTGGAAAGCCCTATAGTCCCCCTATGGTTTTCTCTACCAAATCTTCCAATCCATCTGTTTAATAAGCTTGCCCTCGTTTCCATTGGTAATATGATTGGTTCCCCTTTAATCATAGATAATCCTACGGCTAATCTGTCGAGACCTAGCGTTGCTAGGATTTGTGTTGAAGTTGATTTAACTAAACCAATCCCTAGCCGTATGTGGATAGACAGTGGTTCCACAGTTGGCTTCTGGCAGATTATAGAGGCTGAAAGACTGCCTATGTATTGCAATTGTTGCCGTCGACAAGGTCACGATGATTCCAATTGCAAAGCCAACAAGCAGAATACGACGAAACCCTCATCTTCTATTCCATCTGAAACAGCTATTCCCGAGACTGATTTGGCCCAAAAGGAAAAAGGAAAAGCTAAAGTGAATGATATTCCTTCTAAAGCCCCCTTCAATACAGTTCTGAAAGAGAAAGTTGTCACTTGGAAAGTTAAAGAGCCAAGCAACTCTTTGCCGAATAAAATTCCCATGCATGAGCAGCCAAGTTTGAACACCTCGTCTAAAGATAATCAATGTCGTGCCCAACAAGTTCCTCCTAATTTCCCTGATGGCTCTTCTGGTGGCGTTCAAGCCCCTTCTAATGCAAACCTACATCGCCCATTCATATTGATGATTCTAATGAAGAGACTCCTCCTAGTGTTGTTGACAAAGGTGATATACCTCCCAACAAAGTGGATTCTGATCATAACTCCCAACATGGGATTGTCGACGAGGATGGTATTCCTCCCAGCAATACTACTTCTGATCACAATCAAACTGATGCTCATGATTCTGAAGATGCGGCGGATGGTAATAATGATGTGATTTCCCCAAATAAATTTTCAGTGCTACAATCTTTTGATGATGAAGACCCCCTCCAGCCCTCCCCTTCATTGGATGGTCTTAATCTGGAAGCAGCATCTAAGAAGAAAAAGCCTCGAAAACCTCCCCATGTGCCTGCTTCAACCAGGACTACCCGATCTCATTCGCTCGACAAACCTCAAACTGGTAATTCTTCCTCCTCTTCTCATGGTAATTAAGACTCTTTGCTGGAATCTTAGGGGTGTGGGTAATGATTCCACTATTACCCGGTTAAAAAAACTTGTTTCGATGCATCAAATTTCTCTGCTCACCTTATGTGAGCCGATGATTGACAGTGACAAACTTCCTTTAATTGCAAAAAAGCTTAAATTCCGTTATTTCTTCTATAACATGGCTAACTCTATCTGGATTCTCGCCAAGTCTGTTTTTAGTTGTCAAATTGCTTATGATTCCACCAAGCACCTAACTCTTAGCATACGTCACTACACTTGGGCTCATCCGGTTTATATCTCCATGGTCTATGCCAAATGTACCTCTGTTGAACGGCAAGATCTTTGGAACAATCTTATTGATATTAGCTCGGTTACTGGCACCTCTCCCTGGCTTGTTCTTGGTGACTTTAATATTATTCTATCTTCAAATGAAAAAATCGGCGGAGTCGGTTGGGATCGACAAGGAGCTTTAGATTTCCAGGCCTGTATTAATGCTACCGATCTTTCAGATTTGGGATATCATGGCAGCAAGTATACTTGGTGCAACAATAGAGACGGGCAAGCAACCATTTTTCAGAGGATTGATCGTGCTCTTGTTAACTCGTCTTGGCTATCTATTTTCTCACTTACCTCGGTGGAACACCTCAATCGAACATGCTCAGATCATTCCCCGTTGCTCTTATCCATCAACCTGTCCACGGAACGCAGACCATACCAGTTCAGATTTCTTAACATCTGGGTGTCTCATCATACTTTTCTTGACACGGTTAAAAGTGCTTGGCTTAGTAATGTTCATGGCAGACCTATGGTACGGTTTTCCAACAAATTAAAAGCTACCAGAGCAGCTCTCAAAATCTGGAACAGCAATGTATTCGGGAATATATTTCAGGCCATTAAACAGGCTGAAGATGACGTGCTTGACAAGGAGATTGTTTACGAAAACGCTCGCACTGACTCTAATCGCACTGCCCTTCATTTGGCCCAGGCCAAGCTCAAACAAAAACAAAAACTTGAAGAGGATTATTGGCGACAAAAATCTTACTTACGGTGGCTTCAAGACGGGGACGGCAACACCAAACTGTTTCACTCATCAGTTAAGCAAACCCGAAATAAACTTGCTATTCATCGGATTTTTGATATGCATGGAGTCATCGCGGACACGGAGGCCTCTATCAAATCTGCCGCTATTGAATATTTCTCAGATCAGCTCACAGCTTGTCCTTGCTCGGATAATAGCCTTCTTTCTGTCATCCCACCATTAATAAATTCTGATCAGAACAGTATGCTCTCAGATCCTCCTTCTTTAGAGGAACTAAAAAAGGCTGTTTTTGATCTTAATGGTGACAAGGCGATGGTTTCTCGGGTAAATTCTATACAGTTTGCTGGGATATTATTGCTTCAGATCTTCTTCTTGCGGTCACCGAATTTTTTGCAGGTTTTGAAATGCCTAAATCCTGGACTAGTACTCTCATCATCTCCATTCCAAAGACCAGTCACATTGAATCCTTCAAAGATCTCCGGCCAATCAGTCTCTGCAACTTTTGCAATAAGATCATCACCAAAATTATTTCTTCTCGGCTGGCTACGATTCTTCCCTCCATCATTTCTGAAAATCAGAGTGCATTTACGAAAGGAAGACTTATTCAAGATAACATGCTTCTTGCTCAAGAACTGACTCATCAACTCAAGAAAAAAATTAACGGGACCAATGTTATTATCAAATTAGACATGGCCAAAGCCTTCGATAGAGTCTCGTGGCTTTTTCTAATTGGGGTGCTTCGTCGATTTGGTTTCAGCGAGACTTTTATTGATATTATCTGGAGGGTGATTTCCAATAACTGGTTTTCTGTTTCTATTAACGGTTCTTCAGCTGGATTCTTTCACTCCTCTCGGGGCCTTCGACAAGGGGATCCTCTCTCGCCAAGTTTATTCATTATTGCAGCAAGAGTTCTTAGTCGAGGCTTAAATAAACTCCAGACTGATCACCCTACCTTTGCGTACTCTTCATCTAGGGGCTGCCCTATTATATCGCATCTTGCTTTTGCGGACGACATCGTTATTTTTTGCAATGGTTCTAAGAACTCGCTGCTTCAACATTGTAAGCTTCTTAGTCTTTATGAGCAGTGTTCCGGGCAATTGATCAATCAAAGCAAAAGCAGTTTCTTGGTTTCTCATAAAATCCCAGCTTCTAGAATTCTTTCTATTAGTCGTCATCTTGGTTTTAGTAATAAACTGCTTCCTGTCCAATATCTTGGTTGTCCCCTTTTTGAAGGCAGGAAAAAGAAGAATCTTTTTGATCCCTTAATTGAGAAGTTGCAACTTAAAATCAACTCATGGATGGGGGCCTTTCTCAACCAAGCTGGGAGAGTTACACTTATCAACTCAGTCCTCCACTCTATTATCATGTATCAGATTATGATTTTAGACCCTCCTGCTGCTGTGGTAAAACACATTAATCGAATGCTGGCCAACTTTTTCTGGGGATCGGTTGATGGAAAATTTAAAGCGCATTGGGTCTCTTGGGAAAACTATTGTCGGCCGGTTCACGAAGGTGGTGTTGGCATACGTTCTCTTCAGAAATCATTCAAGCCTTCTCTATTCATCTCTGGTGGCATTTCCGATCCTCTACTAATCTGTGGAGCAACTTTATATTGAGGAAATATTGTTCTTCCTTGCACCCGTCTCTTGCAGCCTACGCTTCGGGGTCTCATACGTGGCGACGAATGTGCTCCTTTCGTGAGATAGCAGAAAAACAAATAATTTGGATCATAGGGGTCGGCAATTGCTCAGCTTTGTTAGATAAATGGTTGCCTCTTGATCTTTCTCCCCCTTCAGCCGTGGGTCACGATCAGTTAGTTAAAGACCTCTTTAATTCGGATTACAGCCTGAATGACAATGCTCGAAGAATTTTGGGCCCGACTATTGTTGATTCTATTAACGACTATGGTATCTTCCTTTGTCACTCCCCTGATATCTCTCGTTGCCGTCTATCTAAAAACGGTAAGTTTCAAATTTCTTCTGCTTGGCAGCTAGCTCGCCATCACAGGCCACTGATCGATTCGACCAAATTCATATGGCATAAGCTTCTGCCTCGACATATAAGTCTATTCATGTGGCGTATTTGGCTTCGTCGGCTGCCTCTCGATGAGAGTATCTCCAAAAGAGGCGTTCAACTAGCATCCAGATGCCATTGTTGTGTTATGGGGCACATTGAATCCTACTATCATGTTTTTCTGGACAGCCCCTCTGCCAGATTAATTTGGGCGGAATTTAATAATCTTGGCGGTATTCAGTGCTTGGCCAACTCTATTTCTCAGCAATGTTTTGCTTGGTGGTATCATCATAATCAATCTACTCTAAACATTATTGTGCCTTCGGTTGTTCTTTGGGAGATCTGGAAAGCCAGAAACTCAAGTCTTCATGACGACTCTCGTGCCCCTCCCTGGCTCATTATCGATCGCATTAAACGTCTCATCTCTTCTATTCTCATGGGGGCTGGTCTTATTCCAAGACAAGGCTGGGATCTTCTCTTTTCTTCTCGGTTGGGGGTCATCTCTTCTAAGAAAATTCAGGTGATCACTTGGTCTAAGCCTCCTCCTGGCCGAGTTAAACTTAATTGTGATGGGGCTTGTAGGGGAAATCGGGTCATAGCTCAGGTGGTGGGATTATTCGAAATAGTTTGGGAGAAACTATCTTTGCCTTCTACTCCTTTTATGGCGTTTCTAACAGCTTCCAAGCGGAATGTCGAGCTTTGTATCAGGGGGTTAATTGGCTGAAATCTAATAATATAAAGCATGCTATGGTGGAGATAGATTCGAAATTGCTTCTGGACTGTATTTGTGAAGATTTGAGGCCTCCTTGGAAAAACTCCTATTTTATTCGGTCCATTAAAGATACTATCCGGGACTTGCACTTATCCATCAGGCATATTTTTCGAGAAGCTAATTCAGTGGCTGATGCTATCGCTAACTATGGTTGTGACCAAGGTTCTTCTGCTTCCTTTTCTGCTGAGATCTCTCTGCCTTCTCGCATTCGCGGTCTCATCTTCCTGGATAAAAGTGACACGGCCTACTTTAGAATTTCTTAGCTCTATGTTGATTGTTTATTTCTCTTTCGAGGTAAGGCTCCTCTGTCCCCCCATCTATAAGGGTAAGGCTGGTTGTCCCCCTCAAGTTTGTAATTTCTTATTTACATAAATAAAATCCCACAGGGTACCGCCCCTGTTTCATAAAAAAAAAAAAACAAAATTTGACGAAAAACCCGAAAACTTTCAAGGTCTGTAACAGTGCTTAAACATCGTTTTTTTTGGCTTAAAATGAACTCATTATGGGTTACACCCAAGAGGTTTTGTAGATCTCGTCGAGATCTTCGATTTGATATGCGGCGGTCCCCGTAATTCATCCGGACGCAAAAGTTATGCTCTGTTAAAGTTTTGCTGACCGTTTAATAATTTCTACTAGTGCATAACGGAAACTGTGTAAACTACTCGCAGAACCAACTTTCAGAAATTGTTGTAGGACCCCTTGAAATTCGAACTCTTCCCTAGATCCTTACTCAAATAAGTCTCGGCCACCTGCTCTACATCATTCTCTCACACACAAACACATAATTGTTTTCTGGGGAGCTACTTGTAATGCGGATCAGGTTCGACCCATGAAAATGCTATTGAGCTCGGCTCACAGCTCTTCGTACGGGTCGAGTTTGACGCACGCCTGTATTGAGCTCGTCAAGCTATTCTTCGAGCTAGTCAGGGTTAATTTCATGCAACTTGTGCTTTGCATTAAGGGCCCGATTATGATTTGTATTCAACCCACACTGAAAGATAGTCATCATATTTTGAATTACATGTCTCTTCAACAATTAAGGTTCACGAATATTCAAAATCAAATCATTTTTGTGTAAGTTTAGCCAATAAAATTAAAGGTGGCCCTGAATGGTTATTTTAATTTTAATGGCGAGTGAGAGACGAAGATAGAAGAAAAGATGTTTGAGAAATGAGATGGGAGAGCACAAACATTTTGAACTTTTGGGGTCGAGTAGTATATATTTATCTTATTTTTAAGGGAAAATTTCGAGTATAATTTTATAAACATGTTTTCATTTAGATTCATTAATTTTTTGGACATTTTATATAACTACAAATTGGTTGTCAAATGACAATTAACGGAGACAAATTTCATCCGGACTGTCAAGACAAAAAAAATAAAAAAATGCTGATATCAATGCTAGACATCAGAACTTTTAACAATTTTTTCAATTTCAAACGAAAAAAATCCAAAAATACTGATGCCAATGCTATGCATAAGAATTGTTAACAATTTTTTCAAGATAAAAAAAAATCCAAGAATACTGATGCCAATGCTAGGCATCAGAACTGTGAACAATTTTTTCAAGACAAAAAAAAAATCAAATAATGCTGATGCCAATGTTAGGCATCAGAATTGTTAACAGTTTTTTCAATACAAAAAAAATCAAAAAATGCTGATGCCAGTGCTAGGCAGCAGAACTGTTAACACAAGTTTTTTAAGACAAAAAAACACCAATAATGGTGATGCCAAGGAAAGGCATCAAAATTGTTAACACAGTTTTTTCAAGAAAAAAAAATCCAATAATCCTGATGTCAATGCTAGGCATCAGAACTGTTAACACAATTTTTCAATATCTTTACTAATGCAGGATCCATCTTTGTCATTATCTCAGCCTAAGCTTCTTCAATCTCATCAGCCGACATCCCCTTCGACCTAGCACGATTCTCAACATCAATTTCACTCTGAACACTCATAGCTCCCTCTTCATCTCCAATTTTGTTGGAATTAAAACTAGACCATTAAGGATGTTGACATGTTCTACTTTTGCACATCAGGAGCCTTTTATCTAACTGGATACAATTCCCAGCGGGTGAAGAATATATAAGGTCTTGTATTGGCCGATTATCACTTTGTAAACTACTTTTCACACCCTTATTAATCATAGTTACATTTTCCAATACTTCTGATTTTGCACTTACCAAATCACCCATTTTCAGATCAAACTGCTTCGCTTTCTCATCAACTGGACTTCTCTTGCACCAGACACTATTGACCTTTATTCTTCTTCCTTGTCACGAGACATTGAAGAATTATCAGTGTTCAATTATATCTCGCCATCATGTAAAATCCAAACCTTTCTTCTGCTTCCTTCGTATGGGATTAGCAAATGCCCTGGCTGGATCATAAAATAAGAATCAAAAGCTCAAGACCAAGCATCAGGTTAACGTAGGCACTCTTGAACTTTCTCCATAGCCTCAATGGAGAAACTATTCTCAAGCACAACCTTGGGACTGCTCTAATTTTCCAAAACTGCTGGGGACTGCCTCCAATTCGAATGACCTTCATGTTCTTTTGGTTTGTATAAGCATCCAGCCGTTGGTATCTTCTTCTCCTCCAATACCTTCTTAACTTGCTACAATCAATCGAGCTCGAAAGGATTTCCATTTCTTATTTGTGTCTTCAACATGCTTAAGGACAATTTAGTACTTTCGCCCCAAAATTGCACCTAAAAGATATGTCCAAAAAATAACTGGATACATTTGGAAACATATTTTAAAAGATGTACCGGCTTGTAATTTGTCCTATTTTTAACCATGTAGGGTTTTAAAGTGGGTGGTCCATGGAGGTGAACATGAGTCGAGCCAAGTTGAGTCGAGTGTTCCCCTGACTTGAGCCGGCTAAGCTGTGTCGAGTATTCGGTATTTGAGTTGAGTCGGCCCATGTTTGACCAAGGGGCGGATCTAGAATTATGAAACTACGTGGGCTTAGTATTTTAAAAATATTGTAAACAATAATAAATGTAAAAAAATAACTTCACTTTAGTTTAACACACCTATATACTTAGATAAATTATACGCCACATTTTTTTAACATCGTAAAAGTCATCATTAATTTATTTAGAGAACCAATATTCAAAACATTTTAGAAGAAAATAAACTAAATCAAAAAGAAATACAAATATATACATTTAATTTACATTAAACACAAAAAAACTACATTTTTAAATATATTAAAGATAACGACTAAACAATTAAATAAAATGTCTACATATTGGGACAAAAATGTGTACAAAATATAAAGATCTACAAATAGTTATGACAAACTTAACATGCAAATATATCACATTTTTATCATATAATCAAACTATCAGAGCCTAGAAATTTAAAAAGCTAAACTCCAAGAGTTAGAAAATAGAAAATACATCAATTACTAAGTGAAGGGGAAATGTTTGTTGTTTCTTTTGGTGGAAATATTGTGATACCCCGATTCCATCAGGAAATATTGCTCGTTTGGTTTGTGAGAGAGTCTAGATGTGTATGAGAGATCACATTAAGACCAAAATACTTTTAAGAGATGCCATATAATTGTGGACTTGCTAAAGTCACAAGTCGTAACTCGACGATAGTCGAAATGCGACGCGATTGAGAGTTTACTTGCATTTTGTGTTCCTGACCTCGATTTGGTCCTAGATCTTTACATGATGATTAAATAACATGTTTAGATGTGTTATATTTCTAGTTGTATGTATTCCTTAAGTCTTGTGAGGTTTTGACGCTTCGAGGATAGCAATCGCCCTTATCGCGTAGTTTGAGATTGAGCCGTGTGAGCGTCTCGTCTTTCGGGAGTTCTTTTCTCCCATCTGTTGTTCATCATCTGCGAAACATTCAGGTCTATTCAATAGCCTTTTGAAGTGTTTATAATCATGGGTTGTTGCCCGTCGGTTTGTGGTTTCATTCGACGTTTCGTTAGCAAGTTGTTACGCCTTGCGTCAGTTTCACTCCGAGTTGTTTCGGGTGTTGTTTATGAGAGTTTAGACCTACTTTGAAAGTGGTTTGAGACTTGTTTGGTTTAGCTAAGAGTTTGAGGACTTCAAGGGTTCAATTATAGACCGTTTCGAAGCTTTAAGGCTTGCGGTTGCATGCGGGAAGGGTTGTGACCGATCAAGGATTGCAAAATTGGAAAGCAAGGATATTAGGGACCATGCGCTCGCATGGTTGGCATGCCATGTGACCGCATGGCCTTCGAGGCAGCCCACTCCCTGTTTTGGTTTTTGTTGTGTAATTCCTATCCTACCCTCTTTAAACCTCCTCTAAACCCCTCCTAACACCCATACTTAGTCCTAATGATGTCCTAACATGTTTGGGTAGTTAATTAGAGTTTGATTTGGGGTTAATTACATCTAATATTCACTAATTGTACCAATGAAATCCCAATTGTGCCCTCATTTGTTTGGGAGGTATAAATAGCTTAAACCCTTTTAGAATTCAACCATTCCTTCATTATTCATCTTCTAAAACGTATTCTTAGAGAGAAAGGGAGTTTCCATGGAAGCTTGGAGCCCTAGCCATCTTCTTCCTCCGATCTACGAAGATCCAACCGTCCGATTGTCGTCAAACTTCAGATTCTTGACATCCTCGACGAGTGGAACAACTTCACCGTTCATATTTTGATTCTCTTGAGTTTTCACTCAAGCTAGGTAAGTTACTCTCTTTTGATTTTGGTTCATTGGCCCCTAAGGAAAACAATCTAAGTGCTATTTGAGGGCAATGAACACTTGATATGCTATGTATGCCTATTTTGGGGATTTTTGGAAGTATGAACATGTTAGTATCATGAATATGGTGATTTGAATGAGATTGTGTGTTGTAGGAAATGGGTTATGGTCTATGTTGAGTTCTTGGTGAATTTTAGGGCTTATGAATCAAGCCCGAATTATTGGAGAAATTGTTATGAATTAAAGTGGGTGTTAATGTTAGGTTAATGAAATGGGTAAAGATGGGAACTTGATATTAAGACTCAACAGAGTCATCATAAGTTCAATAATGTGTTAAATGGACTTGGGTTGAGATCCTACGACGATTGGATTTCGCTTGTTTGATGTTGTGAAGTATATAGCTTCCAAACTTTTAATGGAATTATGGTTATAATGAACTTTATAGATTTTAGGCTTGGGAATCAAGCCCGGATGAGTTTTGGAACCTTGTTGTGAATGTGAATGAAATGGTAAAGTGTGGGTTGACGAAATACATAAAGAATAAAATGTAATATTAAGATTCAAAGGAGTCATCATAAGTTCAATAACGTGTTAAATGAACTTGGGTTGAAATCCTACGATGATTGGGTTTCGTTTGATTAATGACGTGAAGTACATAACTTCCAAACTTTAAATGGATTATGACTATGATGTGTTATGTGGATTTTTAGGCTTGGGAATCAAGCCCGAATGAATGTTGGGATTTTTTTGTAAACTTTAATGAAATGTTAAAGTGTAGATTTATGAAACACATAAATAATGAAATGTAGTATTAAGACTCAACGGAGTCGTTATAAGGCCAGTTATATGATAAAGAACCTTGGGTTGAAACCCTACAATGTTTGGGTTTTGGTTAGTTATATTTGTGCGCACCGAACATCTCGTTTTGTGTCCATTTGAGACACTCATGTATAGAGACTTGTTGGAAATATATTTTGAGCGTGCATGTTAGAGCACGAAACATTAGAGACCAACTTATGGCATCGAGTATGTTTAAGAGATGATTAATGAAAGAATTCTCTCTTTAAGAATTTGGTCGCGTGTATATAAAAAGTGCTTGCGGAAAGTGACTATGGAGTAGCCATGATATTCTTGGTTATGGTATTGGAGATGTCGATTATATATGACGATTAGGACTATGATTGAGTCCGATATGAATTAAATGAAGGCTAAATATTAAGTCTTGAGTTATGAATGTTCTTAGACTAAAGTAGTAGTCTTTGGTCTGATCTTGAATGGAGGATTATTGTAGACCTCACATTATGATTTATTGAGCCTATATGCTATTCTTGATTTGTTGATGACTTGGGGATTTACGAATACCTCAATATGTGGTTTTTGAACTAAACTTATAAGTTAGTTGAACATGTTGGTTATATGCAATATATGCATTGTTCATGGGATTTTGTAGAGCATTATATCCTACTTAATTATATGCAAATAAGTGCATTGTTATGGAAGTTTGTAGAGAATTATGTCCTACATGATTTGATGAGCCCGATATTAATGAACTTGGTCTCATTTGGTTTATGCAAGTAAACATCTGCTTGAGCATTTTGGGTTTAAGTCCAGCTGGTGGGTTTGGTCGTAGTGTCGGCAATGGGACGATTCATAGCCTTTGGGAACAATCGCTACGAATCGTTGCATTGGTTCCCTTTCTCCTCACTATTTGGCCAATAGTGGGATGTGGTCTCGAGATAGAGCCATCTAGCCTAATTTCGAGCTCCCATTTCTCATCCGGGGATTGGATGAATGTAACGAGTACTCATTAAAGGAAAACTGATGAGTTGTGATCATTTGAGGATGAAACCCAAGGTATGATCGATTGGGTGTTGAACCCGGATTTGGTTGTAACGGTTCGATTTACGTTTCTTGTTACACATGTTTAATTATGAGCATTTATATGAAAGACATTATGCTACATGGTTTATGTGGGTTTATGTGCTTTGATAATTAAGTACATGTTTCTTGTTGGTATACTAGTATGATACCATGATTCTTATATATGCTTGTGCATTATGCCATGCCATGACATGATATGCCATACAGTTGCATTTAGTAACTTACTGGGTCATTATGACTCACTCCGTGTGGTTATTTTCCTTAGTGTGTGCAGTGATCCCGCTAGTACGCGCGGCAGCTTCGGATAGTGATTTCTAGCAGGTGGTCTTCCGGGCAATAAGCTTGAAGTTATTATTATTGTTGCAATTTATTTGTGAGACACGAATGTAAAGTTATGCAGACTTTACTTGGGTAGATTGTATTAGTATATTATGGTCTTGTATTTAGGAGCCGACTAGTATAGTCGAGCTGTTGTATCTTTTAGAAGTTATTTCTGTTATCTTTTCAAGCAAGTGTGGCTCGTTTATTCTAGTATTGTGCTATTGTTGTTCTAGCTCTGACGGCTTTAGTCGTGAGACCTTGGTTGGTGGTTTAACATTCGGTATAATATTGTTGTTGTTGAATTGTCCCTCCGGCATGTTATAGCCGATGAGTGGTTGTTTATCAGGTTGGGATTTTTGTTGGTTTGCCGGCCTTTGGTTGCCGATGGTTTGTTGCCCGTGTGCAATGTTTCGTCACGCGCGTCGTAGAATTGTCGAGAGATAGTTGTCTCTCAGCCTTGCATTCCTTAGTTTAGGATTTAAGGCTTTAGTCCCACTTATGATTTGCTTCCGCAAGTTTTAATTTTTTTGTTATTTTGTATCGCCGTTATGGCATTACTTTCCTATTTCGAGCCTGTTGGCTCATCTTTTGACTTGCACCATTATGCTTAGCAGGTGCTTGTCCATCTCTTAGCTTGTCCTGACGGCATGACCTTGATTGTTGATCCTCATAGGTTCTTGATTTGGTTGAGTCATCCGTTCGATTCTATTGTACAGTGGCTAAAAGGTTTGCGTACTGGTTAGTGTGACAACTGTCTTAAAATCAAGGTTTGTAATAGAATTAATTCGGTGTTAGTTCTTCCAAGGCGCGAACCAACATTCTTCAACAACAGATCTTGAGATCTTCCTTCACAAGCAGTCCTCCA
This sequence comes from Codonopsis lanceolata, assembly GCA_013146195.2. Taxonomy (NCBI): domain Eukaryota; kingdom Viridiplantae; phylum Streptophyta; class Magnoliopsida; order Asterales; family Campanulaceae; genus Codonopsis; species Codonopsis lanceolata. The sequence continues at coordinate 11,816,868 of CM028378.1, read as the reverse complement.
AGTCTCCTTTGACGTGTCATGAAGATTGTCTACGTGGAGTCTAGGTCACATATTATTAATCTAGATATTTGAATATCTAGTTAATAATATTCAAATTTCCCTTCATCAAATTTCCCTCCAAAAGGAAATCAAAGATGCATTGACTGGCTCAGTTCAAACAGTTGTACAGACTGTTCCTTTGATATGAAGTTCAAACATAGTCTGAAGACATTACCTTATTTCGCTAAGAAGACTTTCAGGTTGAACACACCTATAACCTGACGGTTTCTCTGTTTGTTCTGTCAGTTCCTTAATCTCTGCACCTCTGATAGTTGTTTGCTGGACACAACCTATATAGCACCGAATGCATTTAATGCATATTATCGTTGGAGACATCTTCCCTATTTAAAATCCAACGGTCTCAAGATCCCCCTTGGTATAAATTCTAGCATTGAAGACTTGAAGACACTCTCTTGAACATTCAATACTCAGGCCATTATTCTCCAACCTTCAAGCATTCAAGAGATCTGAAAGGACAAGAACTAACATTCTACCAAACTCACTGAAGCTGCAACTCTTCTCCTCAGAATTCTTTACAACTTTTTTAGTTTGCATTTACTGTTCTGTTACTTAAGCACTTGAGAGAATACATCTTCATTGATTATTCTTCTCATCAATATACACTTGGTTAAAAACCTTTTTAGTGATCTTAGTATAATCACTCAAGTGGATAAACTAGTGCACCTTTCAAAATCCTAGGCTAACCACTTTGGTAGTGAACATAATACTTTATAGGACGAACCACTTCTAAATCTCTGTATTCTATCTTGATTTTCTGCTCTTTAAATATATCTTTATTGATATGTCCACAGCTCTCAGCATTACCTTATCGAAGACTGCTGCAATACTTCATTACAGTCAACATCCCTTCAAAGTTGTTTTAATCGCTTCTCTTTCTCTTATTATTCCGATGCCCTAACTTAATTAATAAGTTAAGTTGTTTTTAAAATAGAAGAAATACTTGAAGATAATTTTGAAATTATCACTAGGCTATTCAACCTCCCCTCCTTCTAGCCTAGCTTGAGCCCCTTAGAGACCAACAATTGGTATCAGAGCTGAATTCTTTGAAAACTAGTTTTTCCAAAATTAACCTCTTGAGAATAGATCATATGGCTCACTATATGCTGCCTACCTCGAATACTACCCACGTCCCAATATTGGACGAAGGTCATTTCGACGTATGGAAGAACAAGATCATAAGATAAATGAACTTTATTGATAATCGTTTATGGCAATGTCTTCAAACAGGTCCTCATGTCCCAATGAAACCAGCTTACTTGCTGAAGTAGGAGGTGGACCTGCGGAAGTGCTCATATCCATAGAACAATGGACTGATGAATAAAGGAAACTAGTAGAACTCAACAGCAAAGCCATTCATATCATATCCAACTCTATTGACACAAGCACCTACCAGCAAATCATCAGGTGCAAAACTGCTAAGGAAATATGGGAAGCACTTGTGGAATACCTAGAAGGAGATCTGCCCACAAGAGACAACATGGAGTACAATTATATCCAACAGTTCAATTCCTTCAAAAAAGATCCCTAGGGGACACTACGACAAGCCTATGATAAATTCTGTGAGGTAGTGAATAGTTGCCATTCCATAGGAAAAGAATACAGTGTTAAATAAGTTAATATGAGATTTGTAGCCTTTTTTTTTTGGAAAGCAGGGCGGCACCTGCAATGAAAACCACAGCAATGAAAGAGTCCAAAGACTTAAACTCCATACACCTTTAACTGTCTATGAGATCAAGAAGTTCTTCAAACTCAAAAGTAGGACAAACATTTTAAACTTCCTTCATTTTCTGCTATATAACTAGAACCTCCTGTGCCTGAATCCAAACCATCCACTTCTTCAAATGAAAATGAAATCTTATCTGACGAACAATTTGCTTTGTTCGTAAAGAAATTTCAACATTTCTCAAAGAACAAGAAGAAAGACACAAACCAGCAGCCTTTCAGAAAGACTGTTGATAGCTCACAAAATAATGAGCTAGTTTGTTACAATTGTAGAAAGCCTAGTCATTTTGCTTCTAAAAGTGCTAAGCCCAAATTTGAAGCTTACAAGAAGTGACCCTCTATAACTTTTTCAAAACAAAGGGGTCTGCTGGCTGAGGACTTAGAAGAAAATCAAATATCTACATGGTTTGAATCTGATTCTGATGAGGATGATGGTGACTCTACTGAGCAGGTTCATATTTGCCTTGTTTCTCTAGAAACAAATCCTACCTATGACTCAGAAAATGAAGTCAAATACTCTCCTAGCCAAGCTAACATAGAACTCTATGAAGAGCCCTCCAAAGAGGAATTACTTAAGGTTGCTCAAAACATGCATGAGGAATTCAATGAGTTTAGAAAGGCTTATGTCAAGTTAGATAAAAGTCATGAGAAGCAGGGTATTGAGAAATCCAAGCTGGAATATGAGCTGAAAGCTCTTAATGGAGTCCAGCAGGAGAGCATGAAGTTAAAAGAAGATAACACATTTCTAAATGAAAAAGTCACATGTGTTATTGATTATGCCAAGGACTATCTGCTGAGAAAGATGAGTTACCAAAGACCATGGACTCATGGACAACTCCAAGGTTGTTTTTTATCAGATTCTTGATGACCAGAAGCCCACTGAGGATAAATATGGGTTAGGCTTCACTAAGAACACATCTGGTACAACCCCTGAAAGGAAGAAAGAAAACTCTTTGATGCAAGCTGGTGACATTCCTATAATTCATCAGCAGACCAAGTAGTAAAGACCAGTGATTCTTCTAAAGCAAAACACTCATTTGCTGTAGAAAAGTCTGCTAAAGGTTGTACATATTCTCAAAGACCTTCCACCAGCACTCTTCTAAATCAAAGGCTATTGTTTTTAGGCCTGCGAAGACTCTGCTCAAACCAATCAGGTTTATTAAAAGCACAACAGATGGTGCTGCTGTTCCCAAGCTTGTTGATTCTAAGCTTAAAGGCAAACTGTTTGAGGTTTCTAAATCTCATGTGATAGAATTGCTAACACAAAGACTGTTGACAATAGATTTAAGAAAGCTCATACATAATCCTCTAAGTAATTACAACAAACAAGTCTTCTGAATCAAAGGCTGCTTCTAAAAAGAAAGATATTCAAAAGCCTGTCAAAAACCAGTATGATCAAGATGACACATGTAATTTCCATCGTTGTCGTTTTTGCAAATATTTAGGCCATTTGGTCCATGAATGTTTGCTGAAGTCCATACTAAAGCCTGTTGGGTTCTTTCTCCCAAATGTTAGGAAAGTATGGATTCCTAAAAGCTGCTAACCTCCCAGACCCTAAAGGAAAATAAAAGGGGACAATCTTGTTTTAATTTCAGGTCTGCTTCATGGCTACTACAAGCTCAGAAAAGAAAGACATGTGGTACCTAGACAGTGACTGTTCTAGACACATGACTGGGAACTTAAGTCTTCTTTTAAATATTATTGAAGCAGAAAGCCCTCCTGTTATTTTTGGTGACAATGCAAAAGGAAACATAGTAGGCTACGGATCTATCATTCGAGGAAATTGAACCTATCTATTGGGAAAGAATCTATAGTAAAAGGTTTAAAGCACAATATGCTAAGCATATCTCCGTTTTGTGACAAAGGTCTGATATGTCAATTCACTGCAAACAAATGTGGCATCAAGGATCCTATGCCTTTCTTAACGTTGGTGTCTGTACAAAGACAATGAAATGTCTACGTGGTAGACTTAAACGCCTCTAGGAGAGCTGTTAATTTATGTATGGTAGCAAATTCTACTCAAGACAAAAGTTGGCCGTGGCACAAGCATCTCGGCCACTTGAACTTTAAAAATCTATCAAAGCTCTCCAGAAAAGGCCTAGTGGGAGGACTACCCAAAGTATCAACAGATCATGATCATGTCTACAAGGCATGGCAACTAGGCAAGCTTACCAAAGCCTCTTTCAAAAGAAAATCAAGTCTATCAACAACAAGGCCTCTTCAACTACTCAACATGGATCTCTTCGGGCCAGTAACCACTATCAGCTATAGTGGTCACAATTATACACTAGTCGAGGTCGATGACTATACAAGATACACATGGACAGAGATGACGTCTACAAAAGATCACACTATTGACATTTTTACTACCTTGTTTAGAAGACTGGAAACTCAAAAGCTCGATGGTATCAGTGACATATGATGAGATAATGGAACTGAGTTCACGAATAATGGAGTTGCAAAGTATTGCGATGACCACTGTATAGGTCATAACTTATCTGTTGTTAGGACTCCACAGCAAAATGGAGTAGCTGAAAGGAAAAACAAAACTTTAATCGAAGTTGCCAAGACAATGTTAGCTGAAGCTAAGTTACCCAAACACTTCTGGGTTGAAGCCATCAATACAGCCTACTTCACTCAGAACCGATCCCTGATAAACAAATTTCACTATAAAACACCATATGAACTTTGGAGAGATACTCCTTAAGCCTCAACTTAAAATGCTCCATTTACCCCACTCGGAACTCACTCAAACCATCCAAAACTTCTTCATTCAAATGAACAAACAATAGACTTCATTCGTTCTGATGAAAACATCATCACAAATCTCATCTCTTCTGAACCTACAAATCTTATCCTTCAACTCACTTATGAGCCCATCTCTGAACAGTATTCTCTGCCTGAGATTACTGATTTTTCTCCTAGTCCTCCCCCTGAATCTCATCATGAAGAACCAATAGTAAATCAATTCCCTGCTGCTACAAGGGAATGTAGAAATCATCCTATCTCTCAGATCATTAGAGATATAATTACTAGTGTTAGGACCAAAAGCTTAGTCAGAAATGAATGCATGTTCTGTGCTGCATTTGTTTCAACAAATGAACCAAAAAAGATCGATGAAACTCTAGAAGATCCTAGCTGGGTAGAAGCTATGCGTTCGAGAGATGTCAAGTATGGAAGCTAGTTCCAAGACCTGCTGACCATACTGTGATTGGTACAAAATGGGTTTTCAGAAACAAGAAGGATGAAGATGGGAAGATTATAAGAAACAAAGCTAGACTGGTTGCACAAGGATACCGTCAAGAAGAAGACATTGACTACGATGAAAATTTTGCTCCCCTAGCCAAATTAGAAGCAATCCGACTCTTCTTAGCATGCCTCAGTCAAAGATTTCAAGTTGTACCAGATGGACGTCAAGAGTGCTTTTCTGAATGGTGATCTTCAAGAAACAATATATGTTGCTTAACTTCCTGGATTTGTGGAAAAAGGAAAAGAGACGCATGTTTACAAGCTCAAGAAAGCTCTTTACGGTCTCAAGCAAGCTCTTCGAGCATGGTATGAGACATTATCCATGTTCTTAATAGAACAAGGATTAGTGCGAGGACAAATTGAGACCACTCTATTCATTCTCAAGAACAAAGGACACTCTCTACTGGTGCAGACCTACGTCGATGATATCATCTTTGGCTTTACAAATGAGAATCTATGCAAAAGATTCGAGACTCTAATGATTGGAAAGTTTCAAATGAGCATGATGGGAGAGCTTACCTACTTTCTAGGACTTCAAATTCAAGGGACTTTCATCAGTCAAGCCAAATATACCAAGGAACTCGTCAAGAAATTTGGAATGGAAACTTCTCGCGGTTTTGATACTCCCATGTCAACAAGCTATCATTTGAACAAAGATGAACAAGGAAGAAGATTCACACCACTCATTATCGTGGGATCATTGGTTCTCTACTTTATCTCACCGTCAGCAGACTTGATATTGTGTTTGTTGTCGGCGTATACACAAGATTTCAAGCAGACCCTCATGAATCCCACCTACTAGCAGCCAAGAGAATCATCATATATGTTTTAGATACCACTCAACTTGGTATCTAGTATCCAAGATAATCTTTATTCAATTTAGTTGGTTACTCAGATGCTGATTATGTTGGATGCAAAATGGACAGGAAAAGCACAAGTGATACTTGTCAATTTCTTGGCAATAGACTTGTCTCATGGGCAAGAAAGAAACAAACTTCAGTATCAAGCTCAACCATTGAAGTAGAATATATCGCAGCTAGTAGCTGCTGCTGCAAATTGCTTTGGATCAAATAACAACTGGTGGATTACAACATTCAGGTTGCTGACTGCCCAATCATGTGTGACAACACTTTAGAAATCTCTATCAACTACAATCTTGTGATGCACTCCAAGACAAAGCATATCGATGTTCGATATCACTTTCTAAGGAAAAATGTAGAGAAGAGAAATATAAGATTGAAGTTCATCTCCACGAACCAACAACTAGTAGACATCTTCATAAAGGTACTTGATGCCACCAGGTTTGCTTATCTAAGGGGAGAGCTTGGTATGCTCAATCCAACTGCTTAATTTAAATTTCACTTTCAAATTTTATTTAAATTATAAATCATTAAACATACTTGCTTTTCACTAACATCGTGAAACAACAGTCCCTTTCACCACGACGGAACAAAAGTTAAGTTTTATAGACTTTAATTTAGAAGGGCTATTTTTGAAACAATTGAAGGACTAGATCTAAATTTTTTAAAAAGATATTTTCAAAAAATTACTTTTTGATTGTATACTTAAGCTGTCAGTCATAAATGAAAAATATCTTTTCACTATAAAGTCTTTCACCGCCATTTTGAAATCACTTTTTCCAAAAAGCTTTTGAGTTCAAAATGTCCCTTAATTTCTCTCTCTCAAAAAACCCTTTCGCCTTCAAGCAAGAATCTGCCATTCCTTCAAGTAATTCTTCGTTCCTCTCATTCATCTGCATCTACGAAATGGTAAGTCATATCTAACCCATAATCCTTCTAATTTACCTTCATTTCAATTTTTACGACATGTCATTGTGATTTTTCTGGTTAGGGTTTTACTGCATGTTTCATCCATAAGTTTAAGCTGTTAATGTAAATATTTTCTCGTTTCTCTATGATTTTGAACGTAATCTCTCATATGTTTCGCTCGATTAAGTTTTTTTTTTCTTTTTTCCTTGATTTTCAAACCTGCTCTTGTGAGGTTCCCGGGGTGTGCCCCCGCGCCCCGTGCGCCCTTGGATAAGGATGCGCGTACGTGCGGATGCGGGACACCACTGCTCTCGTTCCACCCTCCCTTGTTTAGGGGAAGACGAAATCAAAAGTGCGAGAGGAGTGCTGTCTATGTTAGCACGTTGGAATGTGCCTCGGTTGCCTTGAGTGGATTTTGTATCCAATATGGGAACTTATGGTTTCCCGCATCAAGTTATCCCCTTTTTAGGGGATACCAGGATATGTGAATGCATTACCCTTTCATTCCCATTTTCCTTTTTTTAGGGGAAAACGGAAAAGTGCAAAAAAGGATATTGCGACGCCCCCACTATGGATTTTATTAAATATAGCCTTATGGCCTATTCAGATTACTATGGGAGATTTGGGTTTCCCGCATCAAGTTATCCCTTGTTTAGGGCATACCAGGATATGGGAATGCATCACCCCTCCATTCCCATATCTCCCTTTTTTAGGGGAGAACGGGAAAGTGCAAAGAGGGAATGTTGCGAGGCCCCACTGAATCCGAAAGTTTTAGAGTCGCCGTCTTTATTTTAAGGCAAAACCAAAGAAAATAAAAATAAACCAGAGAAAACGAAAACGGGTTCGGAGGCTAAGTTACGAGTTGGGAAGGTGCTAGGCACCCAACTCGCCCTTTCGGTCTCGAAAATGGTTTTTGGCTGAAGTATGCTTCTTGTCATATTTATCTCGCAAATAAATAAGGTATTAAAAAGACAGGAAATTTAAACAAATACATTCGTGGCTACATTATTTACGGACTTGCAGTCATTTCCTTACAATAATTACAAACATATTTAAGAATATTTGGCCATTATAACGGCTCTTTTACAAAATATTTCCTATTCTAATCCGGGCAGCACAACGGCTTATATTGGCTATATTGCGCCGGATTTAAATAACAATTTTAAGAATAAATAAAAGACAGAAAAGTAAATAAATAAAATAAACGGCGCCCTTAAAGGTTTTACCTTTTAGAGCGGCGGTGTGCTCGCTCTGTCCTTCAGGGAGAGGGAGTCTTTTGTTGTTGTTGTGTGGTTGTTGTTTTGATTTGGGCAGAATGACTACTTATTTCTGAGAGTTTGGGCTTGTCAACTCGGGCAGAGTGTCACCTTATTTGGGTAGGTTTTGGCCTTTTTGGTTGGGCGGAACCTAGACTTAGTTTTTTGACTTTTTAGCTCGTTACTCGGGCAGAGTAACGACTTACTTTGGGATTTTTGGACTGGGGAAATGAGGTGGATACCTAACAACTAGGCTAGGGATCACTTATAACCTATGGGTTTTTGATTTGGCAGAGTTTGGACGGGGTTTGGAGACTCTAGGGGCTTCCACTCACCTATCTCGCACCTCTCGTACTAATATATCGGTAGAATATCGACAGAGCTTCGCTGCGATTAAAATCGCGGAGGAAAAATTGAGCACTGAAACTAGGAGGCCGAGACCTCTATTTATACTTGAAGGCAGGGACCCGGTGGGAATTTCCTGATTTGTTCACCCTGCATCAGCCGCTTGTACCATGTGCTTCGAAGCTTGTACAATTTCTATCTGAGAGAGATGAATAGTGAATATCTCGGTGCCAACTTTGCAACCCTTGGTGCGGCACCAAGAGGCCTTGGTGCGGCACCAAGGCAACTATTCCACTTTCGTTTTTTGCACTTTCACCCCCTGCAGTTCACTGTTTCGCGCATCCTTGTTTTCTTTTTGCATTTTTGACTCCTGTAACTTGACATTTGTTAAGTTTTAACAGTTCTTGATATTTTATGTCAGTCACATACCAAGGGTACGAAATTGGGGTGTCTACAGAGCCCCTCAACGATGGAGTTTACGGGTAACCCAAGGCTTACCGAGTAGACGAACATCGTTGATAAACAATAGACTCTCCAATTTCGTTCATTTAAGAACGGGAGAATGCAATTGGTAGCAGTTATAATGCACAGTTAACATGCTATCCAAACTTCATAACCTAGACATTTTTAGTCAGTTATAAAAAAGTTATCGCAGTTTTAAGCAGATATGAATTTAATGTGCTCTGATGGTCGGACCTACTAATGTAGGCTGCCTACGTATTCCCCATTAAAGGAAATCAGACCAAACGTAGTTCAGGCCAAAACCTAAACTACAACCAAGTGAGGATGTCATGTTCTTCGGGTCATGCCCGATCGAGAACACAACGGAAAAAGATTTTTGTGTTTTTCGAAAAAGCCGTATTCTTCCGGTCCGAAACCGTTGTCAAATACGGTATGAAGATTTGAATGTTTTTCTGCCACCACATTTCAACCGGTCAATACCTTGTCGTTGAAACGTGTTAAGAGGAGTTTTCAAAGTTGTGTCTGGCTGGTCGCTGCCTTGTTTCCTAACATAACCGGAAAACTTTCAAATATCCAAAAAACTGCATTCGACCGATAAAGATCCGTCGCCGAGCACGGCAAAGTAATCGCTCTTCAAGTATTTTCGAAAATTGTTATGTGGAAAACATTCTTTTTCCTTCCTTTTTTTCTCGCTCTCTCTGTTTTTTTTTCAAATATTCCTCTTTTTTTGTGTTTTTGAAGTATTCCTCTTTTTTTTTTTCGTTTTTGAAATATTCCTCTTTTTTTTTTTTGAAATCAAAACTCAATTTGAAAAAGAGTTTTTTCTTTTATTTTAAAAACAAAAGAAAACTTTTTTTGAACCAAAACTCATTTTGAAAAGAGTTTCGTTTTTTTTTATTTTGAAAACAAAAGCAAAAAAAAAAATTTCTTTTTCTTTTTTGAACCAAAACTCATTTTGAAAAGAGTTTAGTTTTTTTTATTTTGAAAACAAAAGCAAAATAAATTTTTAAAAATTTTTTTTTTTTCCTAGAAAGGAAATTATTCTAAAGTCAAGGTAAGAATACTGTACCTGACTTACCTTTTTGCGCCCAGGTGGCTACCGCGGATTCGGCTGATCTTGGCATTTTTGCCACTCTTGCTGGGGAATTCCCCAGCGGGCCCCTATAGCAGCTTATTGGACAAATGAAATGCACATAATGGATGCATGAGTTATTCTATTTGGTGTAGATGCAATGTAGAACACTCATAAGATGATGCATGAATGTTTCACACTTTACTATATACATGGCAAATGCAGTCCTAATATTATTTAAGATGCAAAATGAATTATGTATATGCAGAATAAATGACATATAAAAATTGTTTTTGTTTTTGTTTTTGTTTTTATTATTTATAAAAGAATGATGTTTAATAAATGTTTATTTACATGTAAATGTATGTACATGTATAAGAATGGTACGCGACAATTTAGAGAATTATTTATTTATTTTACTATTTATTTATTTATTTTTTATTTTTTTATGAAAAAACCTTTACTTTATTTTTATGCTAAAAAGAATTTTTTGTAAAAAAATCATGAAGTATACAGTATGCAATATGTTCATTATTTATTTATTTTTGCTTATTTAAAAGACTGTACATAGAAGAAAATGAAGGTAGAGGACTTACCTCTTTTTTTTCAGGTTCGCAGGGATTTTGAAAGGATGCGGGTATCATGCACCGATGTGGCTGAGATTTTTGACATGTTACCCGAGGATGCAAAATTGTTGGTGGAGGGTTCAGGTTTTAGCGTCTTCATGCACTCCTTCACCCATTTTACCAGCTTCCTTCCCATTTTCGATGTGCTCAGGGACTTCTGGTGGGACACCACCCATACCTTTCATTTTGGCTGGGGGGAGGCGACCATGACCCCGTGCGACTTCGCTGCAATCACGGGGATCCCTACCAGCATAGGGGAGACCCTGGCCCTTGACTTTACTCTCCGTCATCGTAGGGAGGAGATTGTGGACCTCCTGGGCTTCGAGCCCCGTTTCAAATCATCGGATGAGATTTTTATCGGCGTTCGGTGGCTTCTTAATAATGTCGGGCGGGTGCCGGCTGATGATGAAGCTGCTATAACTCGAGTGGCAAGAGCGTTTCTTTTCTTCTTTCTTGGCACATCGCTCTTTGCCAACTCCTCTGTCACCCTAAGAGCTTCCGTCCTGGCTTGTCTTACAGATTTTGATCGGATCCCTTTGTATGACTGGGGACAGGCTGGTTTGGCTGAACTTTATGCTTCCATGGATAGGGCCAGCCGGAATGACTCGCCGACTCTGAATGGGTTTGCCCCGGCGTGGGAGGTACATGCCTTTTCCTGCTTTTTCATCACATTTTTTTGTACCATTTTTTTTATTTTTTATTTTTGACAACATATTTATTATTATTTTTGTGCAGGTCTGGGCCTTCTCATTTTTCAGATTTTCGCCGGGTCGCCTCATTCGGCGAGTTTACCAGCCTCCGTATCTGTCCCAATATGTTGACAGCAACAGGGTGAATCCGACTGAGGACGGTGGTTGTAATAATAGGGAAAGAGTGCTGGAGCGAATTGTTGGCTCGAGTCCGGGTTCAGTGCACTTTCTTCCCTGGGAGGGCCTGGAGGGACATTATTCTACTACTCGATGTTCGGCCATTTGCCGGATATTGATCGTTTCCATCATGGTGGATTCTTTGTATATGGGCGGCGGGTGAACCGTCGTCGGCCTTTTCTAGTGGCTCGGTGGTGCCTCCTTGGCCTCCTTCTTGGGTGATAGAGCCGGCGGCCGACCTATGCTTGGGGAAATACCTCGTTCCTGCGACAGATTATCCAGTGATGTCATACGAGGATTTCCTGAGATTAGAGCTGCATCCCCCTCCTCCTGCTCCTGTTGTGCCCAGGCGGCATTCTGATGCTTCTGCCAGGCCAGGGTCATCTACTTCATTTCTCGACGAGAACGTGTTTACGAGCTGATGATATTTTCTCTACTTTTCGGTATGAGTGGGCGGTGGCTTAGTAGAGCGAGGTTCTTCACGATGTCGAGATTCGGGGCGTCGTGTCCGGGCAGGCTCGTTCGGTAGACACATCCACCTTTATTGTCTCTTTTCTTTATTATTTATTTTATTATATTTTTTATATTTTTTTACACACATTTTTTTATGCACACTCCTTTTTTTTCGAGACTAACATTTTTTTTATTATTCATTATTTTTTTTAGGTGAGCGTGTCTACTTATAAGAAGGCTGCTGCGGGCTTCTTGACATCGGCAAGTATATCGAAATTGGTTGATGAATTCTCTTGCAAGGAGGCTCGGTCGGCGGCGGCGGGCGTCGAGATGGCGATGATGGCGATGATGATGATGATGATGATGATGATGATGATGATGTGATGATGATGATGGGTCTAGCAGCGGCGGGCGGTCGGGATTGGTGGCACAACGGGTCTCAGGGTCATGGGTGGTGGTTTTCCCAGAAGCCAGTCGTCCCGAGCACATTAGCTTTGGATTCCTGCGAACATTAGCATCTTTCCCTCTCTTTTTTTTTATTATATTTTTTTTTTTTGTAAAAGAAACCTGTACAGACATTATGATACAATGCAATATAATGTATATGATGCAACATGTTACACATGCAAAAATAAATTCACACGAAAAAAATAAAACTATACTGGGACATCTAAAATGTAATGGCACTTGTACTTTAAAAAGGGATTTTTAAGAATACACCTTTGGATTAAAGCGGGCTTTTCGGGTGATATCGGAGCGGAAAAATGGCGAAATCCCTTATTCTTTCGGCGCCACAGGTGTTGAGCCCGTGCTCGTAGCCGTCTTTCATAGGCCTCCTTTTCTTTTCGCGATCAGATGCAGAAATAGCAGAATGTCGGATCACCAAACCAGGATACCGGGCAGGAATTTCACAATACAGTGGACATTTTTGGTGCCACCATTGAGGGCTATGGTGCGGCACCAAGAAACTTCTTGGTGGCACCATAGTTTTCCTATCGACCCTTTGTTTTCTTATTTACTTTGGACAACGTGTGTCCGTTTTCTCAATTCGCAGTATAAATTCTGGCGGAAACGAGCTCAGTTCTTCACCGATTCATTTCATTCCTTCTTTCTAAATTCACCAGCTTCTGTCTCGCTTGCCATAGCCCTTTTTAGCCATAACAATATTTCTCGCATCTCTTATAAATGGCCGCCCGCATTCCTACGGCTCTGGAAATTGAGGTTTATGAAAATGCCCTGGATTTCTGGATCCTTTCTTTGCGATCTGACGAAAGGGATTGGTTTGAACATCTTTTCGGCTTTAGGTGCCTTCTATCCTGGCGAAATGTCATAATTAATTGGGACATGTTGAGGGAGCCGCCGGTTTTGGTCTCTGAGGATCACTTGTTTAATTTTGGCATGAACGAGATGTGTCCCACATTCGAGGAGTTCTGTGCTATGCTTGGAGTGGCACCTACTCGTCAGATCGCGGTACCCGCCTACAGAAGGCGTCCGTACATGGCTATCCGGGAGCTCTTCAATTCTACCCGCCGAGCTACTCCAGGATTTTTCAATGGGGACTCTTTCAATTTGATGGTTCTTCCTGGAGCCTTCACAGAATATATTGAAGATGACGTGGACTATCAGCGGCGTAGATTAACAACACTTTTTCTCTGCTTAGTAGGGAGATATTTGATAGTTGGTCTACGGATTAGTAGATGGCGGGTCATAGACTTAGCATTACTGAGGCTCGGGATCGCCGGTGAACATTGTTCGGTGATTTTAGCGAGACTTTCACTGGCTTTTTTTGCTGGAATGAATTGTTCCCTACTGGTAGCCCCATTCTGGTCCACATGTGGCTAGAAGAGCACTTCCTTTGGGTCCAGGCTCCCGTGCCGCTCGGAGCTCCTTATGATCCTTCCTTTTATGGAATCTTGCGGGCATTTTCCCCGACTAATTATTACGATATTGATGGACCGATCACTTCTATCGTCGGGGCTCGATGGATATAGTGCGGGTTCGCCCTTTGGGAGATCAGGCTTTTTCTTCGTCACTCAGATGAGTACGACCAAGTGGTCATGTTGGGTCTTTATCGGACTTCTTTTTACCAACCGGACCGGATCTTGCGGCAATTTGGAAGGGAGCAAGTGATCCCGGACACCTCCCGTCCTATATACATGGGAAGGGAGTTCACCGACGATCGTCTGGGTCCCACTATCCAGGGCATGTGGCTCAGAGATCTTTGAAAGGGAGGTAGCATACCCATATTCTGATTATATGCTCATGTCCCTTGGGTATTTAGCGTGGGTTATGGTAGGCTGGCGAGGGGCGTCTCGCGCCATCCGGCATGTCTTGAGACATTTTTGGGCCGTCATATAACCAATGGAGTGGATGTTCGCCTGTTGGAAGTAGGCGAGGACATTGATAGTTCAGGGTTGGTTGTTCCTCGGGCTCTAGGAGGCAGAATTTCAACGGGTTCATGGCCTTAATACTCGGACGGCTGGCCGGACATTGCTGGGTCCCAACAATACATCCCTGATTGAGTGATTTTGGTCAACGGCATAACCCATAGGAACAAGAAGCGCTGCCCTCCTCGGTGGTTGGGGTGCTTGCTCGAGGCGGTGGTCATGAGCCTCCGCGGTGAGCTTGGCAAGCGACAGGACAACCCACAGGAACAAGAGATAGGCTGCTCCTCCTCCCCCCTCTGTATGGGGTCTTTGGTCTCGAAATGATGAAGCGGGTCCGAGCAACAACCGCTCGAAAAGCGGAGATGCCGATGATGAAGAGGGAGACACATCTGGTGGCTCCCATGCTGATGAGTCTAGGGCTTCTTCTGCGCCTCGCAGAAGGAGTATATGGGCCCGGCTCGGTGGACGCCGTAGGCATTGATAGACCGCTCGGGGCTAGGGCTGCAAGAAAAGGAATTGTTTCTGGGGAAAAACAAAGGGGTATAGGCAGTATATAGATATGTACAAATGCAAATAATGTATAATATAGACGTCTTGATAAATATTCCTAAGTTGCACCTTAGGACCTGTAAAATTATATTTTAGTGTTTTAATATGAGCTGCTTTGTCGTGGTTTTTCTCTTCTGTCAGTCGAGCCTCTGACGTGCTTGAAGACTGGAGGTAGTATGCTGAGGGCTTCAAATAATGCCTTCCCTCTCCTCTTTATTTTTTTTTTATTATTTTATTATCATCATCATTATTATTATTATTATTATTATTATTATTATTATTATTATTTTTTTTTTTTATTTTTTTTGTGCTCTAATTTTTGCCTAGGCCGCCCTTTCGGGTTTTCAACCTAGCGAGCCTCTTATTATTTTTTTTCATCATTTTTTTATATGCCCTAACTTTTGCCTAGGCCGCCCTTTCGGGTTTTCAGCCTAGCGGGCTAGAGAGGGAAGCATCAGCTGGATAGGATGGCTCAGGCGTAGTACCTTTTGAGCTTGTCGAGGTTGAAGGGCTGGACAAGATCTTCCCCGTCCTGGTTTGTGAGAAGCACGACACCTCCTGATTGGATCTCCTTAACAATGTACGGTCCCATCCAGGGAGACTTCCATTTTCCCCTAGTATCAACATAACTAGGGGGTTTTTCTCGAAGCACAAGGTCTCCAACTTGGATATCACGGCCTTTGACTTTTTTGTTGAAAGCTCGGGCGATACGCCTTTGATATGCCCGGGTATGCTCCAAGGCTAACAGACGTCGTTCATCAATCAACGCCAGTTCTTCGTATCGCCCTTTGACCCAGTCAACTTCTGCTATATCAGCTTCCATCATTACTCTTAATGATGGAATTTCCACCTCTATTGGTAGTACCGCTTCCATGCCATATGCCAGAGAATAAGGGGTAGCCCAGTGGGTGTGCGGATCGACGGGTAGCCCCAGGGCTAGTGGCAATTTTACGCCGCCTCTTCTCAGTATCGCCCATTTTTCTGATGATGTTCTCGAGAGTTTTATTGGTTGCTTCAACGGCACCATTGGCTTGTGGCCGGTAGGGGGAGGATTTGTGTCTTTGGATCTTGAACTCGTCTAGCAGACGGTTCACGTCCCCTTCAAAATGAGAGCCGTTGTCGGAGATGATCTCGAAAGGTACCCCGTAGCGATATATGATATTGGCCCGAATAAATTCAGACACCTTTCGGGCATTTAAGACCTTGTAGGAAGAAGCTTCTACCCACTTTGTGAAGTAATCGATGGCTACCAGGACGTATTCGTGGCCATTAGATCCCTTCGGGTGAATTTGGCCTATGACGTCGATACCCCATGTTGAGAAAGGCCAGGGGCTGTGGAGTTGTATAGGACGTGTGGGGGCACATGTTGTAGATTGGCAAAGCGTTGACATTTGTCGCAATGTCGCACCCACCGAATCGGCGTATCTTTCGGCGTAATAGTACCCCGGATGACTTTCTTTGATAGCATATGGCCATTCATGTGGGGCCCACAGGTACCACCATGTAGTTGATCCATAATTTGCTCGTTTGGCACGATTGACACATAGGTTGAGGCCTTGATAATGTGCCTCTTATACGTGCCGCCACCGCCGAGTGCAATTGGGAGGCCCATCTTCGCAGGGAGACTCTTCCCCTTTTGTCTAAGCCAGGAGGATAAATACTTTTCTGGAGCAGATTTAAGATGTCAGCATACCAGGGCTCGTGATCTGCTTCAGAGGCTGCGTTGATTTTGAAACAGTATGCCGGAGTGACCTTCTTCCCGACTATGAATGGCTGGACTTTAGTTTCGGCGGGAATCTGGACTAGTGACGCCAGAGTGGCTAGGGGCATCGAAATTGATTCCTATCTCGTGGCAGTAATGGAGCGAGATAGAACCAAATCGGCGGCGATCGTTATTAACTTGGCATGATAGAGCTGCAGCCGAGGTTCCTGGGTCCTCCATCTTCCTTCGACTTGATTTATGATCAGGGCCGAGTCTCCATAGACTTCGAGATTTTTAGCTCCTCTTTGGAGAGCTTCTTCTAGGCCAGCAATACAGGCTTCATACTCCGCCGTATTATTTGAACATTCGAACTCCAACCTTATAGCCAGCGGAGTATGAGAGTCAGCCGGATCGATTAACAGGATTCCTATGCCAAAGCCTCTTTTGTTTGCGGCTCCGTCAAAGAACATCTGCCAACAGGTGTCCTGGTCAGTGATTTCCAGGATACCTTCATCTGGGAAACCGGGCTCAGTTGCATCTTCGGCCTTCAAAGGTAGATCAGCTAAGTGGTCTGCAATGACGCTCCCTTTGATAGACTTGAGAGTGACATAAGTTATGTCAAACTCGTTAAGAAGAAAAGACCACTTGGCCAGTCGGCTGGATAGTGACGGCTTACCGAAGATGTATTTGATAGGGTCCATCCTGGATATGAGCTTGATGGACCTTCCCTGGAGATAGGTTTTGAGCCTCTGAGTGGCCCAGACTAGGCCGGTGCAGCTTTTTTCCAGTAAGAATAATTTAGCTCGCTTCCTTGTAGCTTCCTACTTATGAAATATATGGCATTTTCAATGTAGGAATCTTCTTTCTCTTGGGCGAGCATAGCCCCTACTGATGTGTCTGTGACGGTCAAGTATATGAGGAGAGGTTTATGTGTATGGGGTGGAGCTAGCACAGGGGGATTGGTAAGGTAGGCTTTTATTTTCTCGAAGGCTAGCTGGCACTTTGCGTCCCAGACTTGGTTGGTATTCTTTTTCAAGAGTTTAAAGAGGGGCTCACAGGTGGTAGTCAGCTGTCTGATGAAACGGCTGATGTACTGCAACCGGCCTAGGAAGCCTTTGACTTCGGTGGGAGTTTTTGGCTGTGGCATCTCTAGGATGGCTTTGATCTTTGCTGGCTCGATCTCGATGCCTTGCTTAGTTACTAAGAATCCCAGGACCTTGCCTCTGGTAACCCCGAATGTACATTTGGTGGGGTTGAGCTTCATCTGGTGCTTTCTGAGTCTTTCAAAGAACTTCCGAAGATCTTTAATGTGAGCACCGTAGGCGTCGCTGGAATGTATGATCATATCATCAACATAGACCTCCATCTCTTTGTGGATCATGTCGTGGAATAGGGTGGTGGCAGCCCTCTGGTAAATGGCTCCGGCATTCTTTAATCCGAATGGCATGACAGTGTAACAATAAGTTCCCCAGGGAGTGGTGAATGAGGTCTTCTCCTGGTCTTCTGATGCCATTTTGATTTGGTTGTAGCCTAGCATGCCGTCGACGAAGGATCGGACTTTGTGAGCTGCGACGGCATCTACCACAATGTCAATGTTGGGCAGGGGGAAATCATCTTTGGGCGACACTTTGTTGAGGTCGCGGAAATCTACACAGATTCTGACTTTCCCGTTGGGCTTGGGAACGGTCACTATGTTGGACCAGTCGGGTATTCAACTACAGAATGAAGTTGACGCGCAAATGTTTCATGATTTCTTCTTTGACTTGTAGTATCGTGGGTTCAGGGAATGCGGTGCTCAGCGCCCTGGATAGGGGTGCGTCGTGCGGATGCGGTGACATCCATCGCTGCTCCACCCTCCCTTGTTTAGGGAGATCGAAATCAAAAGTGCGGGAGGAGTGCTGTCGAATAGCGCGTTGGAATGCGCCTCGGTTGCCTTTAGTGGATTTTTGATCCAATATGGGAGCTTTGGATTTTCTATGTCAAGTTATCCCTTTTTTAGGGGATACCAGGATATAGGAAAACATCACCTTTCCATTCCCATCCTCCCTTGTTTAGGGGAGAACGTGAAAGTGCAAAGAAAGATGTTGCAACGCCCCCACTATGGATTTTATGAAAATAGCCTTATGGCCTATTTCGGATCACTATGAGTGCTTGGGGTTTTCTACGTCAAGTTATCCCTTGTTTAGGGGATACCAGGACATAGGAATACATCACCTTTCCATTCCCATTCTCCCTTTTTTAGGGGAGAACGTGAAAGTGCAAAGAAAGATGTTGCGAGGCCCCACTGGATCCAAAATGTTTTTAGAGTCGCCATCTTTATTTTAAGGCAAAAATAAAGCAAAACCAGAAAAAGAAAACCAGAGATGAAGAAAGCGGGTTCGGAGGCTAAGTTACGAGTTGGGAAGGTGCTAGGCACCCAACTCGCCCTTCGATCTCAAAACGCGGTTTTTGGCTAAAGTATGCTTTTGATATATTTATTAAGCAGATAAATAAAGCATTAACGCCTACAAATACATCCATTACATCTATATTATTTACAGACTTGCAACAAACTCTTTTACAAACAATTACAAATATACTTGGAAATATTTGGCCATAGTAACGGCTACATTTAGTATTATTTCCTAACAAAATCCGGGTAGCATAACTGCTTATATATTGATATTGAACCGGACCGGAAATAATACATTTACAAATAAAGACTTTATTGAATAAATGAAGCAAATAAATACAAACTTATCTAAAAACATTTTGCCATAATAACGGCTACATTTAGTACTATTTCCTAATTAAATCCGGGCAGCACGACTGCTTATATGACTACATTGGGCCGGACTAGAAATAATACTATTACATGGAAATGAAAGATTCTAAAAATAAAAACTTACAAACGGCGTAGGGGTGTGCTCGCTCTGTCCCTCGGGGAGAGAGAGTCTTTTTTTTCTGGTCTGGTCTGGTCTGGTTGAAGTTGTGTGAATTTGGGCAGCGTGACTGCTTGAAAAGTTACTTTTCGGCCTCGGGATCGGGGCAGGGTAACTGTTTGTTTCTGGTTGTTTGTTTGACTGAGGTAGGCTGAAATCGGGCAGAGTAACGGCTTACTACTGGCTGATTGGGCCTTTTAAATCGGGCAGAGCAACTGCTCTATCCACGATTTTTGAACCGGGGAAAAGGGATGGATACCTAGCTGGGGGGCTAAGGTACACTTCTACCGGTTGGATTTGTGTTTGGCGGAGGTTTGGCAGGGTTTCGAGGCTTTTGAAAAGATCGCTCGGTATTTATTTCTTCAGCGTAACGAGGACGCAGAGAAATTTTACGGATGAATTGTGTGTTGAATGAAGGAGCCGGACACCTCTATTTATAGGAGGAAGCTGGGACATCGCTGGAATTTTGAGATTTCATCAAACGCATTGATCGAGTGTACGCCGCGCTGAACGAGTTGCATTTTACGGCAAAAGCTTGGATGAACAGTGCTGGGAGAAACGGTTTGGGCGCCACCCTATGGAGGTTTGGGCGCCATGCCCAAACCCTTGGTAAGCCATGCCTAAACCTCAAACTAGGCTTATTTTTGACACTTTAGTCCCTGTAATTTGTCCTTTTGTGCATCCTGCTTTGTCCTTTTGCATTTTTGACCCTGTAACTTGACATTTGTTAATGTTTTAACAGGTCTTGATATTTTATGTCATGTCACATATCAGAGGTACGAAATTGGGGTGTCTACAATGACCATTCTGGCTTAATGCGGCGGAGCTTTGTTTGACTGGGCGAGCATCCAGATATGTGGGAATCCGGTGCTCGACTATAGCTGGATCCAGGCCGGGCATATCTTCGTAGGACCAGGCAAAGATGTCTACGAACTCTTTGAGGAGATCAATGAGTGCCTTTCTTTCTGGACCTTGGAGGTAACTGCCGATTCTGATCTCTTTGGTTTCATTGTCTAGCCCCAGGTTGATAGTGGACAGGTCTTCAGTATTTGCTGATGAATGACTCTGTTCCTCGTACTCGACTGACTTTGCAAGCTCAAGTAGATAATTTTTATCTTTTGGGTCCATTTTATTAAATGACTCATTATCATAATTATCATTGTTTAATGCGTCTTTTAAAGTAGGTGCAACTAAGGAATAAGCAAAGACATTCATATTATTATTAAAAGCACATTGTACAAGGGTTATTACATTGTTGAGGACCTGGGGTTTAAGATCCTCAACTATAGGTAGCGGATTGGTAGATGACCAATCCGTAAAGCTAGGGAAAGGATCGGGGATGGCATATCCGAAGCGGTCTACCAGGTCTGCGGGTGTTAGGAGCGGACCGGTCGTGGTGTACCAATTCTGCAGAGGCTTATTGGACATAGACTCGAACTCAGTAGGGAGCTTTTCATGATCAGTGCCTCTGTCTATCATACCCAGAAAGCTGTCTCCTAGACCATCATCATCTAGCAGGGCCAAAGCATAATCATCTTGGTCTATAGACCAAGTATTTTCAATGGTGACAGTCTTATAAGCGGTGCTACGGGGCTCCAGGGTAACCTGTTCCATATCATCTGAGAGAATACTGACATCATCAAAGACTTCCCAACCAGGGCACCTTTCCCCATTCTGGTCTATCCAGGGTTCAGGAAACATGAGATAGGCTTCAGTTTCCCCCTTACGTACAAAGTAACCATTTAAGGTTTTTCTATAGGACTGGAGAAGGGGATGTTCATAAGGACACTTTTCTCTTTCTGCCTTCCTTTTCTCACGTTTCTGTTTCATGACTATGGCTACTTCAGCTGGAGTAGGTGTGTATCCTAGACCGAAAGGAGGGATACATTCCTTAAGTTCATCTTGGACTAAATTGGCTAGCCTTTGGTGATTCCTGCCGAGACCTAGACCAGGCATATAATTCATTTTTCGGAACATGTTTAAAGGGACCATGTTTCCTAGGGAAGTAACTTTCTTTCCAATGATGTCAGTTTCTCGGCCATATTCAATGGCGTTGATCACAGCTTGGGGGATAACCTCAAAGCCACTGAGAAAAATACCAGTGTCCTCGTGTTCTATCTCGAGGATTGGGATATCCTCGCTTTCCTTATTCTCCACGATCTTATCGGCCAGAATAATTATTATGTGGTCATTGTGGATGAATTTGACACGCTGGTGTAATGAGGAGGCTACCCCTTTACCCCATGAATCCAAGGGTGTCCCAATAACAGGCTAAAGGTAGCTGGAATATCCAGGACTTGGAACTCAACTGGCATGTTTAAGGGCCCAACTATTAACATTAAAGTGACTACCCCCAAGACACATCGACTGGTGTTGTCGTATGCCTTAACTGTCTGCGAGGAAGGAGCGAGTTCTGATATTTTTATCCCCAGCTTGGCTAGTGTGCTGGCAGGACATACATTCAGTGAAGACCCATTATCTATCAAAACTCGGGGAACCCGTTTCTCCAGAATTCCCACAGTGATATGGAGAGCATCAATGTGGTTAGTTCCTTCCCTTGGCAAGTCTAGATCGGTAAACATTATTACGTTCCTGAAATGGATGTTCCCGATCATTTGAGTAAGCTCATTGGGGGAGGTTTCAATAGGAACGACTGCCTGGCTTAGTGACTTAGCCAGTGTATCACGGTGGGTCTTAGAAGCACACAGTAAACCCCAGATGGAGATGTTGGCCTGAGTTTTCTTCATCTGAGCTAATAAAGAATCTTCCACCGTTTTAGCCCCAGTATCTATTACTTGATCTTTTCTAGAGTGGTCACCTCTTTCAAGGTTTGGTTGGTAGGCTCGGCCAGATCGGGTAAGGTGGCTAACATCTCCACCAACCCAAGTGGCTTTTTCAATGTTACAGGTGTTTTGGCTACCAAGGATGGTGTCCCAAGAGAGCATATTACAGCTAGGCTCTTTTATGGATAAGGGTGGAGGAATAGGAATGAGGATATATGGAAGTGGATGTTTATTTATTTCAAACTTGGACACAAGAGGGTTTTCATCAACCTCAATCATATTGATTTGAGGTAGAGGGTTATTGACTACATTTGGTCTGGGTGGAGGTTTTTCAATAACCTTGTCATCTATTAGGTCCTTTTTTTTTTTTAATAAAGCAGGGCGGCACCTGCGGAAATATAATTAAAACAAGCAAATAAACACAGAGGGGGACAACCTGTCAACCGAAGGAAGACAAGGAACCTTACCTCGAAAAAACAAGGAAACTATTTCCTAAAACTATACAGACCATCCCTATCAAAAGCTATAACTTTTTTAATTATGACAGGAAGGTTCACAAACTCTGAAATCACTACTTGACTCCCGTGCTCATGCGCAAAAGCCGCTAATTTATCAGCTACCATATTTTGCTCTCTAAAAACATGCTTCAACACAAATCTACCCAAAAGACCCTTACAGTCCCGAAGCAAATATATGTGCTGCCAAGGTTCACGAAGACCTCCAACTAACACATTAGGTCCTGGATAGCATTTTTGAGGGTGTAACATTTGTCGGTGAGGTGACCACTAGAGCGATGATATTCACAAGATCGGGCATGGTTCCAAGTCACGGGGGGTCAGTGGCTTATAATTTTCCAGCGGCTTCAACATTCCTTGTGCCATTAGCACCTGCAGTATCACAGACTGGGGAGCTTGCAGATCATCAAAATGTCGGCTTACCCCTGCTCGATTTGAAGTTTCGGCCGGGCCATTATTTGCTCTCCAACGTATTGAGGCTGTCCGACCCATAATACCATGGAGCGAGCTATAATTTTGGGTTGAAAATGGGGTTGAGGCATTCCTACCATGTTGACAAATTGTGCGGTTATCTTTCCTTTGGAGTAACGGAAAGAACTAGAGACGTATTGGTTTTTACTGGCCGTCAGTATATCATCATACAATACGGCTCCTATCTCCGCTATTTCTTTGAAATTGGTATAGGGAGGTACCGCATATGTTCCGTAAATGGGCCGGAGGTTTTTGATGAATATTCTAAGATGACTCTACGGATCGGTCTGCAAAGGTCCGTGCCAGCTTTCTCTTCCACCGACCGCAAACTCTACAAGAAGGTTTCCTTTTCCGTTGGGTGCACGATTCAAGGTCCCTTCTATTTTCGGATCTGTATTATCTTTATATCTTTCAAGGAATGCTTCGGCTATCCGTCCTGTGTATTCATGTGCTGGCGTCGAGCAAACATTAACCATTGTTTGGCGGCTCCTACTAGGGTGAGGTGAAAATTGGAAGCCATAGCCTCAAAGCTAGCTCCCCTTGACTGCATGCCAGTGGAATAAGACTTCAAATGGGATATAGGGCATCCAGTCCCGTCAAACTTTTCTATGTCGGGCATTTTGAACTTTGAAGGAAGTATTGCTGATGGTTGCAATGTTAGGGCCCGCGTAGAAAATTCCCCTTTATTGAGGAGTTTAAGCATCATGGCCTTCATATTTTCCATGTCGGCCTCCATTTTGGTGGTTGGGGGAGTTGGCTTTTGGTATATACTGGCCGGATTTGGGAAGGCTGGGTTATTTCCTGGTTGAAGGTTTTGGTAAGGATTTTGGGCTGGTGGGTTTTGGATAGTATATGGATTCTGGGTTGATGGAATTTGGGCATTATAAGGACTCTGGGTTGGATATGGGTATTGGGTTGGATAAAGGTCTTGGGTTGGTGGGTTTTGGACAGTGTAAGGGTTTTGGTTTGGTGGGTTTTGGGTGGTGTATGGATTCTGGGTTGGTGAGTTATTGGCGGTTTCAGCCGGGCAACCAGGATCATTAGGAGGTAAATATGTGGTAACTTGGCCTGGTGGGTTAAAGCTTTTTGGGTCCATATGTGGGCTATTTAGGAGTGGGTTAGTTATAGGAAAAGGGAGGTCATTTGGATTCTGGGTATTTGGGGGAAGATATGGTGGATAAGGCGGGTAAGGATAGATATTTGGGTAGTAGGGACTTGGTGGAGGATTGGGATTTGGGATAGTGGTAGTATTTGGTGGGTTAGTGTTTGGCTGAGGGGTTGGGTTTGGAGGCACCTGAGATGTAGATGCATCTTGGGGAATAGTAGGGGAAGAATTCACCTCACCACTGGATTTTAGACTTTGCACCAGACTAGCCATTTGACTCATTGCCGCACCCAACCTCGTCAAACCATTCTGCATTGCCGAGGCGAACATACCCCTCGGAGCCCCGAACTGCACCATAGCCGATCTGCTCACTTTCGGCCGCCATACCGCTTGCTCGGATCCGCACCCTCCCGATTCGCCTGCCTCGATCCGAAATTAATACCTCTCGATCCGATTTACGCACTACTTCCCAGTATCAACCACCCAAAGATATCTCGCCTTTCCAAATTCGGGCCAGTTTCGAGGAAAATGGGGTTTTGGAGGTATCGAAGGTCGGAGGTCGCCTCGGGCTTGGTACTGGCGTGCCTTTTTATTAGTATTTTATTATTCTATTTTTTTTTCGTTCCCTACAATTGACCGGATAAGCACCTGCTTTATTTTGACAGTCTCAGGACTTTTCCTGGAACAGTGGATTCTTTCTCCAGAGTATAGGACCAACGTATTCCACCGCCTTCGACTCCCAGATCGGATCGTCCCGTGCAAAGGGCCTATACTCTTTCCAGGATCCACCATCTGAAATGGTCTAAGTTGAGCATCTGAGAATTATAAATCAACCCCTGTTTATTATTTATATTTATATGTTATATTATTATTTTTTTGTGCGCACTTATTATGTATATATAATTTTTTTTACTTGCGCATTTTTTTTTTGATATATATATATTTTTTGATTTTTTTGATAATATAAATATATATATATTTTTTGACAGGGGCTGGCTCATAATTCAGAAATGCAAAAACCGGTCGGTCTGTGAAGTGTCCTGAAAAACTATATGCATTCTAACGTTGGCTTATGCAGGGGGTAGGCTGGCCATGGTGTAGGGTAATAGTTCTGAATATATCTATATGCGTGCACGTGTGTGCGGTATCTAAAAAGCAGTAAAGTCTTTATTTATTCACAGATATATAAACAGAAAAATAAAGCAAATATGGCATGTCTTGCTGTTATGTGTGGATTTTCTCGGCTTTTTTTTTTTTTTAGCGCAAGCAAGCAAGCACACCATTTTAAGAAATAGAAAGAAAAGCGGGGAAACTATCTATCCCTATTAATTACAAATTTTGGTCCTATGTCCCCAAAATAAAATGACAGAATGAATGCAGATATGTATAAATGTACAGAATAAAGTGAAAAAAGAAAATGAACTGAAATAAATAATAATATAGAGCCGGAAGTAAAGCCCCAGCTCTTTTGTTGTGCTGCCCGGAATTTATTGTAACATATAATATATATATATATATATATATATATATATATATATATATATATATATATATATATATATATATATATATTATTATTTTTCAAAATTTTTTTGATATATTTATTATTTTTTTAATTTTTTTTTATATTCTTAAACATGCATGTAACAGTTATTGGAACGAAACTGCTGTAAGATGGAGGATCATATCCACAAATATAGTCATGGCCGTATAGGAACACTTTATTCAAATGCGTAAATTAATATAACAAGCATACTGTAGCCAGAAACGAATAAAAACAAAAAGTTTTATTTTACGAGTCTAGTCCTCCATTTTATTTAAAATAAAACAACTCCCCAGAGTCGCCACCGTGAGGTTCCTGATGTGCTCTCGCGCCCGCGCGCCCTTGGATAGGGGTGCGACGTGCGGATGCGGGACACTACTGCTCTCGTTCCACCCTCCCTTGTTTAGGGGAAGACGAAATCAAAAGTGGGAGAGGAGTGGTGTCTATGTTAGCACGTTGGAATGTGCCTCGGTTGCCTTGAGTGGATTTTGTATCTAATATGGGAACTTATGGTTTCCCGCATCAAGTTATCCCTTTTTTAGGGGATACCAGGATATGGGAATGCATTACCCTTTCATTCCCATTTTCCCTTTTTTAGGGGAAAACGGAAAAGTGCAAAAAAGGATATTGAGACGCCCCCACTATGAATTTTATTAAAAATAGCCTTATGGCCCATTCAGATTACTACGGGAGCTTTGGGTTTCCCGCATCAAGTTATCCCTTGTTTAGGGGATACCAGGATATGAGAATGCATCACCCCTCCATTCTCATATCTCCCTTTTTTAGGGGAGAACGAGAAAGTGCAAAGAGAGAATGTTGCGAGGCCCCACTGAATCCGAAAGTTTTAGAGTCGCCATCTTTATTTTAAGGCAAATAAAGCAAAACCAAAGAAAAGAAAAATAAACCGAGAGAAAAGAAAACGGGTTCGGAGGCTAAGTTACGAGTTGGGAAGGTGCTAGGCACCCAACTCGCCTTTCGTCTCAAAATGGTTTTTGGTCAAGTATGCTTATTGTCATATTTATCTCGCAAATAAATAAGGTATTAAAAAGACAGGAAATTTAAACAAATACATTTCGTGGCTACATTATTTACGGACTCGCAGCCATTTCCTTACAATAATTACAAACATATTTAAGAATATTTTGCCATTATAACGGCTCTTTTACAAAATATTTCCTATTCTAATCCGGGCAGCACAACGGCTTATATTGGCTACATTGTGCCGGATTTAAATACAACTTTTTAAAAATAATAAAAGACAAAAAACAAATAAATACGATAAAATAGCGCCCTTAAAGGTTTTACCTTTTAGAGCAGTGGTGTGCTCGCTCTGTCCTTCAGGGAGAGGGAGTCTTTTGTTGTTTGTTGTATGGTTGTTGTTTTGATTTGGGCAGAATGAGTGCTTTATTTCTGAGAGTTTGAGCTTGTCAACTCGGGCAGAGTGACAGCTTATTTGGGTAGGTTTTGGCCTTTTTGGTTGGGCGGAACCTAGGCTTAGTTTTTGACTTTTCAGCTCGTTACACGGGCAGAGTAACGGCTTACTTTGAGATTTTTGGACCGGGGAAGTGAGGTGGATACCTAACAACTAGGCTAGGGATCACTTATAACCTATGGGTTTTTGTTTTGGCAGAGTTTGGACGGGGTTTGGAGACTCTAGAGGCTTCCACTCACCTATCTCGCACCTCTCGTACTAATAGTATCGGCAGAGCTTCGCTGCGATTAAAAATCGCGGAGGAAAATGAGCAACTGAAACTGGGAGCCGAGGCCTCCTATTTATACTGAAGGAGAGGGACATGGCCGGGATTCTTCAATTTGTTCTCCCTGCATCAGCCACTTGTACCTTGTGCTTCAGAACTTGTACAATTTCTTTCTGAGAGACGCTACAGGAGAAGGCTTGGTGCCAACAAGGAAACCCTTGGTGCAGCACCAAGGGGCCTTGGTGCGGCACCAGCCAACTTTTTATCTTTCAATTTTTTGGACTTTCACCCCCTGCAGTTCACTGTTTCGCGCATCCTGCTTTTCCTTTCGCATTTTTGACTCCTGTAACTTGACATTTGTTAAGTTTTAACAGTTCTTGATATTTTATGTCAGTCACATATCAGGGGTACGAAATTGAGGTGTCTACAGTTACATGTTAGAAACATCAAATAATTAGCTAATCAATATAAATTTTAGAATATTTCAAAGTACAATTGTTTACCTATAATGCAGAACAGAAGCCATAGCATAGATTCGTAGTTGTATGTGTTTTTTTCTCAACAATATTTTTAATAAAATTTATAAGGTACGAATATGACCTTGTCCCCCATGGATATATGTTAAACAACTTCAAATCATCCACAATATCTAAAACAAGCATGCCAATTGAAGTATTCATTTCCTTAGCTCTCAATACAAACTCATATATAAGGGCTAACCCAATTTACATTTATCATCCACATTATCTGCATTGTCAAATACTGCTTTCAAAACTGACTGCTTCACTGCACTCCGTACCATTATATATTCATTGACCAACCTATTCGTAGTTGGAATTCGTTCCGAACAATCTTCTTCCAATCCAACAGATAAGCTGGTGATTAAGGTGTAGTCAGATAATGAAAATCTTAAATTTTTCCCACCTATATGAAACCATAGCTCATCCTTTCTGCCGGTGGATGACTGAATCAAGAACATAGCAAGTACATGGAACAACACATTGCTCCTCTTAATATTTCTATTGGTGGTACATAGTTTTCCAAGCACAGAATTCCTAAACAATTCTTTGTGTAGATCGTCAAGATTTGAATAGACATAATCAACTACTTTTAGATCTTCTCTGCAACTAATCTTCGCATTGTACCATTCAACTTTTTGGGTTAAATACAATATCATTTTGTATGTATTAGAAACATAAAACATTAAATATGAATTAAAACACAAACATATCATCTGTAACTAAAATTGAGTCTGTATTCGCAACATAAAACATTAAATATTAATTAAAACACAAATACAAAAATTGAGTAATGTTCGGTACAGACCATCGAAAATTCTAAGGAATGCTCGGTTACCTTCCCCGAACATTACTATGAATGTTCGGCGGTCTGGACCGAACATTACTATTCCATTGCTTTTTGAAACAATGTTCATCACTCCTTTATTAAATTGACTGTTAGTTGAACCAAATTAATAAACAAATGAGATTATAATAGTCAAAGTATACATTGTTATGACTAATTTTCATCATAGTTGATCAAAAATTGAGTTGGTCAACTAAGAATGATGAAAATAACTTTAAACCCTAGAAAATTATAACAATGTAATGTAAGCTTACCTTGATGATGAGAAACTTAGGGTTGAGTTTGCCTTTGAAAATACCAATTCGATCAACGTGATTAGGAGGTCAAGTTCGTCTGCTATCAACGTCGAGTTAATCGACTTCTTGTTTGAAGGTAATGAATGCAGAAAGGCGGGAACCACCAATAATTTAAGGTGGTCGAATTGATCGACCCTTAAGTCGAGTTAATCGATCGTATTGATCGACCATATTATATACGCCATTTAAGGTACTTTCAAAGGGGAAATGGTCGAGTAAGGTCGAGTTACTCGACCAGTGATCGACCAGACAGTCGAGTTGATCGACAATTGATCAACCTTAAATCCTGAGGGTATTTTTGCCAGTTTATAAATTTACTATTCAAAAGGCCATGAAAGTATAATGCATGGGCCATAAGGTTGTACTTGATAATTACCACATTATTTTGGTAATAAGAATATTTATAGTGAATATGTTATATCATTACAAATGAACATTAAAACATATTAATTAAAATAAATAGATAGAATTAAATTATATAGAAATTGGAAAGAAAGAAAATAGGGTGATAACCGGGCCGGTCCACTGTGATGATATTATAATCGAAAAAGTCCCTTATATTTGTTTTCAATTGTTAAAGTACACTTTTGGTGATAAAATGACGAAGATACCCTTAATGAACAACAAACACGCACATAAAGCCACTATCCAAATTTGGGCATCGGAATGAAAACATTGGGCATCAAAATGCATAATTGAAATCTGTCATAATTTGGGCGTTAAAATCCAAAAAGCTACTGTCCAATTTGGGCATCGGAATGAAAACATTGGGCATCGAAAGGCACAATTAAAATCTGTCAAAATTTGAGCGTCGAAATTCAAAAAGTCACTGCCCAATTTGAGCATCAGAAACAAAACATTGGAAATCGAAACGCATAATTGAAATCTGCCAAAATTTGGGCGTCGAAATTCAAAAAGTCACTACCCATGCATTGGAATGAAAACATTAGGAATCGAGGTGTACAATTGAAATATGACAAAATTTGGGCGTCGAAATTCAAAAAACCACTGCCAAATTTGGGCATTGGACTGAAAATACTGAGCCTCAAAATGCACAATTGAACATTGCCACCATATATCAACATAATTGAGCATCGTAATAGATAAAATTGACGTCAGAATAAATAAATTAAAAACTACCACCAAATATCAAAAAGGTTAGACATCGAAATGAACAAAATTGAACATCCCCACAAAATATCAACATAGTTGAACTTCCTAATGGACAAAATTGGTATCAGAATGAATAAAATATGTTAGACTGTGGGTTGTAGGGGCAGTAGGTAGGTGGAGTAAATTTTTTTTTTTTAGTTCTAAACTTGACTGGTTTATGGCTTTGGAGTTGTTGGGAATTGAGATTAGTGTTAGACTTGTATATTTTTGTTCATTTTACAAATATAGACAAGTATTTGATAAAATGACAAATAAAAAAAATTATAGTCAATGTATTTGATTTTTGATGTAAATTATTTAACAAAATGGTAATTTTGCCTTAATTCTCTGCCCCACCTAGGTCTCGATTACGCCCCAACTAGTTTCCTAGATGCTACTATGCCGCTTAGCGGCCGTCTAACGATTTTTAGAACCTTGGCAATTACACTATTGAACCGCGATGTAAAAATTAACACACTAAAATTGATGAACCGCAGTTCAAAAATAGACTAGTGTAGACACCCCAATTTCGTACCCCCTGGTATGTAACATGACATGCGATATCAAGACCTGTTAAAACTTAACAATTGTCAAGTTACAGGGTTTAAAAATGCAAAAGACAAAGTAGGATGCGTAAAACAGTGAGATGCAAGGACCAGTGTGTCAAAAAGGAGGCTAAAAAAGGCTCCAGGCGCCACCACCAAAGGAAGCAGGCACGGCGCCCAGAGCATGAGGGTTCGGCGCCCAGAGCCTCAACAATGTTTACGATTTGAGAATTTGTACAAGCTCTCAAGCATGCGGTACAAGCTGATGAATCATAAAGAAGAAATTTTAAAGACAGTGGTGTCCCTCCTCTCACCTATAAATAGGGGTGTCCAGCTTCAGTTTTGAGGGCCCAGAAAATTTCCCACTCATATACTGTTCAGCGTGATTGTTACGCCGTAGAGAGCAATCGTGAGATAGAGAAAGTTCCCTTCTCCTATAAGCCTCGAAGCTCTGCCAAATGGCCCAAATCTCATCCAAACTCAAAACCAACCGGTCAAAGTGAGTCTTAGCCTTCCAGCTAGGATTCCACCCTATTCCCTCGGACCAAAAATCCCAAAAAGAGCAGTTGCTCTGCTCGAATCCAAAGGCCAAATCCGCTAGAAGCAAGCAGTTGCTCTGCCCGATTTCCGCCAGCAGCAAGCAAACAACAGCAAAGACGCAAGCAGTTGCCCTGTCCATTTTATGGTGCCCAAAAACAACTTTCGAAAGCAGTTATTCTACTCGAACCGCAGCAGCAGCAAAAGACTCCCTCTCCCGGAAGGACAGAGCGAGCGCACCTTACACTCTTAAAGGTAAACATTTAAGAGTTTTTATATAAAAAATTCTATTTTCATCCGGCCCAATGTAAAAAATATAAGTTGTTATACTGCCCGGATCTATATAGAAAATAACATTAAACAGAGCCATTATTATGACTAAATATTTTTAAATGTATTTGTAATTACTGGAAGGAGGCGACTGCAAGTCTGTAATTAATGTAAATACAAATATATCTGCTTTTAATACTTTATTTCATTTGCTAGATAAATATAATAAAAACATATTTTAGCCAAAAACTGTTTTTGAGACCGAAAGGGCGAGTTGGGTGCCTAATACCTTTCCACCTCGTAACTTAGCCTCCGAACCCTTTTCTTTTACAAACTCTTGTTATTTTTGGTTTTTCTTTATTTCTCCTTAAAATGAAGATGTCGACTCTGTTTTAAACATTTTGGATCACAGTGAGGCCCGCAACATCCTTTCTTGCACTTTTCCGTTTTCCCCTAAACAAAGGAGAATGTGAATGAAAGAGTGATGCATTTTCTGTGTCTTGTTTTCCCATAAACAAGGGAGGATGAGATACGGGAAAACTCAAAGCATTCATAGTGATCCAAAATAAACCTAAGGTCATGGTGAGGCTCGCAACATCTTTTTTTTTGCACTTTTCTGTTTTCCCCTAAACAAGAGACGATGAGAATGAAAAGAGTGATACATTTTCTGTGCCTTGTCTTCTCCTAAACAAAGGAGGGTGAGATACGGAGAAACCCCAAGCTCTCATAATGGACCAAAGCTCACCATTTTTGACATTCATTTTTGCACCAACATTCCAAAGCTTTCTCTTTTTTTCCCTAAACAAGGGAGGATTGAATGGAAAGAGTGATATCTTCCCCCGAGCTGCGTGTTCCCCTAAAAAAGGAAGCGCGCGATCCGGGGGGGATACCTTCCGGGGCACTCACAACTAGCAATTACACTATTGAATCGCGGTGTAAAAATTAATGCACTAAAATTGATGAATCGCGGTACAAAAATAGACTAGTAGTTGCACTATTAAACCGCAATGTAAAATTAATTAAATAAAAAATAATGAATCGCGGTTCAAAAATAGACTAGCAGTTGTACTATTGAATCGCGGTGTAAAAAATAATGCGATAAAATTGATGAATCACTGCGCAAAAATAATTACATTCGTAGCGTGCCTAAGGTTTATTAAGAGTATCGTAATTCTTTTCCATTAAAAATAACTTTTTCCAATTAATAAAAAATATACTCCCTCCGTCCCTTAATAATCGTCCTGTTTAACCCGGCGCACAGTTTAAGAAAAAACAATTGACTTGATTATTTATATTGGTTTAATGTGTAGTCTCCTTTAAAACCCATAAAGTAGAGTGAAAAAGTAAGGATAAAGTGGTAAAAATGATGTTCTAAAAAGGTAAGTTTCAAAATGGATAATTATTTTGGGATGGACGAAAAAGGAAAGGAGAACGATAATTTAGGGACGGAGGGAGTATATTTTATCGATTAAACATTTCAAAAAATGTACGGCCCTCAAATTTTCTAAAAAAGTACACTAATGGAGCCCTGGGGTATTTGTCGTTTTCCGTCGGCTCAGGGCCCACTATATGATTATGTTAGAGTTTTTTCTATAAATACTCCTAATTAAATACTTATGTCCTTTTATCATTTCCAATTCCAAGTGTTATTGTAGTGGTTAGTACGGAGTATTATATTTTTTCATTTCAAAAAAGACTACTTGATTCCCTAACATTTTAGTTTGAGTTTCTCCTTTGTATTTATAAGGGCTTCATCTGGAGGGCTCCATAAGCTAGCAAAACTACTACTTCATTCATCTATCAAATGTATGTTCTCTCTCTAAACATTTTAATTTGTTGGGTCTTAATTAATCATTTGTGGTCATTTAGCTAGGTTGTTTTAGTTGTTACATCGTATTCATTTGGTTATATATATAGTCGAATCGACATTAAATTTAATGTCAACTTGACAGATAAGAGATGTAGAGAAATTTTTTATATCGGTCTGACTGATATAACTATATTGATTCAAATGAGGTAGAGATGTTTATATTGTTACAATACTATACACGTTATTTGTGTTGTCAATAAATTAGATTTTAGTTGTAGGATGTCATATTCAGACTCGAATCAAATACAAGTGGTGTCCAAATTTGAACCCGACTCGATAAAGACATAAAAGGAATAGTTCGATGGCAAGATATGGTATATGCTTTTAATTGGAATTTTTGTTGCAATATTTTTCATTGCATATCAAGTGATTGCCTTTGTTTAGTTTGGTTTCTTGATCCTGGTTTATTGATTTGAAGTTTCTGTGTTAGTTTTGGTTTTCCAAGTGT
Organism: Codonopsis lanceolata; assembly: GCA_013146195.2. Classification (NCBI taxonomy): domain Eukaryota; kingdom Viridiplantae; phylum Streptophyta; class Magnoliopsida; order Asterales; family Campanulaceae; genus Codonopsis; species Codonopsis lanceolata. The sequence goes on along the minus strand of CM028378.1, from coordinate 11,782,832 downwards.
GACCCTTCTTCTTTTGGATATTTGAAACTTGTTCAGTGGGATGGGGTTCATACTATCCATAATTTGGTAAATGTTATAGACTTTTTTTTTTGTTCAATAGTTGAATCTTGTTGCTCATGAACATTTATAATATTTTTAGTTAGTTGAGGAGCTATATATGATAAAGTAAACCAAGAAAAATTGGCAAGGTACATGATTACTCATATGGGGGGGGGGGAGGTAGAATAATTAGGTTGAAAGTGCGTATACGCTCAAACGAAAAAATCACCTTACCGACCAAACCCTACCTGGATCGAATCCAAATGTGGTTCATACAACTTTGGTGATCGAGAGATAGAGAGTCTCGAGTTCGGGCACGCTCTTTAGCCCTAATTAGCTACCCATATGTGATCTATATTTGGAAGTTCATCATAAAACTAATTAGTGTTAAGTAAAGTTGTTTCTCAAGTTAAATCAGTACTCCTAATCCGTTCAGACAGAGAGTTTACTATATTATATATTATGATATATATTATGATTTGTTTCACTTAACATTTTAACATTGTCCGCCTCAATTGATATTAACCTATTGATTATGTTCTAACATAAATATAACATGACTGACTTTTCAAACATGGCCGGTGGAATGGAGAGAGTAATTACTTAGTCGATGTGGGAATGTTGTTTCTGGCTTTCCCCAAATTAATGAATTGTACCTGATCTGCTAGACTATAATAGCATGAAGAGAACTGTTTTTTAGCATGGCATTAATTAGTTATTTCCTTGGTCGGAAAATTTTACAACTAATTGCATGTCGGATAATAGGTATTCTTTGTCAACCAACATTCATTATGGCTTGCAGACAAGATCCATTTGTTTTGTCTTATATTTCTTGCAGATTTCTGTACGCCTAGCTAGTTTTATGGCTTAGCAGCTCAATATTCTATCTTATAGACAGCAAAAGGAAGAAGCTATAAGTAGGAGTATCCAGCTAGTATTTGCTGTTCTATAACCATCTTTTTGTATTGTTGTTTTGGAGGTTTACATGTTGGATGCTCACAGAATACTGAATGAATATTGAATTCATCAGCATTACTGAATACTTTCAGGGGGGGGGGTGTGAAGGGTTTGTATAATTTCATTTTTGAAGCATGAATAGCTTTTTTAAAGAATGAAGAGGACATGAAATCAAGATTGGTCAATGTTACATGATGATTTATATTGGGTTTATCTTCTTATACACAAAAGACTTTGCAAACAATTAACAGAGTAATAGTAAGATCAATTACAGAAAAAAAAAAATGGGGCTAATAGACTCTTGAAATTTTATTATCACAACCTTGTACTCGTTTTAAGATTACAATTATATATAGAGATACAATATCAAACTTTAAAATAACCTAAGAAAAAATGGACAAAACAAACTTGGCGCACGGATGCGGTCTCCTTCAACTATTGAACACGATCGACTTGTTATCGGACGCGGTCACTTTTCCTTCTGAATGCGACAGCTCATTTTGCAAAAACATTGTTCGGATTTCTTCCTTGGGAACGCAGTCCCCTTCACCTAACACGCAATCGCCTAGCAATGCGGTCGCCTTGTACAACGAAGACGCAACTGCCTTCTCACCCAAAACCCAAAAGTCCTCGAAGGACTTGGTTTGTTTGCAAGGGTAATCAATGTTGGAATAAATCCAAAGGAAAAAACAATAAAAGTTACTGTTATGCAAAAGACTTGTGAAGTCTCCAGGCAATGAAGTCTTGTGAAGTTTGCTGATCAGCTGGTAGCTTCTTACCAAGTCTGCTGGTGAGAAGAACGATCTCTACTGTTGGACGGAAATTCTGTTGGTTGATAGAAGCTGTGACCGAGGCCTGTGTAACACACAGTTTTCCTTGAAACGTTAATTGTCCCACTCTCTATAAGTGCGTGAAGTTCTTACACGGGACGATCGTCTCCTAGGATACAACGGTTACACCGGATGACTTTGTACTGATAGATCCGACGAACTGAACGAGTGTCAGAAATCTATCACCAAACAGGAGGCCAATGGTTCGACCATAGCAGAGAAAGGTTCCATTATATAGACCATAAAAATTCAAACACGTTTTAATCACTAAAACGTTTTGATTATGCCCGTTGAACACTCAATTAAAACAAACATAGACATAATTAATCTTCTTTTTACTATTGGAGTTACCAAATTGAATTCAAAAATGAACAAAATGTGGGTTTGTCAAGCCTTTTATAATTTGGTATGACATTCGTATCCGTATGTGCAGGCATACGAACACACTAGTACGTTGGTCTAAGCTAAATTGAACCTTGATTTGCAACCCCCCTTGCGGGTGCGGGAGGGATAGTTCTTTCTATAGAAACGTTAATCTCTTCACTCCTTGTAAGTGCGTGGAGTTCTTACACGGGACGATCGTCTCCCAGGATACAACGGTTATACTGGATGACTATGCACTGATAAATCCGACGAATTGAGCGAGTGTCAGAAATCTATCACAAAACAGAGGCCAATGGTTCGACCATAGCAGAGAAAGGTTCCATATTATATAGGCCAAAAAAATTCAAACACGTTTTAATCACTAAAAAGTTTTGATTATGCCCGTTGAACACTTAATTAAATCAAAATTAAGACATAATTAATAAAAAAAGTTTTGATTATACCCGTTGAACACTCAATTAAAGCAAACATTAAGACATAATTAATCTGCTTTTTACTGTTGAAGTTACAAAATTGAATTAAAAAATGAACAAAAGGTGGGTTTGTCAAGCCTTTCATAATTTGGTACAACATTCGTGTGCAGGCATAAGAACACATGAGTACGTTGGTTTAAACCAAATTGGACCTTGATTTGCAATCCTCCTGCAGGTGCGGGAGGGATTACCTAACACAAGGGAGCCTTTGCATATAAACCTTTCAAGTCTTTCATAATTTCTCAATGTGAGATAACACACTTCCAACACTTCTAATGTACTCTTTAAACCTCTATAACTTATTTATCTGATATCCGAATTGAGCAAACAAATATAATATTCTTATGTATATACGGAGAAGAACATAATTCCACAATTACCATAGTCATTACATAAATGACTCACAAATAAAGTAATGTCTCAAAGCTCCAATTTACTTCACTTAAAAATAATAATTTTACAACAATCAATCATTCCGTTCTCAATATTTTACAACAATCAATCATTCCGTTCTCAATATAATAAGATCCATGCTTCTTAATGATATAGAACAAGTAGCCGAGACGTACTTAAGCAAGGCATTTGGGAAGAGTTCGAAGTTCAGGGGGTTCAGTGGCAGTTTCTGAAAGTTGGGTCTGACAGTTTTTCCGTTAGTTTCCGTTAAGCAATAGTAGAGAGCACCTAACGGTCGGCAGAACTTTAACGGAGCGTAACTTTCGCGTCCGGATGAATTATGGGATCCACTGCATATCAAATCGAAGCTCTCGACGAGATCTACAAGACTCACCGGGTTTACCCAGTGAACAGTTCATTTTTAGCCCAAAAAACGCTGTTTAAGTACTGTTACGGGCCTTTGAGCTTTTCATCTTTTTTGTTTAAGTCTTTTCCTTTTAGGACATATAAATACCCTCTTAAAAATTATTTCGGCAGTTTTTAATAAAATTTGAGTTTTCTTGCTTTGTGCTTGAATCCTAAGCCATCATAGGCTTGTTCTAAGGAATTTCTCGTTGAAAGAGTTCCTATTTGATTGTTTCGCTGCATCACTTAATTACATACGTACACAATTCTCACACGTTCGACCTATATAAAGACACTAAGAGAGGAATAACAAAAGCTAAGGTTTCATGTGAAATCGTCTTACGAATCATAATTCTTAAAATGAAGCCTCATTCTTTTACGGTTTAGCCTATCAATATACGATATATCGGATCATATTAATCCGTCTTACAGAAAATATCTAAAATGGTAGTTGGTAAGTTTTTGAAAAGCCAATGGTTCGACCATAGCAGAGAAGTAGCGTCTAGCGCATCAACATGAAAGAGATGGTATGAAGAGTGGTTAATTATGATCAGGAATTCAGGATTAGGCAAAAGAAGCCACAGGGCCTGAAGAGATAGTACTAAAGAGATACATGTTCAAGATTCATTGGTCACACTCACATGTCCATATCCTGAGGCCCAGATTAACCTCCACTAATCGCTGATTTACATCTATACAAATCAAAATCAATTGACTACTCCTTGGTTTGGTCTCTAAACTCAAAGATATTTAGCTTAGCTATAACCTTTTTAAATTCGGATTAGGAAGGAATGCTCATTACACATTTACACATCATATCACTTATCAACATTAGATACAATAAAACACTGTCACTCAGATTATGTTTTAATATCATGATAGTAAATAATGGAATTTGGGTTAAGTGCTCTAGTGGTCCACCTACGATCCAAAAATTTGTATCGTACGATGCAAATGCACACCAATGATTTAATTAAGTTGGTTGCTTTTACACTCCAATGGTCCTGGAGCCAAATGTAAAAGATTACTCCCTCAGGCCTAAAATATGTGTCTTTATATCCTTGTTCAAAGAGCCAAATACGAATTACAGAGTTAATAAATATAGATAAAATTAAAAAAAAGAATTTTTTTTAAAAAAATTGCAAAGCGTCATTTATTTTAGAACAAAAAAACTCTCCCAAAACGTTATACATCTTGGGACGGAGGGAGTAGTTGTTAAATGAGATTAGAGGGTATAGAAAATAAAATTTGATGGTGTTATTGATCATCTTTTCATACTTTTATGTGCCAAATCTTAATGACAATTTTTTGTTTTTTTATGAAGAAAATCCGAAGTTAAGAACACACAAATACCCTGAAAATTTTGAAAATCCAACGACGGGATCCATAATTTTTTTTATCGGATCTCAAACAACTATCAACCAATTATAACAATTTCAAAAAAAAAAAATCTTCTATAATTTCGGCCCAAAATAAAAAGAATCTCTTAAACTAGTCTAACTCATTTACAATAGTAAGCATTTTTGTCCATTTAATACTAATAATTATCGTACTAGCTTTAATAAAACATAATTATATAGCCTTTTGCGTTTTTTGTTAGCTTCAGTTCCAGTGGTGACAAAAGTCATTATTGTGGTAACTAGGTCCTTTATTTCGTCTTCTTCGTCATTTTCATTTTATTAGATATAATTTTATTTTTGTAAATAGGGTAAATGATGTGACGAGGGAATTTTTTAAATTTGAGCTACAAGAAATTAAGGAATATTTCTTTTTGATATTGTAATCGATTAATGGTTATTTAAGATCCGACAAAAAAAATATGGATTTCGTTGTTGGACCTTCAAGATTTCTCTACTGTATTTGTGTATTTTTGTTTTTGAATTTTCTTTCCAAAATTATTAATAAGGTTAGGAGCATGAAAGTAAAAATAAAAGTTCAATTAACACCCATAACTTTTTTACTGTGTAGAACCTGACCCAATAACTTTCAATTTGTACAGTCAAACACCTCAAATCTAACTTAATGGAACAGATGACATTAATGACATTCAACTTAGGAACCATCTACGAAGGAGGTTAACTTTGAACACTAGAATGCATTCAACGTCAAGTAGATTTTCATCGTGTGAATCTCACTCCGCGACTAGAACCTACGAGCATCACAAATGTTAATGTGAATGTGAAAAAAATTAAATACCACCTACGATTTATAATATTTTTGAAAGAAAAAACCTCTCCAATATAAATATAGATGGAGGTGTAAATATAATGTGTCATTTTATTTTAATTTTTTTATTTTTCACATTATGAATAACAATGTCAATTTTTTACATTCTACTTGAAGGTGTGAATACATCACAATCAACATTTTTCTTTTTAAAAACTCTTTTTATTGATTGTTCTATTTTCTTTTATTTTTTATTATTTTTTTTTTGTCAAATTTCATTTTAGTAGTGACTTGAATGCATATATAACACATAAGATCAAATCAACATTTGCATTAAAAAGGTCCGTTTCAATTGAATGTGAATGAAGAGAGAAAAAATATCTATATGATTGAGGGTGTTAGTTTCTCACGACCATGTAAAATTAAATACACGGTTGTATTCGCGATGCCCTAACTGTAGTGTGTGGCCACGTGTGCTCAACCTTTGAAAAAAGGAATTACAAACATGGGATCAGATTATTCCTTCAGTTTTGAGAATTAATGTAACCGGGTAGCTACTTAATATCTAGGCAAATTTGACCGACAATTCTATGAGAGCGTATGAACTAATCCGTACTAGTACATGAACAGTTTCTTCAGAATTGGAGGGTCAAATAAAGTAAACCTTTTGCACTATCCAAACAACCGAATTGAATGGTTGCAAATTAAATTTGGTTAAATCTTAATTCGTAAGACGGATCCAATCTCTCATATTTTAACTCACCAACATACACTGTATGAATCAGATAAGAAGAATCGTTCTACAAAAATGACTATAAGACTGTTTTAATTACCTAAGTTTTTGTCATTAAATTAAGGCCCCACAACAAAACCAAACATGAACTTGTATCAATCAGATTGAGCCATGATCGAGCAAACACATTTTTATAGAATAAAATCACAAAAATGAAGACCCCTTCTGGAAACTTAAGAAGAACCCACACACTTTGTCAGTCCAAATCACATTGAGCAAAAGTTAAGAACCCATAAACTTAGTCAGTCCATTTTACGGATATTTTCTCTATAAGACGGATCTCGTTAACCCTCCACCTGTATGATATTAGCAGCCAACAAAAGAGAGCCAATCCACATTTGACAATAAGAGAGGAAGTTTCTATGTGTCCCTTTGCCCTGTATCCTTTAAAAAGGGAAAGGCAACAGTTGCTGATTAGCCATCTCACCCTCCAACAAAAAAAAGAAGAAAAAAAAGGAGCATATGTTTTTATGGTAAATTTGGTACGTGGTCTATCTAGTTTATTTTTGTACCCAAAATCAAACAAAACAAAAGATTAATCCCCAGTTGGATTAGTCTTCTTTAAAGAAAGATAAAAGAATGTATTGAGAAAATTCAAAATCTAAGAACTACTACTTGGACTCTGACAAGATGAACTAGTCAAGAGTTCATCTAACAAATCAGATCCTAAATCCTCCAACACCATAAGATTTTTATTTCTCTTACCTTTCGATCTTCGTCTAACCTTGTGTGTCTCTTTCAGAGCTTGAGCTGGGGAAGCTCCATCTTTACCACTGCAGCTTTTCATTCCTTGTAGTGATTCCTTCACTCTTTCAGCTGAAAAGTTAAGATGAGCCGACGGACCCCTCATCGAAAATGCAGCTTGGTCATAAACCAAAGCTGCCTCTTCTGCACTATCAAATGTTCCAAGCCAAACCCTTATTCCATTTCTTGTGGAATCCCTAATCTCTGCTGCAAACTTCCCCCATGGTCGCTTCCGGACACCGATATATCGCTTTTCTTTATCGGGCTCTTCCACGTTTGGTTTCGAGATCTTGCCTGAATTTGGTTCTGATGATACTTCAGATTGATCTTTTTCACACTTGACATAATTAAGAAAAGGTTTTTGATCTTCTGGTGAGTCTTGATTTTGAAGTGGGTTAGCAAGGACATTAATGTATAAATGAAGCTCATCCCATGAAGATGGAGACATGGGGAAGAACTCAAGATTACTATGGGGTTGAGAGGTTGATGAAGTTTCCATATCTGAGATGATGGTTGGACTTTCAAGGTCTCAAACTCGAGTAATTGTCAATCTGGTTTTCTAAAGTGGCATGAAAAGTTGACAAGTGGGTGAATTTGGGATTTATAAACAAATAAGGAAATGTACGGAGATAAATATTGAAGATCATTTGGAGGAAGACAAAATGATTAAAGAGTGATATTAAAAATAAGAGAATGCTAATGAAATATGATAGGCCTAGATTGATTTTATAGATTGCCAGCTCCACTTTTATGGGATGCTAAATATTTCTACTTTCTAATTTAAGATATCTCAATTAATATTTTTAAAGACTTTTTGTATACAAAATGTATATCATTTTGCTCAATATATCCTTCATATAATATTATCAACTATAAAAGTTAAATAATTAATGAGAAAGAGAGAGAAAAAAAAATGTAATGAGTACTATTGTTATAAAACATTTTAAGGCTCATTATTTATTATATTTTTTAATCTTTGTGTTTTACTAATTAACTCCGAATATTTATCCAAAGTGAAGAAAGTATATATATTAAGCATCATGTTAATTGATAATTAACATACTTTTTCGAATATTAAAAAAGTATATTAATCGTCTTTTAAATCTATTCTTGTTTTTGACCGATCAAAATTGCTCAAGCTAAAAACAAAAGGCAATTAAAAATCAAAACTCAATAAATTTGTTTTTAAACTTGAGAATATATATCTGTGTGTGTGTCAGAGAGTTTTTCTTCAGAAATTAGAACCTAAAGGGTGTGAAATTAAAGATGAAGAACTAGAGGGGGTCTTTGCTATAATTATGTTTTCATAGAGGGACTATTTTGGAAAATTATTGCTACTGCGTTTCTTCTCCTAGGCAGGGCCGACCCTGAACTTTCTAGGGCCCTTGGGCGAAAAGGAAAAGTGAGACCCCTTTAGAAAAATAAAAATAAAGCCTTACTTAGTTTTTATTTTCACTGTTCAGCATTCAAAGTAATGAAAAAAAGTGCAAAATCAACAAACGTACAAGAGTAAATAAGTATCAAATAATTATTGAAAAATGCTAGATCTTTTGCATTTTGAGAAGCAAAATTATCAATAAGGTCGTCAAAATTAACTTTTTTCGCCATCTCATTTTCAATGCATAAAATTTCTAATCCATTTAATCTTCGTTGGGACATAATTGAACACAAGTACGATTTTATTAATTGTAAAAAAAAAAAAACTTATCAAGTGCTCCTCTTTGAGTTTTCCTCATCTTATCATCTCTTTTTCTTTTATTTCTTTTTTGACTTCCGGATAAATATTTTCTTGGTAAGATGTTTGTTCTATAAATTCAATTCTAAAATAAAAAATACTTAAAAATAAAGCTAACACAAACAAAGATAATAAATAAAAAGGGTAGTCAAAGAGTAATAAAACCTGATTTTTGCTTCCAATGTTTATGTTGAATTGCTGATATAAATATCCACCCAAAAATTATTGTAAATAGCACTTTTCGTATTTCAAATTTTCAAGCATTTCAAACTTTGAAGGAAATTTGGGAAACAAACAAACTTTCATAAATCACATAAACAAACAAAAATCATCACTATTCAGTATTCACTGACTAATGACTCATCACTATTAAAAAATCAAATAATAACAATTTGTTTCTCTCAGACTCTCGCTCATGATAAAAAGTAGAAACGTACCTTTTAGGCTTTTATTTAGTCTTTTAGAAGACACTCAAGACAGTCGTGCTGCCCGTGCAGAGCATGTGAAGTGTCGTGTCGTCGTCACCGACTCACCGTCACGTCGTGCTGCTAATGCCGATTTTGGCCGACGATTCGGCGATTATGAAAGACTCAAAGCGTGAAAGATAAAATTAGAAAGAGGCTTAGAGGCAAAGACAAGATTTCAAAAAATCCCCAAATTTGATTTTTATAATTCGATTCCAATGTAAATTGATGTAAGATGTTTTGTTTCAATTTGGGAAACCTAGGTTTATAATAGATAAAAGATGAGAGAAGAGAGGTTGTCTTGTCTCAAATTTCGAAAATCAGAAGAAGAGGAGAGGTCATCGCTGTTGTCCATCAGTTCACGATGTGCCTCGTTCACTGTGTCTACTGCCGTCTACCTAAGAGAGAACGGTAAACTTTTTTTACATATACCCCCTATAGAAGTACATATGAACTCGGGGCCCCCCGAAATTTGGGGCCCATGGTGGTCGCCCCCTAGACATACCCCAGGGCCGGCCCTGCTCCTAGGGCTGCCCCATTAGTTGGTTTTGGTGAAGAAAATAGTGATGCTAATTAACACAGCTTTGTGAGTGAGAAAAAAATAAGAGAGCTGCTACATTTTTTTTTTCTAGTGTGGAGGTTACGTAAGAAGTAATTAGTTTCTTTTCTCTTCGTTGTTTGATAGGTGCATCAAGATTGTAAACCATATTTTTTCATTGCTTTTTGTAGCGAAAGATTGATCATGGTCATTCGTGGATGTAGGCTTTGCACTTAGCCAAACCACGTAAATCCTTGTGTTCGTGTTTCTTTTTCCGTTGATTATTTTCTTCCTATTTTGTGATTTTTGAACAAATATTCAAACCTAGATCGAAGGAGTTGCGGAGTTGTGTAGTTCACATCGAATTACCCATCTCCGAATTGTTGTGTTAAGTTGAGTGCAAATCTCCCATTAATAATTGATATCATAGTTTTCCGAGGTGTGTTTGAAATTTGTTTTAAAATCAATAATTGAATCGTCAGGATCGTCGAAGGTTGCAAGAATTCATGGATTTGATATTGTCAAGTTTAATGGGAAGAATAGTTTTTCACAATGAATGACCGTGGTAAAAGACATATTGGTGAACGTGAGGCAATCAAAGGCTATACATGGAAAACCAAATCGTTTACCCGGGAAGTAGGATGAGGAAGCTTGGAAAGACTTGGATGAGTGTACTCGATCCACTATTCCTTTGAGTCTTATATACCCAATTTGGAAGAATAATTTGAGGAAGAGAAAACATCGAAAGATATATGAGTAAAGTTGGAGAAGATTTATTTGAAGAAAGGCATATTGACACAATTATACATGAAAAGAAAGCTTCATGGATTTGTGTAGATCCCGGTCAGTCCCTAGTCGACAATATTAATGAGTTTAATAAAGTGTTGACTGATTTGAAGGATATAAACTTTACGTTGGATGATACAGATAAGTCTGATATTATTGTGTACTTTACCCCATTTGTATGATGCAATTTTTGAGGAACTAAAGAAAAGAAGACAAGCTTGTTTATGGTGAGGTTATAGCTGCCTTACAAGATAAGAAGTTGAGAAGTTCTTCATATGAGGAACCTGTTGAGGGTATTCATGTCAATAGGGGTAGAGTTGCACAACATTCCAAGTCTAGAGGAAAAGGCAATAAAATAGATTGTTTTTATTGTAAACTATAATAGGTCATTACACTGCAGATTGTCATAGGTGTGTGACTAAGAAATGAACGCAAAAGGTCGATGATTCTATGAGTAGTGCATCCATTACAGAGATGGACTTAGATGTGCTTGAGACAAATATTAGCAGTTTGAGTTATAAATTATTGACCGGTACTCATAATGGGTAACTTGCAGAGAATTGACTTTTGGATACGGGGTCATCATTCCACATATGTCCATACCGCGAGCACTGCATTACACACATGGCAGGGAATGGAGGTACAATTTGATGGGAAATGATATTTCTTACAAAGTTGTTGGTGTTAGGACAGTGAGGATTAGATATCATGATAGAGCGATTCGTACTTTGATAGAGGTTAGGCATGTGCAAAAATACGCCGAGCTCATATTTCAGTTGGTGTATTTGATGCCATGGGTTACAAATTTAGTGGGGACAATGGTTTTCTAAGAATCACGTGGGGGCGATAAATGCATTTTGAAAGGGGAACGTCATGGGACTTTGTACCTTATTTGTGGGAGTAAGGAAATGGGTTGAACTATGGTAGTGCAAGCAACGAGTCAGAAGCAGATTGATCAGACACAATTATGACATATGTGACCAGGTCATATGAGTTCGAAAGGTCTGGAACCTCTTAGCAAACGTGGCTTGTTTGGCAAGGACACGACGTGTAAATTAGACTTCTGTGAGCATTGTATCTTCAAAAAGTAATGTAGGGGTTTCATTTGGCACATGTGTTTATCGCAATAATGATATTCTTGATTACATCCATCAGATGTGTGGGGCCCTTGTAGAACTATTTCTATGGGCGGTGCGAGGTGGTTTGTGACCTTCGTAGATGACTTCTTGAGGATAGCTTGGTTGTACACCATGAAGCATAAAAATGAATTCACTAAAGTTTTTAAGATATGGAAAGCCATGGTTGAAAAACAGTCAGGTCATGTAGTAAAGCGCATACTGTTTGATAATGTCGAAGAATACGAGGATCCTATCAAAAAGATTTGTGAAGAGCATATTATTGTTAGACAATTTACAATGAAGAAGACACCTCGGCAAATTGGGGTAGCAGGGCGAATGAATCATACTTTGCTAGAGAGCACGCTATATGTTGTCCAATGCAGGACTGAGTAAAGCTTGGTCGGTTGAAGTTGTTACTATGGTGTGCTATGTCATGAATAGAAGTCCATCCACAACCATTGTGTAACGCATGGGAACTTGTTTGTCTATTTAATTATGCCTTAGGGTGTGTTAATAACATATTAGCATGTCTAATACTTGAGCTACTTGTGTTTAATGTGTTGGAAGTCCAAGTTAGGACTTTGGTTGAGTTGGTATTGTGTTTGAAGTCCATTTTGAGGACTTGGTTTTTGTTGATATTGGTTTGGTTGAGTTTTAGCCTAATTTCTTGGAAGTAGGCCTGAGAGTTTGAGATTATGTTGAGGAAGCGGTCGCCTTGTGTAAGGCGAAGCGATCGCATTGCCTCCAGTGTTTTTGAGGCTAAGTTTCTACCCCAAGAATGACCGCCTTGTGCCTTTAGGAGCGACCGCTTGGTGGTCAAAGCGATCGCTTTGCCTTCTGGGATGCGATCGCTTTATGTCAAAAGAGTTTGGGTTTCGGGTTTTGCCTTTAAAGCGCTCGCTTTAAGGCTGAGGAGGCGACCACTTTACGAAGCGATCGCATTGTAAGTGGTCAAGGCGACCGTTTTGACATTTTTTGGTCAATCGGTGGTGGGTCAGTCTGGATTACTTTTAGATGCATAAATGAGTTCAAACTCTTTTCTTCATCTATTTTTTGCCATGCCATTTCCAGCTGAGAGTGAGAGTCTTTGGGATATTTTACTTCCAAGCTCAAATGCTTACCATTTTAATACCCATTTTCGATTTCGCATCCGTAGGAGTGTTGTTTGCATCGCGGACTACGTTTGTATTCGAACATTTTCTGTTTTTATCGATATTTTTCGGAGGAGGTAAGTTACTATCCTCTTTCTTTTGTATGTAGTATTGACATACATGTACTGTGGGCTACTCTCATATGATTTGTTTTGAGTATTGACTATGAATACTCTAGTTTTGAATTGTTGAATATTTAAACGAATTGTGCTTAAATGCTTGGGAATTATTATTAGGCTGAATATAACATCGGTGAGATTGTGTTGGGAGTAAATCCTGTAAGTCGCAGTGATACCTAGAAATTATAATTGTGGAATGAATGACCCAACGAAGTTAATTTAGGAATAATAAAATAGGATTAATATATATTTTGGTACTTGGACATATCGAAAAACAATTCTTTGGTCCTCGGGGTTTAAAACATATTAATGTGGTCCCTAAACTTGTTTTTTTGGATCAATTTCCCCTTCCCACCGGTAGCGTTAGTTTTACTGTCTGTTTTTTTAACTAACGAGAATACCCTTGGTCTAAACAAGTACATGCGAAACACATGATCTATATACCATTAGATGTATATAGCCCAGTTATACATCGTTATTTTGATCGAAGCCTTAATTGTTTCAAAACTCCATTGTTGTTATCATTCATTCGTTCTTCTCTTCGACCTTCAATTTTCCAGCTTAAAATCTTCGATTCAGTATCTTCAATCATTTATACCACAATTCCTATCTAGAAAACCCTATTTGGCTCCATTGTGTTCCATGGCTTTGTCATCTACAGGCCAATCGCGTGCCAGAACTCACGAAGGTGTTCCATTATGTGATTGCAAGGTTCCAGCTCCATTGAAGACCTCGCGAACTTATAGTAACCATGGAAAGCTATTCTATGGATGTGGAAATTACAGTGTATGTGTATGTTAGCATCATTGACTTTAAAGGTTCTGTTTTAAATTTGGAAATTACAAGGTTCTATCTCCATTCAAGGTTCTGTTTTAAAATTTTCATTTTGATGATATGATTTTAAAGGTTCTGTTTGAAGGTTGTGATTTCTGTTTGTGTACAAAGATTATGTGCAAAGGTTGTGACTTCTATTTGTGTGTAAAGGTTTTGTGCAAAGGTTCTGACATATATGTTTCTGTTTGTGTTAATACAGAAATCATGCAAAGGCTGTGATTTCTTTGAATGGGCAAATGATGCAATTATAATGAGCCAAGATGTTGTTGAACTGAAAGAGAAGTTGACCAAGGCTGAGATGAAGTTGGAAAAGAAAAAAAGACAAGAAAGTTACACTCAAAAAGAAATCAAGAGGCTTGAAGTAGAACTGGTGATGAAAGACATGGAAATTGCTTTGCTTAAATCTCAAGTTAGGAGCAATTGGAATGTTAGGCTATGCGTTGTTGTAATTTTTTTTGTTGATTTGTGTGTATGACATTTTGAGTCCAAATGGTATAGTTATGTTGATGTTGCCTAGAAAAGGGTGACTATATATGCTACTATGAATTAGAACATATGCTAGGGGATATCAATGGGGTTTTTTTAAAGATTCTATTAGGCTATGGGTTGGGTTGTTTTCCAATTGGAATGTTTTTAGTAAAACTGTGATATGTTTTCAACTTAGATACCTCAAACAAGTATGCTCACCAAAAAATACAAAACTACAAATGAACAAGTCCAAAGCCAATTTTTTGACTTGAAGTCATAATATATTACTATCATAACAATATGTTTCATGTCCAAAAGCCCCTATCACAAAATTTTATGAACAAGTACACAAGTCCAAAAAAACTTTTCCATGTAAAAGGGATTTCTATACAACCATAATAACCATTTTTTGTTTAAAAGAAATGTTATACCACTAGTGATGTACCCACCAAAAAAACATGTCCAAAACTCAGACTGTCATACCCCTAGTAATTATCCTGATTACATATGAAGGGATTTCTATACAACCTAAGCCTGATTAGCTTTGACAAAAGTCAGACTGTTGAGTAGATGAAAGTGGGGCTATTGTGTTTGATGTTATTAGGGCTGTTGTGTGTGATGTTGTTGGGCCATCTACATGTCTTGGAAATTGATTTGGTCTTTCACTTGGTGGAGCATAAGCATCCGAATTGACAGCCCAAGATGCTCCAGGGGTCTTTAAACAAGTACATAGTACATATCAGTAATGTTAGTTGACAATTTAGAGTTAAAAAAACAATATAAGAAATGAAAATGGTAAACAGTGTAGTGTAGACAACAATTAAAGTCAACATACCTTAAAAAAAGGTTTCTCCCGTTGGTGAAACATAAGGTCCAGTAAAATCATGCATTGACAACCTTCCTGGGCCTTCCTCTTTTTCTCTTCTCACCTTTAGGTATTTGAGGTGTCTTCTTCCTTCCTTTATTTCTATTTTTTGTATAAACTTTCTTAACTTGAGATTTCCTTTATCTTCTTTGGATTTACTTATTTTCTTTGAAGTATTAAGTTCCTATAAGAAATTAGCATCCAAATTCAGAACTATATAAGAAACAATAATGATATATAAAAACAAGAAATAAAAGCAGAATACCTCAGTTTGGACCCCACTGGCATACACCTTTTTTTTTTGTTATGACCAACTCCATTGGAAATACTACAAACCATCTATTTCCCATGGTGACTCATTTTCTTTACACCCTTGGTTCTCTTCTTGGTTTGTTCTTCATGTGTTTCCTTCACTCTCTTCTTCTTTGGCCTCCATGGAATTACCTTGTACATTGGAGGCCTCAAGGGCTCATCTCTAGATTGTGGCCAATTATTTTCACCTGATATGGGCTCAATATTGTTTGCTTATGCCTTTCAAAACTCATCCTTTGTATAATAGTTAGGAATATAGTCATCTACATTCTTGCCAATTGAGACTAGGCCAACAATGGCATGACAACATGGGATTCCACTTAAATCCCATGATCTACAAGTACATGTCATTTTTTTAATGTCAACAACATACCCCTATTTCATGTAGTCCACTTGGAACTTCTTGTTTCCATTATAGGTAGCAGTCCACATTCTAGCTTCAGATATGTTTAATTCAATTCTTTTTCTAATCCTAGGACATATCCTATCCCAATGATTTGTGATCCATTCTCTTCTTTTATGTAGCCTAGTCATCGTTATCATTCTCAAATGCTTGAACAAATAAATTAATGGTTTAGACCTAGCTTCCAGTAAGGACCCATTGAACCCCTCTGACATGTTATTCTCATAGTTATCACATTTACTCTCAGTTGAGAAGAAAGCCTTGCACCACTTACTTCGATTTCTATGTATCAAATCAGTGTAGGCCTTTTCATCCAGTTTTTTCAATCTCTCACAGTTGGTGTTGTAGTTCTCCATGTTAGTTGACTTGGAAATTGCCCAGAAATGAATCTTATACTTTGCACCCTCTAAATTCTTTTGACCAGTTAGCATGCACATGTCTAGCACATGCCCTATGTTCACATAAAGGCAGCATCTCAGCAATATATATATACTTCTACACTTATAAAAAAAGCATTAAAGGTACCTTCTGTTGATCTGAAATGAGGGTTCATCCCTTACCATCCTCCATTTCCAAGTCCTTTATTAGGTGAGAAAGAAACCAACCCCAAGAATTTTTGTTCTCCACTTGCACAACTCCCCAAGCCACTGGAAACATTTGGTCATTCTCATCTCTTTCCACTGCAATAAGCAATTCTCCTTTCATACAACCTTTTAGGAAACACCCATCCAATCCTATGACTTTCCTACAACCAGTCAATAGACCTTTCTTCAGGGCATTAAAACACACATAAAACCTTTGAAATACAGAACCATATGCAGGATTGTTCAGGACACAATATACCTCTATAGTATTGCCTTCATTAGTCCTCTTCAGCTCATTTCTATAATCCCATATTTTGGTATAATGTTCCTTCATTGAACCAGTGCAGCACCCCAATGCATTTCTTCTAGCCCTTGAGCAAGTACCCAAACTGACATCCAAACTATACCTTGTTTCAATGTCCTTCTTCATTTTTGTAAGCTTCCAAGATGGATTACTTTTAATTGTTGTGTAATATCTACTTGTAATCCATGTGCAGTGAATTGTCTACTACTCAAACTCTTACTACACATATGTTGTGGATTAATGGTTTTTATCTGAAAACTCTTAACCCCTTCGGGTTGACTTCCCCATATCCTTCATGGGCATATAGCGGATTTCATGCAAACTACACACACCCTTCTTTGTTCCTTCTTCAAAAAATTGAAGTCTATCCCCTTCTCTATTGCATGTGCCCTTATTTCCTCCTTAAACTCCCCTGCATTCTTAAATTCCATGCCTACATTGAAGTTGATATCGTTGGGATCGGTGTATGAATTGAATGATCCATATTTTTTTTCCTTTTCTTCTTCTTCTTCTTTTTCATAACATTTGCCTCATCTTCACTAGAATTACTACTCAGATCTGAACCAGTGTCAGCCATGAATGTCTCCTCCAAGGAAATATGCTCATCCTTAGTCATTTCATCACGAGGTATACCATGCTCATCTTCTACTGGTTTTTTCCTTCCATTTGTTTTCATATCAATACATGTCTTTCTAGGATAAGCCACTTCCTCATCACTTGCTTCTATCACATCATTATCAATGTACTCATACTCACTTTCTTCTTCACTATTTGTAGTATAAGTCTCATCTTCACTAGAATCATCATCACCATTTACATCATGCTGACCAGTAACATTTACATTGACATCATCTCTATCATGAACATCATCCTCTTCATGTACATCATCCTCCCCATGTACATCATCCTTACCATGTACATCATCCTCACAATGAACATGATCATCACTATGTACATCATCATCAAACATAAAACAGTCAGCCAAACTTTCTTGTGTACCAGTAAGAAGACCATCACATGGAAGACCTTCATCAATTCCATGCTCAACATACATATGTAGATACCCCTAATTCCCTAATATCTCACACATACATATGACTTCCCTATCACTATACATTCTTCTAACTCCATTTTCTAAATATTGACCTAGAATTAGGTACCACAGACACTTAACATTACTATAGTTCAATAGTTTTTCAATACCACCCTTTAAGACAATAAAAGAAATGTAATTTGTGTCCATATCTTCTAATAGATTATAAGTCCCCTAAAGTATTTCCTATGTACCCCCTTTTTTGACAAAATTACTCCCATGGTAGACTACTATAGTAAAGATGCTCATCCTGCAAAAGAAGATGGGTCCACATCAGGCAACTAACTACACTAGATGGTGGTAGACAAAACATGAAGATGAGGTCTACTTTTTGTCTCCAACTATTAGTTAATGCATATGGAGACCATGCTTGTCTAAATCCTAGCATTTTATACATTTAAAACACATGCAGACAAGTCAGAAGGAAAGAAAAGAAAAGTCACACTTTTTAAGTTTTTTAGACAACAACACTATTATAAAAGCCATAAGCAGACAACAACCTATCAATTAAAAATTTACGTACATAATCTGGAATAAACCATAAGCAGACAAATCAGAAGGTAAAAAAATAAGCAGACAACTACAATATTCATATCACAACAAAAATCATAAAAAGCCCATATCACAGCAATATAATTTAGTAGAAGAACCATAAAAACCCTAAAACCCTGAAAAAACCCTAAAATGTAATTCCATATCAATTACCAAAATGCATAAAATAATCGACGCAAAACAAAAAACCATAAAATCAAAGTATAATGTCGTAATCGTACCAATTACCTTAAATCAGTCTCCAGTGACTTCAATTTTTTGAAATCGAACCTCATTGACTTCAATTCTTCACAGGAAACAAAATCAAACCCCTTCTTCGTATCGTTGTTGGAGAGAGAGAGTGTGTGTGAATTAAGGGTCGAATGAAAAGGACATGGGAAAAGTTTGTTTGTTATCGTTGTCATTTCCCACTTGTTTAGACCAAAGGTATTCTCGTCATTTAAAAAAACATACAGTAAAACTAACGCTAACGGTGGGAGGGGGAAATTAATCCAAAAAAGGAGTTGAGGGACCACATTAATATGTTTCAAACCCCAAGGACCAAAGACTTGTTTTTCGACATGTCCAGGGACCAAAATATTATTTTTATTCTAATAAAATATAATGATCGTTGTATTAGGTTCCTACGACATCGGGAAATATTTGGGTTAGACATTCTATATGAAATATCATATATGTGTTGATTTTGTTTAAGCAAGTTAATGCTTCCATGATTTATCTCAAGCAAATAAGCATGCTTGTATTTTCGTTGAGTTCCCTGAACTTGGGAGTTCGATAGTTGTGTTTTAATTTCAAGTAAACATCGAGTTGAGCATTGCATTGAGTCCAGCTGGCATATGTGGTTCTATACAACATCAGGGCGTTAGAAGTTGCTACGAGAGTCAAATCTCGTAGATGCTTTGTGTCATAATTGTCGTTTCCCTCGTTATGTGCCGTAATGAGGAAGTAACCTTTGTTAGAGAAATACACATAACAAATTGGAGGCTAGACTCTTGGGTAAACACCAAGAAGTATTGTCCCAGTTAAGCCAATTTTATCCTGAATATGTGTTTAATTTAAGTTTAGACAATGTGCATTATAACATTATCAACGTGATTTGTGCAAGTATATGTATTGTTATACTTAATTTATTGGTGTTTTGTTTTCGTGTGTATAACAACTTGCCATGTAGCTACATATAGTAATTTACTGAGTTTATTTTACCCCGTCCCCTTTATTGGTTATCCTTAGATCCCAGCCAGGCGGGAAGTTCGCGGCGAGGTCGGTGAGACACGTTAGACTGTTGACTGTCCTTTGGTATGCAACTTTACAAGAGTCTGTATTATATTTTGTGAGGAGAGGCTTGTAGGAGAGTTAAAACAACCTAAATAATGGACAAGCACCTACTAAGCACAATGGTGCAAGTCGAACAGTCGAGCCAAAACAAACTCTAACAAGGATGTAAAGCCATAACGACAATACATGACAACAAAAACCAAATCCTGCGGAAGAAAATAATAGACTGAAGTCCAAGCTCTCGAGCTCAGAGTTGAGAAACACAAACTGAGAGACAACTATCTCTCGACAATTCTACGACGCACGTGAAGTAACATAGTGCACGGACAACAAGCCATCGGCAAATCTATGGTCAGCACAACAACAAAGCACCGAATAGAAACAACAACCACTCGATGGCTAAAACATGTCAGAGGGAAAACCAACTAGAATAACATGAGTCTACGACTCTGAAACTAAATAACAATCTCAACAGCTAAACTTGCTGGAGACAACAACCACTACACCAGAAACCACGAGGTAAGGCATGCTCGAGAAAATATCAGAAATAAACTAAGCCAAAATGAACCCTAACTCAAACCCCAACCATACTAGGTTGAAACCCTACTCAAAACAAGTTCGAGACTTTGCTGAACCACATCTGAATTAACCTGAAATGAAATCAGAATAAGGCATAACAACCCATGATCGAAACAACGAATGAAGCAACAATTGGACGGGCAAGAACAAGTTACTTAAAACAAGTCAAGGGGATAAGGAATAGACTCGAATATTTCTACGAAGTTAAACAACAATAAAGAGTATCAAAACTCTAAAAGAAGTAACATACACAAGACTCGATTTCGTACATTGCGATATAGACGAAGGCTATGGTTAAAGCATCAAAGACACATATAGACTTTAGGAACACATCCAACATGGAGTCAAACATATCCAAGAATGCTGATGAAAATTATGTAAAGACCTAGGGTATAACCAAGGTCATGAATACGAATTAAGCAAGTAAACTCTCGATCGAGTCGAGTTTTTATCAATTTTGAGTTATGACGTATAGCTCTTAACAAGTTAAATAGTATGAATCATATACTACTATGATTTTGACCTCAATACCATCTGCCCACACACATGAAGACTCGCACAATATGTGTATCACTCAAGGAAATAGAAATCATACGAGCAAAGCAAACAAGTCAAGAACATAAGGATCTGAGGTCTTACAAGGCCAAACATCAACTGGCATTGCGGTCTTTGTGGGCCGGTGTGCTCACCCCTAATGGTTTGTCTTTCATATCTGATATACATGCTAGGAAGCTATTATTGCAGGGTTGTACTAGTTATTTAGTTTATGTTTTGGATGCTAGTAAACCTACACCGAAACTAGAGGATGTGCTAGTGGTTTTTGAGTTTGCAGATGTATTATATTCATAGTATAGTATGCCACTAAATAGGGAGATTGAACTTTGTATTGAGTTTTCCGATATATTTTTATGATAAGGATGACAAGATAGGTGTGAGAGCTAAAAAGGCTATTTTTCTTGGCTATTCAGAAGGAGTTAAGAGGTACAGGCTATGATGAAAATGTTATGATTAATGTTCATAGGTTTACTGGATGTTATTCTCATCAAGATGATCCAAGTGATGGCGATACTGTTAGTCCCAATGGGCACAATAATAAGCTAGAAGGGGGGGGGGTGGGTTGAATATCTTATTAAACACTTAAAACTTTTGTATTGATTCCTAAAACAAGCACTTGCAATCTATTGAAAAGATTGTAGTAGTGGAAGTCTTGCAAGGAAGACAGACTAAGTCTGCTGGTGAAGCACTACCCGTAGACTTAGCTGGTTACTCAAGTTTGCTGCTTAAGGAGTAAGTTGACAGATATGAAAACAGTGTAAAGCAGTAAGTAACGAACACAAGTATTTTGAGATGATTCGTATTATAAAGAGTGCTACGTCCACCACCAAGGCAGTCAACCTTGGATTTAAATGTGCACTATGTTTTCCACTAGTTCTATTACAGAAATGTCTAATGGATCGTGTACAAAATATTTGACTTGTGTTTGGGGTTGGGAAATTGAATATCTGGAAAAAACAGAATATTCAATGTGAAAAAGAATAGTAGTAAGAACAACAATAAGAAGGAAATGATTAACAATTGATGCAGATCTTCTTGTTGTTGTTGAGGACTTCTTTGATCAGTTGGTGATCTCTTGAATGCACTACATATAAAGCTTGATGTTGTTGGATAGATTCAGAGCATTGTTTTTCTTCAGTCTTTAATGGCAGTATTTATAGTTGGGCATTCTTGAGATCGTTGGAGAAGACGATGTGAGTAACAGCTCTATTAGGTTGAATGCATTAAATGCTCGGGCTGTTTGTTGATTTCGTCTTCAAGCGATCTTGGCGAGGAATGGCAAAGAGTTGTTTGCAGCAATGGCGGTGAGCGATCGAGTTGCGGAATCTGCAATAGTTGGTACGATGCTGTGTATACGTTACGTCACTTTTCGGGGCGAAAGTCTTCATGCTTTTCGGAAAAATTTGGAGGGATGTGTCAGAAGTCAAGCGTCGGAGATGATTTAATTCAAATTCAAGCGAATTAGGCTGAATTAAAATAATCCACCAAAGCTTGATGTATTGAAGAGTTTGGACACGTCATGTAGTCCGAGTTCAGACTAGATGCGCGGAGGCTTGAAGTCTTCCGGTGAAGCCTTCAGTCGAAGTTTTCCGTTGAGCCTGTGAAGTCTATAAAAACTATTCTAAGGCAAAGTTTTATACTTAGTTGCCACGCTAACTGGTACGAAGCCCATTTAGCCATTAAGTATAAAACCTAATGTAATGAATGAACAAATGCAAATCAAGATATTCATGAGAAACAACAATCTCCTCCAATTTGGATCTGGTCATCATTACTTACAAGTGAGGGCTATGAAAACTTAAAGAAAAGATAAAAAGCATGTTAGACAGATAAATTTTGGTTTTAAAATAGCAGACATGCTTCTATCAGAGAAAGTGCCTCAAGTGTACAACTAATCTAAGTGCTTACAAACAGAAGAGATGAAGGATCAACACAAGGATTAGAAATAAGCAGTTCAAATAAATTTAAACTGGATGTTTTAAATTCTAAGCACATATATGAATTTAGATAGCAAGAATTTAAACAGTAGACTATTTTTGAAAAGAGTAAGCTTCTGTATTTCAAACGAGAAGTTTAATTCTACAGAGTTTTCAAAAAACAAGATAGGTGCAAAGGATAGGGATAGAAAGATATGAGCCACCGACCTTTTCCCTTTCCTTTGGTCTGTCATTGCCTCTCTTTGGCGGCTCGAGTTCTTCAACTCTTCTTATGTATTCTTCATCAGCGGAGGTTGGTTGTCTAGTGGAGCAAGAACGGTAGTCGAGTTCTTCACGTAGTCTATTGTTCTCCTCCATCAGAGTTCGGTTCATAGACCTTAGTTGTCTCTCCTCCGTGATGGCCAGATCACGTTCGCGCTCAGCATTGATACGATCATGTGATGAATTGAGAGCGAGATCGTTGAGCTCTAAAATAGGAGCGCGTCCGTGACCCAGGTGAATGGTTATGTTGTGGAAGAGTTGATAAAAGAGAGTAGAGCAGAGTCTGGTGCACTCGGTACGTTGAGCTTCCATGTTGATCTTGAGATCAGTAGACTCGTGCCTCATTTCTCCAAACTTGGTCCACACATCCTCTTGAAATTGGTGAAGGATGGCAGTATTCCCGTCGACAGCCTTGGATGTTGCAGTTGCTAGCTTAGCAGCAGTTGTGGAGATACTGGTAAGCTCTCCCAGCCTGTTGTAAATGGTGTCCAGGTGGTTAAGGATTTCTGAGTTGGCCGGTTGGGATGGAAAAGGGTTGAGGCCTATATGAATGTACTCAATGGTGGCAGACGAGGCGGCATCGGTAGAGCTGACATGACGGAAGGGCTGCTAGAGAGGTGTAGTGTTGGAGGTTGAGGTTGAGTCGCTTGAAAGGAAGGTTTGAGTAGAATATGAATTAGATGAAGGAGGGGAGGGGGGAGGGTCAAGTTCAATATCAGTGGCGGAGTTATCACTGATAATTGAAGGTGTTGGGAGTGGGTCGGTAGAGAACCAGAAAGGAGGGAGCAGGATAGAAAAGGGCTTTTGGTTTTATTGGGGTAGGTTGTGTAAAGGGTTTGGGGAAGAGTTCTGCTACCGACGAAAGTTCAAATAAGAACTTCATTGCAGCAAAGTTTAAGGTTGGTTGAGATTTGGAGGTAAAGGTGTTGGTTTGGTTTCGTTCAGATGGTGTAGTTTGGTTGGTTTGATTTCAAGGGGGTGAAGATGGGGTAGAAGGGTTTTGAGAGTAATTGAATAGGGAATGAGGGGCTGAAGAGTGTGATCTGGTAGGCTCCTCCTGAGTTATTGGCTCCTCTTGAGGGATAGGCTCCTCCGGAGGGGTTTATTTCCTCTGAGTTGATGACTCATTAGGATTGGGTTGAGAAGGGGTAGAAGGTTGGGTGCCAATAGACTTCCTTTGCTGCCTTAGCTGCTGGACATGAGATCCAGCGACTTCATTGGCAGTGGTGATAGGGTCTGTTGGTGGCTTGAACGGGAGACCTTTACGCAATTGCCTGCGTTTAGGCTTGGGTGAAGGTGAAGGCTGGTTGGATGATGCTTTGCGTTTTGGAGTTTGGGATGGCTTGGGAGTGGAGGGTGTTGGTTCAGGGTTGGATGGATGGGAAGACGATGGTTGTCTAGCAGCAGCAACGGAGCTGCCAGTAAACTTGTCACGTCTACTAGCCTTGAGTTCCTTGCGAATCCATTTGGCCTGAAGCTCGTCTAGTTCCGCTTCCTGCCTGGCCTTGTTGGCAGTATCAGCCTTGGTCTTGGTAATGATATCAGCCAAGCTTTCTGTTTCATCTAGTGAGAAACCAGTCGCCTTATTGGCCTTAGTAGCCTGTCTTCGTTTCAACATGAGCTCTGCCTCATCAGCTAAGTCTCTGACCACTTGTAGTATGTCATGGTCAATGGCAGAGGTTGGCTTCTTGGAAGCTCCTTTGCTGTCTGACGGCTTTTACGGCTTTGGATCATGCGCATCCATATCGAGCGTAATCATCGTAGGAGTGGGTGTGGTTATCTTTTCGTGACAATATTTGGTAGCCCTCGTTGCTGCCGCCTCTTGTTCTCGTACTCAATGTACTTATTAAATAAGGTAGCTGTCATCTACTTTTCCTTGGCCACTTTTGTGAGCTCATCTTTGGTAATGGTAGAGTTGATTTCTTGCGTATCCCTTAGTAGGTTGTTGATGAGTCGTACAAAGGGCCTCTTGTAGTATGGACTGTGCTTCACGTTGGCAATGTAGTCTCTCAGCTCGTTGAAGATGATGATGCCGTAGTTGAGGTGAGTCCTATGGTAAATAGCGCTTGTGAGATTGAGCTGTTAGGCTGTGAAGTTGTCATGCGTTCCATTCTTGAACAGAAGAGATTTGTCTAGCAGATGACTGGAACAGTGGACATCCAAGGGAAAGACATTCCTCGGCATTTTGCCTTGAGGTTCCCTCGGAGTATTAGTTCCCCTCATTGCTTCCCAGGCTCTGTTAGCCTCAGCAATGGATATCTCAATGTCTCTGCCATAGTGAACACCAATGATTTTGGATATCACCCAGGCAGATAGAGAGAAGGGACATCCATGAATCCATCCACGAATTACAGAAGGGGTCTGTGGATTTTATCTCCATGCGCTGGTAGAATTCCTTAGCGAGAAGATTGTTGTAATATTCGTCGTTGAGACAGAAGAGGGGTAGAATCCTAGACTCGTTCATGTTGTCGCACATCTTAGCCACAACGACGAATGTTTGAACAGTCTTCAAATGCACATGCCTGATAGGTACATTTTTGGGTCCAGCTCCATAATAATGTCGTGAGGGGGAGGATAGAGAGGAAACCCAGGGAGGTTGACGGAAGGGTCAGGGTGAATGACGCTTTCCGGGTCAAACACCTTCTTCTTGCCGGAACTCGACATTTGTCCATGATTTCTTTCACCTACGACAATCATTTTCATAAATTAGGGCTTTTCTCGAAACAGAACAAACAACCAAAGATTTCATTTTTAAGAAATAAAATAAATTTTCAGAAAAAAAAATTTGAAACTCTTGATTGTTTGGATAGTTAAAAAAAACAGAGAAACATTAACAAAAGATTCACAGAAAAATGAGTATTCAAAGTATAGAAACCTTTGTTTGTTTCAAGGTTTTGAAATAACAACAATGGTGGAAGCGAGTCAAGATCATAAGCGTCTTTTGATTCCTCACAATATGACTCAAAAGAAGAAATTTTAAGCATATAACAAAGAGAGTAAACTAATAAGTGTCGAAAATCTTACCATTGTTGCTGTAGAGAAGTAAAAGCGAGAAGAATCGAAGAAATCGAAGTAGTTGCAGAGGGTAAGTGTGAGGTTCCCGGGTCGCGACCCGCGCACCCTTGGATAGGGGTGTGCGTACGTGCGGATGCGGGACATCCACTGCTCTCGTTCCACCCTCCCTTGTTTAGGGGAACAGAAATCAAAAGAAGAAAGAGTCTCTATGTTAGCGCGTTGGAATGCTTCTGCCTTTAGTGGTTTTTAATATGGGAACTTATGGTTTCCGCATCAAGTTATCCCTTTTTAGGGGATACCGAGGATATGGGAATGCATTACCTTTCATTCTCATTCTCCCTTTTTAGGAGAAAACGGAAAAGTGCAAAAAAGGATATTGACGCCCGCTATGGATTTTATTAAAATAGCCTTATGGCTCGTTTGAATCACTATGGGAGCTTTAGGTTTCCGCATCAAGTTATCCATTTTTTAGGGGATATCAGGATATGGGAATACATCACCCTTCCATTCCCATTCTCTCTTTTTTAGGGAGACGGAAAAGTGCAAAGAAGAAGTGTTGAGGCCTTGGATAAAGTTTAAGTCGACATCTTTATTTTAAAGCAAAAATAAAGCAAAACCCGAGAAAAAGAAAAAATAAACGAGGAGAAAAAGCGGGTTCGGAGGCTAAGTTACGAGTTGGGAAGGTGCTAGGCACCCAACTCGCCCTTCGGATCTCAAAAGTGGTTTTGGCTGAAGTATGCTTATTGTTATATTTATTTAGCAAATAAATAAAGTTAAAGACAGAAATTAAAACAAATACATCCATGGCTACATTATTCTGACTTGCGGCCATTTCCTTACAATAATTACAAATGCATTTAAAAATATTTGGCCATTATAACGGTTCTTTTACATAATATTTCCTATATACTAATCAGGCAAAGACGTCTTATATTGACTACATTGTGGGATTTAAATAACAACTTTAAAATAATAAATGAAACGAGAAAATTAAATAAATAAATAAAATAACGCCCTTAAAGGCTTTACCTTTTAGAGCGGTAGTGTGCTCTTCGCTCTGTC
>CM028378.1:11715855-11755538 GCA_013146195.2 Codonopsis lanceolata | reverse complement strand
GAACCTTAGCATGTTCCTCGATAATGATATTAGAATTGGTTGTGGGAGACCAGTTGGCACAACAAACTTTTATGAAGGAAGGCATAAAGAGGAGAGTTGGGAGGTGCCAAGAGGGTGCCTTCCATTTGGACAACTTGCTTGGTCATCTCAAAAACACAGAGTCCAAATCAATATCTATTTCAAAAGGTCCAGATGCTGGTGTGTTTAGGATAGTGTTGATGATAGAAGGAGAAAACTTATACCACTTTCCTCTAACAAATACTTTCTCAAAACATGCATCAGAAGGGTAGCAAATTCGTTTCTCAATGTTTGCATAAAATTCATAGATTAACTCTAAAATAAAGGTGTAGCCTGAAATAGTGCCTGATAATCCTCTATCAGTGAAAAAAGAGGTAAGATTATATGCATTCAGCTCAGTGGACAAGATATTTCTTTCATCTACAATATTTCTAGAAGTGTTGTGTTGAACAGAAGCAGATTTAGTCACAAATTTTAGGGAGAAAGGAGTACCCATTGACTTAGACCGCTTGGATGTTCTTGCATTGCATTGCAACATTGGTACCCGACAAGCACGGGATGAATCTACTTGAGGAATTTCTTCAGAATCATCTTCAGCGGCAGTGTTGCCTCTTTGCTTTCAAAGTTCCTATCAGAACTGTCATCAAAGTCTGATGAACTGGGTTGTCTGGGCATAGCTTATGGCTGAGGTTGTAGAGATGGACCAGATGGAGAAGAAGACACATTCTTCAGCTTGACCAGATACTCAGCCAGTGTATCGTCTTCATCAGAAAAAGTGATATCATCTTCTGAGGCAGAGGGGGAGCTTACTTCAACAGCAGAGGATTCTCTTGGTTGTGGAGATGAATCTGTCGGGAATACAATGCGAGGAGAAGGAATAGGATAGTCATCATCTCTGATGTCTACCGCGGCTGGAGTAATTTTTGGGGAAGCAAGTGGAGATGAGGGCTCTTGAACAGAAGGAGTCGAGCCAGTCGGCGGGATGAAATCTTCGTCTTCTGGGTCGCTTTCAATTACCACCGATTCTTCAAAAATACCTTTTGCAACCTTGTGTTTCTTGGCTGCTTGAACATCAGCTACACTTGGGTTCTCATAGTTGGATGGGATACCACGAAGCCTCTTTGATTTACGAGTGCTAGGGTTACCGATTGGAGAAAACCAAGATAGATCCCCAGGATTGTCTACATCGATTGCATTACCCTTTTCGCCTGGAAGGATTATAGTCAGAGGTTCGGGGAAAGACTGAGCCACTATCATTGCGGTGGCTGGATTTTCTGGTGATGAAAGGGGGTTGGATGTAGCTTCATCGAAGGCTACATCAGTGGGTGAGTTGGTTCTTGGAGACTTAGGAATTGACGAAGAAGAGGCCATTGGATGATTCTTAGATGGAGAAAGAATGAGATGAAGAGAGAAACTGGATTCGGAAGATGAGGTAAACTGGATTTGATCGCCGGAATATGAAGAAGATAGCTTTTGTGAAGAGTGACCTGTTTCTCTGCAAAATTAGCACTAATACTCCACTAAACTCAATTAGCCGTTGAGTCATTAATGTGAGAGAAGGTGGGGAGACTTAAACAGAAAATCAAATTTCAAAGATTTGGATAAAAATCAAATGCTAACCTCCAATAGAAATATGATAAAAATCTGTTGTTATGATCATGAGAAATATGTGGAGAATTTAATGAAATAAGCCAACAACTAATATCTGATTTCAAAAATTTTGAATTGTACAAAATTGATCAAGTATTTTAAGAATGCACAATACATACTTAACCAAAATTGTAATCACACAAGTCTGCCAAACACAGTCAATATTACCAGTTCAGATCCTCATGATGAGCACAACAGATTAGACATCCACATAAGATATTGACTTGATGAACAATGAAGCAAAAGTGCACTAATTAGTTGAATCAGAAACTTAAGAGGCTGATATTCAACAACAATATGACCTAGAATACATGCCTAACATGTGCAAAAGAAATAAACAAATGAAAGAATGCAAACACACACATGTGATATGTCTAGATCATCTGAATGTAGTTCCCAATGTAGCTGCATTGGAAAACACATTCGCCAAAATTGTGATTTTATGTCCAAATTCTCATCTTTTCTTCACCAAATTAACACAAATACTCCCATAATCACAATAGGTACTTTATTTCCCTATGAGAATAGCTTTACTTTATTTCAAGCTAATTCAACATACACCACTAGGAACCTTTCACACTATTTACCAAGGGTGGCAACTTAACTTATTGATCAACCCATGAAATCCGAGGATTCACAGTTCCAAAAGAAAGATGCCACAACCTTGTCCATAGGTAGCTCTTTTCCGTTAGGTAGCTTTCACACTTTGTCAATTAAAGGGGAGTCAATTTAGTCAATATCAACCCATGAAAGTCTAAACTCCATAGTACATTGACAAATTGCATCATCCCAAAAATTTCAAAAGGTAGCTCTTTCCTTTGTGGTTAAAATAAATTTCAAGTTCAGCACAATTTTTCTTAGGGAGATTGGTGAGAGAATTTGAGCAAGAAGATCACAATACATATTGAATGTATAACCAAGACTATCAAACAAAGGTACTAAAGCATACATAGTGAAACTAGTGTGCCCCCTAAAAACAATGCAAGATGCCTTTTATTTATTTATTTTATTTTACTACTGACTTACAAGTGAGGGATTACATGGCACACATACCAGAGAGATTTCTAAGATTTATGAATCTCTCAAAATCTAGACTCTTTGTGAAAATATCAGCCAATTGGTTTTCTGTTCCCACATGTTCAATGCAAACAATGCCTTGTTCAACCAAGTCTCTAATGAAATGGTGTCTTATGTCTATGTGCTTTGTTCTAGAGTGTTGAACAGGATTTTTAGCTATGCTTATTGCACTTGTGTTGTCACAATACATGGTTAATATATTATTGTGTAAACCATAATATTTGATCATTTGTTTCATCCACAAAGTTGTGTACATCCACTACCGGCTGACTATATACTCGGATTCAATTTGGTGATAGGGCTACACAATTTTGTTTCTTACTAAACCATGAAATCAGATTATTTCCCGATAAAAACATCCACGGATGTACTTCTCATGTCATCAACAACGCCCCCGGCATCACTAAACCCAACAAGATTGGTGTTAGTGTGTTTAGTATACCACAAACCCATGCCATAAGTCTCACCAACATATCGAATTATTCTTTTACTTCTTTCAAGTGAGAGACTTTGGGGTTTGCTTGATACCTAACACACAAACACACACGTACATAATATCGGACGGGTGGCGGTTAAATACAACAGACTTCCAATCATGCTTCTATATAAGGTAGGGTCAACACTTTGATTTTTCATCTTTATTGAGTTTATTGGATGTACCCATAGGGGTTTTCTTATGTTTTCCATTCTCAAGATTGAATTTCTTCACCAAGTTAAGAGCATACTTGGCTTGAGATATGAACATCCCTTCATGTGATTGTTTAATCGAATTCCTAAAAAATAGGTCAACTCCCCAACCATACTCATCTCAAATGTGGAAGTCATGCAATTTACAAACTCTTTTCCAAGGAGGACTTGGAGGTGGATCCAAACACAATATCATCAACATAGATTTGAGCTATCAAAATGTGTTTGTCTTGATTTTGAATGAAAAGTGTTTTATCCACCTCTCCCTTCTAAACCCACTTTGTAAAAGGTGGTGCGTAAGCCTCCCATACCAAGCTCTAGGAGCTTGTTTGAGACCATACAAGGCCTTTTTAATTTAAACACATGATTGGGTTTTGAGGGTCCTCAAAGCCTTTTGGTTGTTCAACGAAAACTTCTTCTTCAAGAATGCCATTTAAGAATGCACTCTTCACATCCATTTGTTGAAGAGTTATGTTAAGAAAACACGCAATGGCAAGAAACGAGACGAATGGACTCAATGCGGACTCTGAGGAGCAAAGGTTTCATCAAAGTCCACCCCTCAACTGTGTATACCCTTGAGCCACAAGTCTAGCTTTATTTCTTATTATTTCTCCCACTTCATTTGTTTTGTTTTGAAAATCCATTTTGTTCCAATAACATTTATTGAAGTGGGTGCAGGAACTAGATACCAAACATCATTTTTTGTGAATTGATCTAGTTCCTCTTGCATGACATTTATCCGACTTTCATCCTTGAGAGCCTCTTGCACATTTTAGGTTCAATAGTGGAAACAAAACATGAAGCATGTATTTCATCAAATTCAAGTGTGGACATGCATGCAAGTTTCTTGTAATCCACTTTACCTTTCCTTCTTGTTGACACACCATCACATGCGTTACCTATGATTTGAGTGAAAGGATGGTTCTTACGGATCTTGCTTGGAATATCAATTTCTGTTCGATCGACTTTGAATGTCTTCTGATTCGAATCATTACATCGGTTTCACCTTACACTTTGTTTACGTCAATGTGACTTCCGATGTAGCTGCATTCGGAAGCACATTGGGTGACACATCCTGAATCTCATCACTGCTTGCCGAGAATCTGCTGAACATGCGATTACTCTTTGGATTGTTGGATTCAACATTTACGGATCAAAATCTCCAAAATCTAGGATCCTTGAAGCATCCTCTTCAGCAGTTTTGTGACCAAGATCGGTTAGATCATCAAAAACAATGTTCATGGATTCCATAATAGTCTTAGTTCATAGATTGAAAACTCTGTAAGCCCGACTATTTGTAGAATATCCCATGAAAACACACTTATCACTCTTAGAATCAAATTTGGAAAGTTGGTCTCTATCATTGAGAAGGTAGCATACACAACCAAAAACATGAAAGTATTTCAATGTTTGTTTTTTTCCAAGAAAAATTTCGTAAGGAGTCATTGTGCTACTTGGTCTTAAGAAAACCCTATTTCCAATGTGACAAGCAGTATTTAAAGCTTTAGCCCAAAAACGTTTAGCCAAATTTTTTGAGGTTAACATCACCCTAGCCATCTCTTATAATGTCCTATTCTTTCTTTCCGCCACTCCATTTTGTTGTGGAGTTTTGGGAGTAGAAAATTCTTGTGAGATGCCATTGGAGGCACAATAATTAGAAAATTATGATTTTTCATATTCCGTGACATGATCTGATCTAATTCTAATGAGCTTTAGATCATACAAGTTCATCACACGGGTGTACCAAATTTTGAATGCCTCAAAAGTTTCAGACTTCTCTCTTAAGAATATCACCCAAGTGTATCTAGAGAAGTCATCCACACATACAAAGGTGTATTTTTTTCTACCTACGCTTTCTACCTTAATGGGACCCATAAGGTCAGTGTGGATCGTCTCTAAGCATCTAGATGTGGTGCATTGTGTTATGGGAAGATGTGAAGCCTTGGTTTGTTTACCTTTTTGGCAGGGGTCACATACCTTTGAATAATTCTTTTCCAAATTTGGTAAACCTTTAATAGCATCATGTTTCACAAGATCATGGAGCTTACGAAAACTCATGTGACCAAGTTTCTGATGCCAAAGATCTGTAACATCAAGACTTGCTTTTTGACATGATTGGTTATTGTTAAATATGTAACAATTATTAGATGATCTTCTACCTGTCAGAAGACATTTGTTAGTATGATCAAAAACTTCACAAGAATTCTTGTCAAACCTTACCTGAAGATCATCATCACACAACTGACTTATACTGATCAAGTTTGTTTTAAGTCCTTCCACATGGTAAACATTCGTGAGATTTGGAAGGCCTTCAACATTCAATGTTCCTTTTCCAACTATTTTCCCCTTGGCACCACCATCATAGGTTACAGACCCACCATTGATACTCACATATTCTTTCAAATTCTCAAGCGAACTGTCATATGTCTAGAACACCCTTGTCAAAATACCAAGATCGGCAATATGAGATTTTAATGAAGTGAAAGTAACATTGCACACTTCATCATGTGACATTGTAGCACCAGGACATATATCAAACGGCTCACAATATTTGGCTTTACACTTATCATCACAAGTTTTGGGAACCCACATTTGTTTAACAGTTTTGGGTTGGTGGTTTTGATTTTTTTTTTCTGATGAGCCTTCGGATAAGACCTCCAATGTGATTTGCCAATGTTCTTTGCATTGGTCGCGTTGGCGCTTCATCGATTACGCATCGAGTTTTTCCCAAGAAGGCTTGTCCTTATTTCATCCTCATACATAGCCTTTTAAGAAAACAAAAGGGTTGTATGTGACCGACTTATGACAGAAGTGACAAACAAAATTTTTCTTTCTTATTCTCGGTTTTTCAAAGAAAACTGTTTCTTGAAAACTTTGATCAGTCTGTTTAGTTCCAAACGTTCCTTCTCCTTCTCTTACAAATACCTTAGGAACAAAGCCAATACGACTGGATGTCTTTGCTGAATTCACATTTCATCCACTTTTGTTTGCTTGAATTCCATTTGGTAATGGTTTCTTTTGCTTGAGCAAGTTGTTCCTTCAACCCTTCAATCTCAACATCCTTTCTGCTTAGCAAACTTTCCAGCCTTACTATGCATTCTTTTTGATCCTCATTTGCCTTTTTTAACAACTCATTTGCCTTACCAAGTAGTGTAACTTGGTGAGCTCGTTTCACCAAGTCCTTGTACAACTCCTTGTACCCTTCCAGCAAGTCTGACTCTGTGTCTCCACCATCTTCTGGAATTGTGGAATTAAAACAGAAGAATTCGTCTCTGTTTCTGCTCATTGTTTCTGTCAATGTGACTCTGGATGTAGCTGCATTGGATATCACATTGGTTGAAAAATCTGCACTTTTAGATTCAGAGTCATAAAGAGCATTAAGAGTGATAAGATCAGCTAGATCTTCTCCATCACTATCACTCAAGGTTGCTGAAAAATTCAAGCGTTTTTTTCTTAAAGTGTTTGCACATTGGTTAGCATAGTGACCATAACCTTGACATTCTCTACATTGTATAGAATCAATGTTCTTACCATTGTAGGATGATTTTGATACAAAGGGGTTTGTGAAGGGTTTTTCTGGAGTTTGGAAAGAATTTTCTTTGGGAACAAATTTTCCAGAATCAGGTTTGAAATTGTTTTTCGAGCTTGATGATGGAGTTCTATTTTGGCTCTTATTTTTCAAATTTTTTTTTTGAATTCAGTAGTCAATAGAGCAATAGATTGTTCTCCAAAATCAGACTCATCAATATCCTTTTGAATTTCAAGCAAATCACATGAGGGATCAATAGGAGCAGGCATAACAATATTTTTCACAATGGGTGTAGAAGATGATGAAGCCCCTTTGCCTTTTTGTTTTATTTGATCGTTTAGGTTCAGTTCAAAGTTTTGAAGAGTTCAAAGTTTTGAAGAATTCCAGCCAGTCTTTCAAAACTCATCTTGTCAATATCATGTGCTTCTTCAATTGCACATATCTTGACATTGAACCTTTCAGGCAAAGTTCTCATCATCTTGCTAACAAAACGCTCATTAGTAATAAGATCTCCTAAAGCAAGTGCAGAATGAGATAAATCAAGAAGTCTACCATAGTATGTCATGATATCCTCAAACTCATGCATCCTAGTGTTTTCAAATTGAGTGGTGAGCATTCTTAACATAGAAGCACGAACACTGGCAGGTCCTTCACACAAGGTTTGAAGGGCCTCCCAAACATCTTTAGCAGATTCATAATTTGCTATCACCCTAAAAGTATTAGCATCTAAGGCTTTATAAATAGTAGACAAGGCTTTTGAATTAAAGGATGCAGTGTTCCTATCATCATTGGTCCACTAAGATTCTTTGGTGACCTTGACATCACCATCCGAATCTTTTGTTTTGGGAGGACTCCAACCATTCAAAACAGCAAGCCACACTCTTTCATCAATTGATTTGATGAAGATGCGCATCTTGACTTTCCAGATAGAGTAATTAGCATTAGTAAGAGTAGGAGGGCGAGCAACATTCTCATCCTGAGAATCCATCACGACTTTAACCAGAATCAACTCTTAGTGATATCAAGAGAAGGCTCTGATACCAGTTGAAAGAACGTGATAGTACGGATTCTCAAAAGAATTCAATGTGGTTACCAATGTAGCTGTGATTGTAGCTACAATGGCAAACACAATGAGACAACAAGTAATAGCAGCGGAAGATAGACAAAGTCACAGCTTCAAACAGTAGGATTAAAATCAGATTTTTACCAAAAACAATCTACAAGTTTAATACTTGTAGATCAAGCCTCAAGGCCACACAAATTTCACTAATAATATCAAAGTTTTACACGGAAAAAACTTAGTGAAATCACTAGCAAAAACTCTCACAAGATAATGAATCTTGGAGAACAAAAATCCCACATAAACAATAAAACAAAACGTGGGGAATAAACAAACACAACTTCCTGATAAACAAGAACAGGAAGCACAAAACAGTTTTTTTTCAGAAAACTGTTGTTACTGTTAATGTTGCAACATTGACAACCTTCACCAATGGAGCTTTTGTTCTGAAAGAACTGATTCTTTATGTTAAGCTTTCTGCTCTCAGACGCCTTGCCTTGATTCTCTCTTACAAGCTCTACACCAAACCCGTATTCCAGCCCTCAATATATATGCAGCAACCCCTACAAACACACGGCAAAAGATACCACATTCTACAAGGAAAAGGATTAGCACTTAAATGGTAACATAAGCAACTTTCCAAACTTGCAAGATTTTCTTACCAATTATGAGGAAAGAAAAGAGTCTTGGTTTGACTAGGATATTTCCAAAGATTTAGTTACTAAAAATAATGTAGCCGAAATCTACAAAGAGATCTTGTTACCAAAAATTAACTAAACTAAATGTAACACAAAATTCTATGTCCTAAAATAACACTAACTAATAAAAACCTACTTTGACCAAGAAAGGTGAAAACAGGTAAAAATAGGCCTTGCCTATTTTACCCTTACAATGAATGACTTATTAATGATTCTAAAACATATATAGACTAAGTAAACATGCTAATGAACATCAAGAATGCATGTAGAAAAGCACACAATGCTCATGCAAGAATCCGTGGTGTTACACTCTCCCCACCTTAAGGAATTTAGTCCCTAAATTCTTACCAAGTCCATCAAACAAATGTGGATGCTTCTCGCGCATCTCCGCCTCCGTTTCCCAAGTCGTTTCCTCAATGTTGTGATTTCTCCAAAGGACTTTAACTAGTGGAATCCTCTTGGTTCGTAGCACTTGCTCTTTGGTATCCAAAATCTTCACGGGCTTTTCAACATATGACATATCCGGCTTAAATGTTATCTCCTCATATTCAAGCACATCGGACTCATCTTTCAAATACTTTCGCAACATGGAAACATGGAAGACATTATGAATCTCTGAAAGTGAAGATGGTAATGCAACTCGATAAGCGAAAGACCCAACTCTCTCAAGAATCTCAAATGGGCCAATGTATCTCGGTGTAAGCTTCCCTTTCTTGCCAAATCTCTTCGTACCCCTTCTTAGTGACACCTTCAAGAATATGTAATCTCCCACTTGGAACTCAAGATTCTGTCTACGATTATCTGCATAACACTTTTGTCAACTTTAAGCGGTGCGTAATCTGTCTCTAATTATCTTCACGCTCTCAACCGACTGTTGTACCAACTTGGAACCCCAAAGTTTTGCCTCTCCAACTTCATCCCAACAAATTGGTGATCTACATTTACGCCCATACAATGCTTCATACGGTGCCATCTTAATATTCGACTGATAGCTGTTATTATACGCAAAATCGGCTAAATGTAAGTGAGAATCCTAGCTCCCTTTAAAATCCATAGCACAAGCTCGAAGCATATCCTCCAAAATCTGAATCAACTACTCGGACTGACCATCTGTTTGAGGATGAAAAGTTGTACTGAATTTCAAATCTGTTCCCAAAGCCTCCTGCAACGACCGCCAAATTCTAGATGTGAACCTCGGATCTCAATAGGACACAATGCTCACAGGTACGCCATGAAGTCTCATGATCTCCTGAATGTACAAGGCTGCTAACTGAGTCAATGAATATGTGATCGCAATCAGTATGAAGTGTGCAGACATAGTCAATCTGTCAACTATAACCCAAACTGCATCAAATCCTCTACGCGTGCGCGGTAACCCTGTCACAAAATCCATAGTGATAAACTCCCATTTCCATTCAGAAATCTCAAGTGGTTGTAGAAATCCCGCAAGCCTTTGATGTTCAGCCTTAACCTGTTGACAAGTCAAACATCTCGACACATACTCCGCAATTTCCCTCTTCATGCCTTTCCACCAAAACTGCCATTTCAAATCTAGATACATCTTCGTGCTCCCTGTGTGAATGGTGTACCTCGTTTTATGAGCCTCATCAAGAACTTGCCTCTTCAATTCATCACTAGCAGGAACGCAAATTCTTCCTCGAAATGTCAAAGTACCATCATTATTAATTGCAAAATTAGGTGATACATTCTCAGCCAATCCATCAATTATTTTCTTAAACTACGGATCATTCTCTTGCGCTTCTTTAATCTTCCCAAATAGAACTGGCGTAGCACGAACATTTGCAAAAATCACACCTCTATCATAAATGCTAGGACCCCAATCTCGCAAGTCCTCCAACATCTTCCATTCTCTAACCATTAAACAAGACATGTGCACCTTCCTACTCAAGGCATCCGCTACCACATTTTCCTTCCCCGGATGATACAAGATAGTACAATCACAGTCCTTTAATTTTTCCATTCATCTTCTTTGTCTCATATTCAACTCTTTTTGAGAAAATATATACTTCAAGCTTTTGTGGTCGGTGAAAATCTTAAACTTAGCCCCATACAAGTAATGCTTCCATTTATGCAATGCAAAAATAATCGCAGCCAACTCTAAATCGTGCGTTGGGTAATTTTGCTCATGGGTAGACAACTTCCTCGACGCATAAGCGATAGCTCTACCATTTT
Organism: Codonopsis lanceolata; assembly: GCA_013146195.2. NCBI lineage: Eukaryota > Viridiplantae > Streptophyta > Magnoliopsida > Asterales > Campanulaceae > Codonopsis > Codonopsis lanceolata. Next base: position 11,744,626 of record CM028378.1, on the reverse strand, counting down.
GCATCATCACACATTCCAAACCTTCGTTACAAGCATCGCTATAAATCACAAAATTATCACCTCCATTAGGCAAGGCCAACATAGGTGCTGTCATCAATCGCTTCTTAAGCTCTTGGAAACTAGCCTTGCATTTCTCTCTCCAAGCAAAAGGTGTATTCTTTTGTGTCAATCTAGTCATAGGAGTCACAATTCGAGAAAATCCCTCAATAAATCTCCGGTAGTAACCCGCTGGACCCAAGAAACTCCGAACCTCGGTAACTGAACTAGGTCTCTTCCAATTCATCACCGCTTCAACTTTAGAAGGATCAACGGCTATACCGGGGCTAGAAACGATGTGCCCTAAAAATGATACTTCCTCTAGCCAAAAAGCACATTTACTAAACTTCGCATAAAGTTGTTTCTCTCGAATAATAGACAAGACAATAAGATTTAAACACTTCAGATGCAAGCATATATTCCCCAAGCGGGGTAGAAACTTCAAGCAAATAAGGCAAAGGTTGAGGCAACACACATAGATTCTGAACAAAGTGTGAAGTAACATAAGAATGTGAAGACCCTGGATCTATGAGATCGAACTCGAGCCTTATGATCAAATATAGAAAGAGTAAATTAAATGTTTTCAAGCAACCTTTAACCTGTTTAAACTAAAACAAAAAATTACAAAAACTAAAATAAAATTAGTTCATATAAATACAAAACCTAATTAAATTTCAGTTGAACCCGTAAATTAAATATTTTCAAGCAGCCTTTAACCCATTTAAACTAAAACAAAAAATCTACAAAAACTAAAATAAAATTAGTGCATATAAATATATAAAAATAACTTGATCAATATCTTATTTTAATTATTTTCCTTGCAAGTGGACAAGACTATTGGAGAATAGTTTTGGGAAGCAAGGGTCGAACCAGAGAGACAAGAAAATCACAGATAGTATGATTTATTGATAGCAAATTATTAATCTAAGGGGGGTTTGTTTTATTTATTCTATTCTAAACTAATTATTATTATTCTGGTGTTTAACTAATTAGTAGCAATTACAATTTATGAAGATCTTATGGCAGATGAAAATCTAGGATTAGGGTTTCACTTGTATCTCCTCTATGCTTATTTTAATAAATTATCATTCAATCTCTTGGGTTCGTTCATAAAATATAGATATAGCCTGTTGAATTACCGTTCAGTCTCCATCTTCAAATAATTCATCCATTCTATATCCTAGGCACAAGAACATATGATCTAACTGTAGACACCCCAATTTCGTACCCCTGGTATGTGACATGACATAAAATATTAAGACCTGTTAAAACATTAACAAGTGTTAAGTTACAGGGTCAAAAGTGCGAAAGAACAAAGCAGGATGCGGAAAAGGACGAACTGCAGGGACCAAAGTGTACAAAAAGTGCAAAGTTTGAAAATTTGGGCATGGCCACCATTGAAATTGGGCGTGGCACCCAATTTGGTGGGTTGCGCCGAAATTTGTGAAGCGCTGCGCCCAGTTTCCTTCTTCATTTGCCGCAAAATGCAATTTCTCATGCGCAGTGTACAAGCCGGCTGATGCGCGAAGAAGGAAATTAAATTCTGTCGATGTCCTCAGTTCCTCCTATAAATACAGGTCCCCGGCTCTTCATTCAGGACACCTTTCCTTCGATAAAAATTCTCCGCGTTCTCGTTACGCTAGAGAAATAGAGAGAGGAGTGAGATAGCGAGCGATCACCTCAAAAAGCCTCGAAACTCTGCCAAATCTCCTCCAAACACAAAACCAACCTGTAGAAGTGAGCCTTAGCCCCCCAGCTAGGTATCCACCCTATTTCCCCGGCCCAAAAACCATAAAGTAATTCGTTACTCTGCCCGAGTAATAAGCTGAAAATTAACCCATATAAGTCGTTATTCCGCCCAACCAAATAAGCCAAAACCACAAAAACTAAGCCGTCATTTTGCCCGAGTGAGTGAGCCAAAAACACCATATATAAGCCGTCACTCGCCTAAATCACATCGCCAGAAGAAGAAGAATAAAAGTCTCCTCTCCCGAGAAGGACAGAGCGAGCACACCCAGCTCTAAAAGGTAAAAACCTTTAAGGGCGTTATTTTATTTATCCATTTACTTTTCCGCTCATTTATTATTTAAAGTGTATTTAAAATCCGGCTCAATGTAGTCAATATAAGCCGTTGTGCTGCCCGGATTAGATTAGGAAATATTATGTAATAGAGCCGTTATTATGGCCAAATATTTTCAAGTATATCTGTAATTATTTGTAAAGAGACAGTTGCAACTCTGTAAATAATGTAGACAAATGGATGTATTTGTAGGCGCTTAATGTTTTATTTATACATTAAATAAATATAACAAAAAACATACTTTAGCCAAAAACCTGCTTTTGAGACCGAAAGGGCGAGTTGGGTGCCTAGTACCTTCCCAACAAGACGATCGTAAGGTATCAAGATCGTGACGCAAAGGGCGTAATCAATACAGAAAATACAGATCCGAGCAGTATGGCAACAGATGAACAGTCTGATATGGGTACAAATTCAAGGGCTCCAGGATATGCTCCGACTCCGGCAATGCAGCAGTGGCTAGACCAGAATCTGGATGCACAACATGAACGCTTGCTAAGCCAAATAACAAGTCTTATACATGGTCAAAAACCCAGTGGTGAGGTAAACTCTTCCCTTATAGTCCCCCAGGAAGCATCCACATCTCATGTGCCTCCAAACACAACTCCTCAGTCAAACACTAACCCACCAAATATAGCCACTACCCCAAATCTCAATCCTCCACCGAGTCCCTACTACCCAAATATCAACAATTACCCGTCCTATCCTTCATATCCTTCCCCAAGCACCAAAGTTCCCCAAAACCCAAATGACCTCCCTGTTCCTATAACTAACCCACTCCAGAACAACTCACATATGGACCCACCAAATTATAACCTGCCAGACCAAGTTACAACTTATTTGCCTTATAATGATCCTGGCCGCCCAGCCGAAACAATCCAAAATCCAGCTACTCAAAATCCACCAACCCAAAATCCAGCTACCCAAAATCCACCAACCCAAAATCCTTATCCAGCCCAGAATCCACCAGCCCAATATCCATATCCAGCCCAGAATCCACCATCCCAATATCCATATCCACCCCCCAAATCCTTACCAGACACCGCAGCTAGAAATTAACCCAGCCTTCCCTAATCCATCCAGTATATACCAAAAGCCAACTCCCCCAGCCACCAAAGTAGAGGCCGACGTGGAAAATATAAAGGCCATGGTACTCAAACTTCTCAACAAAGGGGAATTTTCTACGCGGGCACTGACATTACAACCTGCGGCAATATTGCCTTTCAAATTCAAAATGCCCGACATAGAAAAATTTGATGGAACTGGATGCCTTATATATCACTTAAAATCTTATTCCACTGGCATGCAGTCAAGGGGAGCTAGCTTTGAGGCTATGGCTTCCAATTTTCACCTCACCCTAATAAAGGCTGCCAAACAATGGCTAATGTTATCTGATAGCAGCACCATGAATACGTGGGACCGATAGTCAAGCTGCTCCTCGAAAGGTACAAAGACAACACCAGTCCTGAAAATAGAAGGGACCTTGAGTCGTGCACACAGAGGGAAAAAGAAACATGGGCTGAGTTCGCGGTCATATGGAAGAGAAAGTTGGTCGAGACTTTTGACAGGCCTGATCCAGCCGAGTCATGCCGAATGTTCATCAAAAACCTCCAGCCCATTTACCTGGAACACATGCGGTATCTCCCCTACACCAATTTCAAAGAAATAGTGGAGATAGGAGCCCGTATAGATGATGATATACGAATAAGGCAATTACAAGTCAATACGTCTTCTAGCTCTTTCCGTTACTCTAAAGGGAAGACAGCCGCAGCCACACCCGCACCAACCGTCAATATGGTAGGGAATGCATTAGCCACTTTTCCTACCCAAAGTTATGGCACTGTTCCATGGTCTTATGGAGCGGACAGGTCTGTCAACACAGTCGGAGGGAATAATGGCCCGAACATAAATTTCAGAAATCAGAACCGTCATTATGATGAACTGCAAGCCTCCCAATCTGTAATCCTGCAGGGGCTAATGGCACAATGAGTGTTCAAGCCTATGGAAAATTATAAGCCACTGCACTCCCGCCCAGACTGAATCATGCCCAAGATCTTGTGAATATCATCGCCGCAATGGTCACCTCACCAATAAATGTTATCTGCTCAAAGATGCTATGCAGGATCTTATAGATGATAGGGTTATTGAAAAGCCTCCTCCCAGACCAAATGTAGTCAATAACCCTCTATCTCAAATCAACATGATTGAGGTTGGTGAAAACTTCCTGGACATGATAGGCAGAGGTACTGATTACGAGAAGCTCCCTGCTGAGTTTGAGTCTGTTTCTAATAAGCCTCCACAGAACTAGTATACTACGACCGACCCGCTTCTGGATGCCCGCAGATCTGATTGACCGCTTCAGATATATTATCCCTATTCCTTTCCCTAGCCTTACGGATTGTTCATCTACCGATCCGCTCCTAAAGTTAAGGATCTCAAACCCCAAGTCCTCAATAATGTAATAAACCATGTACGGTTTGCTTTTAATAATAATCTAAATGTCTTTACTTATTTCTTAGTTGCACCTACATTAAAAGATGCATTAAATCATTATAATAATGAGTCATTTAATAGGACCACAAACAAAAAAAAAGAATTATTTGCTTGACCTTGTAAAGTCAGTTGAGCACCAGGAACAACACCATTCATTAGCAGCAACTGAAGACTGATCCACTATCAATCTGGGGCTGGACAAGGAAATCAAAAGAAGTCAAAATCGGCAACTCCCTGCAAGGTTCTGAAAAAGATAACATTCATGGATCTCCTCAAAGAGGTCGTGGACACATTTGCCTAGTCCTATGAAGATGAGTCAGGGGTAGACCCAGCCATAGTGAAACACCGGATCCCCACATGTCCGGATGCTCGGCCAATCAAGCAAAAACTCCACCGCATCAAGCCAGAATGGTCACTACAAGTTAAAAAAAAAACAGAAATCATGAAACAGCCGCACGTCAACTTCATTCGGGTAGTAAAAAAAAAGAAGAAAAAAGAAAGTTTAAAAAAAAAGAAGGGAAAATACCCGATCTGGCTGTTCAACATAGTGACCGTTCCCAAGTCCAACAGGAAGGTCCGGATCTGCATAGACTTCTGCAACCTCAGCAAGTTGTCGCCCAAAGATAATTTCTCTCTACCCAATGTTGATATTGTGGTAGACACCGCTGCTACTCACAAAATCAGATCCTTCGTCGACGGCATGCTGAGGTAAAATCCCTGATGGCCCACCAGAAAATATCTCCCCACCAGGCATAAGAAAAGAGCTGTCAACCGACGTCTCAAATAATCCACATCATCCTCCCTGAACTCTGTGAAAGCTCGAGGAAGAACAGTCAAGTCAAAGTTCACCCTGTTATAGATACCCGGGGTGGCTTCGCGAGTGGTGCGAAACAATTCCCTAATCGCCATGTAAGGACGCCTCCGAGGCGAAGGCATGGCAATACGACGAGTGGCAGCTACTCCCAGCATTGCACAAAATTCCTCGAAAGCCGGGCACATCTCGTTCATCCCAAAATTGAAAAGATGACCCTGATGAGACCAGAACCTGGATGCCCCTCTTAATATGTCCCAGTTGATCACAACATTTCTCCAGGATAGAAGGCACCTGAAGCTAAAAATGTGATCAAACCAGTCGCGTTCGTCGGCTCGAAGGGCGAGGATCCAGAGATCGAGGGCATTTTCGTAGATCTCTATTTCCAAAGGTGTGTGATAAGGAGCAGCCATTTGGGCAAAGATAGAATGTTTTCTCTGCCGAGAGGAAACCAACTGAGGAGAAGAAGCTTTGAAGAAATGAAGGCAGACTGAAAGAAATCAGATGTAAAAGGTCACAATCGCCGGGCTTCCTCTTATAAGTGAAATAAGAAAATCGACAAATAAGGATGAATAGTGATGAACAGTAGCCAGAAAATCTCCCAGGAAGACAAAACTAGGCGCCACCCCTATAAAAATTGGGCATGGCGCCCAATTTTGATATGTGCCATGCCCAGTTTGCTCAATACTGCTTCCTTGAATCAGCTGGTATCCTGGTTTCTGTCCGAATTATCAATCACTCCCTCGTCTGATCACGGAAAGGTCTAGCAAGCTATAGAAAGCAAGAGCTACATGAGAGTAGATGGCTGCAATTATGCTCCCTCGCACAGGAGGAGGCGGCTCCCTCTTCCTCTACTCGCAAATCACCAGAAAAGCCCCCTCGAAGCCGAAGGTGTATTCTTTTCAAATTCATTTCTAAAAAACGGCGTGCCATTACCCTTAGGAGTCGGTATAACTTTATTTTCTGCATGTATTTTGAATGTGCATTTTTTTATTTTATCATGTCATTTAAAATTAGGCAAATGATATTACGAGCTAGAGCTTGTAATATTATTACAAGCTTTAGCGTTAGAGTCGTTAGATGATTAAGTTGGTGATGATTTGGAAAGTCTATGTCATTACTTAAAAAAAGTATATTTGATCTAACAGTGTAGAGATCTAAATAGATTTGATCAAACGGTATTAACACTAAAGCTTGTAATAATACCACAAGCTCTAGCTTGTAATATCATACCTCTTAAAATTATATTGCATTTCATAATTCATGTTTGTACAGATATTAATTGCAGACAAAAGAAAAAAAAAGAAGGGAAAAAGCTTATATGTGCAGGAAAAGAATCTAATAGCCAAAAGATGCTCTACCTCCGCCAAAGCCACCTCCCTTGACTCGGGGGCCCACCGTTCCATCAGGTCTACGTATTCGTCCCCTGCCCTGGGCGCGACTCGATCCTGCGTCTGCATCGTCATCATCATCATCACTGCGACGCCTGGTCTGCCGCATAGCATCATTGCTCCGACAAGAAAAATCATCCATTAGCCGCTGGTAAAGTTTGTTGATGCTAACAAAGCCCCGCAGCAGTCTCTTATACGTGGACACTTTGACCTAAAAAGGCAAATAAAAAAAGGGGGGGGGGGCGGAGCATCAGTAAAATAAAAAAAAAAGGGAAGCATCAGTCAAAAAAAAAGGGGAAGCATCAGTCAAATAAAAAAAAGGGGAGCATCAGTCACAAAGAAACAAAAAGGAAGAGTGATGAATATACCGTGCGGGCTTGATCAGGAACGCGGTACTCCTCAGGGATCTCAACATCAGGAAGAACCTCCCTTATGGGTCTATCATCTCGCCGATATTGGAAGGACGAAAAGGCATCATCGGGCATGGAAAACTCAAGCCGTGCATCCAGAGTAGAATAAGAGGACCCAGCCCAAGCACCAGTGACAGATGCACGCCTCCCAATCACAGGAGAAGGAGGAGGGGGATGGAGAATCGTCCTTAGAAAGTCCTCATATGCTATGACCGGAAAATAACTGGCAGGCATCTCATATTTGGACAAATAGCAATGCCGGTTTGGCAAAAAGTCTGGGGCAATCACATTTGGAGGAGGTGCAGGAGGTGCCACTGTGGATATCGAGAACGGAACATGTTGATGGTTGACCCGCTCACCCATGTACAAGGAATCACACATGATCGATACCATCAAAATTCGGCAACGACTCAATATCAGAGTAACCTCATACAGCCCTACCAGATTCCACCAAGGGAACAAGTTCACCGAACCTGAGGTCGAGCTCGCCACTCTGTCCTGCAGCCGCAATGACTCAATAAAATGGCCCCTGGTGTCCTTTTCTTTCTGATTTGCATTCACAAATTTGATCAAGTAAGGCGGTCCAAGAACATCGCTGCGCAGTGAGCCCGGTACAAAGTCGAAGACAGAATAAGCCCACACCTGAAAAAAAAAAGGAAAGAGAGAAAGGAAAGTAAAAGTCAGTAAAAAATAATAATATATATATATATATAATAAAAAATAATAATAATAATGCTGACAGAAAAAAAAAAGAGGAAGGAAAATATACCTCCCAAGCAGGGGCAAAACCGGTCATAACCTTTGAGTCATTCCGACTCATCCTATCCATGCAGACATAGAGCTCAGCCAAACCTGTCTGCCCCCAATCGTAGTCAATCACATGATCCAGGCCTCGAAGGCAGCCTAGCAGAGAAACCCTCAGGGAGGTGGATGCATTAGCAAAAAGGGATGTTCCCAGGAAGAAAAATAAAAATGTCCGGGCAATACGAGTCACGGCGACGCTATCCTCAGCGTCAACCTGTCCGGCATTCTCTGGGAGCCACCCCTTTACACTAAGAATAGTCACCTCGTCCGCTGTTTTGTACTCGGGCACAAACCCCAAAAGGTCCTCCACCTCGTCATGACGTTCGCGGATGGTGTAATCAGGTGCCAGGGTCTGCCCAATCCTGGTGGATATGCCAGTAATGGCAGCGAAGTCACAGGTAGTCATAGTGATCTCTCCCCAACTGAGATGAAAGGTGTGGGTGGTATCCCACCAGAAATTTCGTAGCACATCAAAGATGGCTCTATAACTGCGGAAGGGAGTAAAGGCCCGCATGAAAACTCCAAAGCCTATATCCTCCACTAGAACCTGGGCTGGTAGAGGCATTAAATGGTATATATCGGACACTATGCCACAAGTAGCTCTGACCTTGTCCAGAGGCATGCGCTCCTGAAAAGAAAAAAAAGAGAAGGAAAATAAATGTTTTGGTCCTCGGACAAAAAAACAATAGAATTTGGTCCCTGGACATGTATTTTTGGACCAATTTGCCCCCTCCCAGGGACCAAATTGTAACGGTGGGAGGGGGCAAATTGGTCCAAAAATATATGTCCAGGGACCAAATTCTATTGTTTTTTGTCCGGGGACCAAAACATTGATTTTCGACATGTCCAGGGACCAAACATTATATTAATCCAAAAAAAAATCATTTGTACATTAAAATTGTTTTTTGTACATAAATATACATGTCAGCATTTTAGGTGTTATAAAAAAAAGAAAAAAAAACAAACAAATATATATATACTTTGCATTTAAATATACATGTCACATTTTTACTTTTCACATTCATGTTAAAAAATAATAAATTAACCATGCATTCACATAAAAAGCCTCTCATGCATATTTAGCATCACATTTGCATCTAATAAAGTAGTGCATGCATCCATTATTTGCATTTATTAGTCAATAAGATGTATCAGGAATGCGCTAAAAAGAAAATAAAAATGCCACCCGCCACAGAAAAATAATATCTTCTTGGCATTTCTTATATCCCTACAGCATTAACATGCATAAAAAATAAATTCTGGTACATAAAATATATTTATTTTGTCTTGCATATATCCAAAAATGTATCCGAAAAATGTGTCCGGAAAAATTTGCATTTCATTCCGAAAATTTCGTACTGTGAATATATGTCATGTAAAAATATTTTTTGATGTAAAACATGCATCATATAGCCTCATTTGCATTAACATTATAAATCATGCATAGTATGTCAAATAGTGACTACTAGTTCAATTTGTGCATCGTAAAAATAAATCGCCCAAATTTCATGCATTATTACCAAAATTGCATCATTTTAGCCCATAAATCACATGCATAAATATCACAAGTAGCATATATATACTCCAAAGGTCCAAAAACAACACAGAAATTGAGCAGATCTGAAAAATTAACCAAATGGATGGAAGAAAGTTATACTCACATCGGGATCCGGGAGATTTGAAACGTGCTTATACCAATCCCGCACCAGATTGCCCCAATTGTGCTTTGAATAATAGTAGTTGACATGGTTCCGAACCAAGGGAGGAAGTTCTTTCTTTTCTTCGCCAGATTATGGGTTCATTGGTGCCTTTCCTTTTCGGTATCTAGAAGAAGAAGCCATCTGTGCAGAAAAACAAAATTTTTGGGCGGAAGAAAAATGAGAAAATGAAAGAAAATGAAAAAAAAATGAAAAAAAATGGCAGAAGACTCACTCCGTCAATGGCAGAAACAGGAAGCAGAAGAAAGAAAGAAGGAAATGAAGACTTAAGTGTTGTTCTGTTTTCTCTTGGTCTTCTGGTGCAACATGGATCTGATTATATCCATAAAAACCATCAAGAAAACAATAATATTCATGACCTGCTAATCTTTCAAGAATTTGGTCAATAAATGGTAACGGAAAGTGGTCTTTCCTAGTTGCCGCATTTAATTTACGCAAATTGATACACATTCTATAAACAGTTATAGTCCTTGTAGGGACTAATTCATCTTTATCATTTTTAACAATAGTAATTCCTGACTTCTTAGGAACTACTTGAACAGGACTAACCCATTTACTATCTGATATAGGGTTAATTATACCCGCATCTAAGAGCTTAAGAACTTCTTTCCTAACATCTTCTTCCATGTGAGGGTTAAGTCTTCTTTGTCTTTCTCTAGAAGGTTTACTACCTTCTTCTAAATGTATTTTATGCATGCACATAGAGGGACTAATTCCTTTTAGGTCAGCTAAGGACCATCCTAAAGCTTCTCTATGTGTCCATAAGACTTTTAACAAACTTTCTTCTTGTGTTTCTGTTAAGTCGGCTGCTATAATAACAGGTAAAGTGTTACCTTCCTCTAAAAATGCATATTTTAAGTGGGATGGTAATGGTTTTAATTCTTCGACTTTGGGAGAATTAATGGAAGGCATAAATTAAGAATTTTCTGCTTTAATTGTTTCTTTTATTTTAGCCTCATTATTCTGTTCTTGCTTTTCTTCTTTATTTTCTTCCTCAATATCTTCTATCTCAATTTCTTCAAAGAGAGATTTCAGAATCTCTACTTCATCATCTTTGATTTCATAACTTTCTTCTTCTACTTTTTCCACTTTATCAGAATTATTTTCTGATTCTATTTTTGTTTCTTTTTCTTCTATCTTTTTACTAGCTTCTAATTTTTCTCTTTCTATTCTTTCTTCTTCTTCTATTTCTCTTTCAATTTCCTCAATGTCAATTTTTATGGGAGGGATAGGGCTATCATCATAGACAATAAATCTATCTCTCTCATAATCTTTCTCTTCTTCAAAAGTTTCAGTTGATAATTTCTCAATCTCATCTATTGAAAAACAGGCACTCATGTCACTAGGTCTATTCATAGCATCAAACACAGAAATTTCAACTGTTTCACCTAGGACTGACATTGTGAGTTTACCATTTTTCACATTAATCATTGTATTAGCAGTTTCCATAAATGGTCTGCCTAACAATATTGGGACTTCATTATTAGTGCATATCTTCCTTTCCATCTCTAGAACCAGCACTTAAGTCCTCAAAATTTCAGAGTTGCAAAGTGGCCCCTGAGACTTAACAGAAAGTAAACAAAAGAAATTTTGTTAACCACATTCAATGGCCTTTCATCCAAAAAGCAAGGAAAGCTGATATCCCCAGCAAGTCAGTCGCCAGACAAGCCGAAAAGTCAGAAAATTCAGCGGCAAAAGGTAAGTCCCATTTTCTTTTTGAAAAAAAAAAGAAAAAAGAAAAGAAAAATCGATCAAAGAAAAGAAAAAAAGAGTCAGAGAAAAAAAATAAAGTCATAAAAAAAGAGAGAAAGAAAAGAAAAAAAAAGAGAAGGAAATCCCCAGCATGAAAAAATCAGAATGGCGGAAATAGCCAAATCAGCTGAATCAACATCAACAGTCAAAAGCATGAACATGTAAGGAAGGTAAGAAAGGTATGGTTTTCTCATTCTACTTTCAGAAATAAAAGAAATATCTTTTTCAAAAAGGTTTTGTTTCAAAAAAAAAAAAGTGGAATATTAAAAAAAAAAAAAAAAGAGGAAGAAGAAAAGAAAAATCTTTGTCTTATCCAACCGATTTCGATCAGTTGGGTGCAGTTTTCGAAATATTTGAAGAAAATTCTCTTTGTCGTATTCGACGAAAATTTATCGGTCGAGTACAGGTTTTGAAAATTTGAAAGTTTTCTTATCATGTTTGGAAACAAGGTACGAGGCCAGCCAGACATGATTTTTAAAATGCCTCTTAACGTATTTCAACGACAGGTATTTATCGGTTGAAATATGGTTTTCGGAAAACATAAAAATCTTCATACCGTATTTGACAACGGTTTCGGACCAGAAGAATACGGCTTTTCGAAAAACATGAAAATCTTTTCTTCGTTTGTGTTCTCGGATGGGTTTTGACCCAAAGAGCAGCACATCCCCGTTGGTTGCTTGTTTGGGCTTAGGCCGAACTACGTTTGGTCTGATTCCTTTTATTAAGGGATACGTTGGCAGCCTACGTTAGTAGGTCCGATCATCAGAGCATTTAATTTGCATATCTGCTTAAAAAATGCGATAACCTACTATAACTGACTAAAAATGTCTAGGATATGGAGGTTTGATAAATTGTTGCATTATAACTGCTACATGCTGCATCTTTCTCCCTCATATTGTAATTGAACGAAATTGGATAGTCTATTCTTATCAACGATGTTCGTCTACTCAGTAAGTTGCGGGTTACCCGTAGACTCCATCGTTGAGGGCTCTGTAGACACCCCAATTTCGTACCCCTGGTATGTGACAAGACATAAAATATCAAGACCTGATAAAACATTAACAAATGTCAAGTTACAGGGTCAAAAGTGCAAAAGGACAAAGCTGGATGCGCAAAAGGACGAATTGCAGGGACCAAAGTGCTCAAAATTGGCAAAGTTTGGAATTGGGCATGGCAACCCACAAAATTGGGCATGGCGCCCAATTTTAGTGGGCCTGGCGGCCAAATCCCTTTCTTCTGTGCACAGTGAACCATTCATTTGTCGTAAAACACAAATATTCCTGCGCGGTGTATAATCAGTTGATGCATGAAGAAGGAAATTTATTTCCTTCCGTGTCCTCAGTTCGGCCTATAAATACAGAGGCCCGGCTTCTCATTTCAGCACAATTTCTTTTGACAAGCTTATCCGCGTTAACGTTACGCTGGAGAAATAGAGAGCGATGTGAGATAGTGAGTGATCACCTCAAAATGCCTCGAAACCCTGCCAAACCTCCGCCAAACACAAAACCAACCGGTAGAAGTGAACCTTAGGCCCCCAGCTAGGCATCCACCCTTTTTCCCCGGTCCAAAAATCGTGGAAAGAGCAGTTGCTCTGCCCGATTTAAAGGCCAAATCAGCCATAAATAAGCTGTTATTCTGCCTGATTTCAGCCTACCTCAAGCCAACAAACAACCAAACACAAACAGTTACTCTGCCCAAATCTCTAGGCCAAAAGTAACTTTCAGAAGCAGTCACGCTGCCCAAATTCACACAACACACAACAACAACAACAACAACAACAACAACAACAAAAAGACTCTCTCTCTCCGAGGGACAGAGCGAGCAAACCCTAGGCTGTCTGTAAGTTTTATTTTAAAGACGTTTCAATTTGTAAAAGTATTATTTCCAATCCGGCCCAATGTAGATATATAAGCAGTTGTGCTGCCCGGATTTAGTTAGGAAATAGTACTAAATGTAGCAGTTATTATGGCCAAATCTTTTCAGAGATATTTGTAATTATTTGTTTTATGTATTCATTAAAAGTCTTTACTTATAAAGTATTATTTCCAATCCGGTCCAATGTAAATATATAAGCAGTTATGCTGCCCGGATTTAGTTAGGAAATAATGCTAAATGTAGCCGTTATTATGGCCAAATATTTTCAAGTATATTTCTGATTGTTTGTAAAAGAGACCGTTGCAAGTCCGTAAATAATATAGATGTAATGGATGTATTTGTAGGCAGTTAATGTTCTATTTATCTGTTAAATTAATATAACAACAAGCATACTTTAGCCAAAAACCGTTTTGAGACCGAAAGGGCGAGTTGGGTGCCTAGCACCTTCCCAACTCGTAACTTAGCCTCCGAACCCGTTTTCATTATCTCTGGTTTTCTTTTTTAGGTTTTTCTTTATTTATTCCTTAAAATAAAGATGGCGACTCTAAAACATTTTGGATCCAGTGGGGCCTTGCAACATCTTTCTTTGCACTTTCATGTTCTCCCCTAAAAAAGGGAAAATGGGAATGGAAAGGTGATGTATTCCTATGTCCTGGTATCCCCTAAACAAGGGATAACTTGACGTAGAAAACCCAAAGCACCCATAGTGATCTGAGATAGGCCATAAAGCTATTTTCATAAAATCCATAGTGGGGGCGCTGCAACATTCCTTCCTTGCACTGTCATGTTTTCCCCTAAAAAAGAGAGAAATGGGAATGGAAGGGTGATTCATGAACAGAATTATCCAATGCACGATTTAGAGTTGGATGCTATTATTGTTGGATTGGACTATCTCTCTCTAAGACTTTCTCTCTCTAGGGTTTGTCTCTCGTGTTTATTTTGGCGGCTCTATTAGGGTAAGGTTTGTATGGCGGCAGCCATGGAGGATCTGCCTCCTAATCCGGCAGTCCCTCCTGTTTCGTCACCTTCATCAAATACTAACCCTACCGTGTCATATGCTAATGTGGCTGCACAACCCAAACAATTCGTTGGATACAACTCTCCCGTTCTTCAGGCAGTGCCGTTGGTTCCTCGTCAAGCTGTGGTTGTTGATGGTGATCCGGGATGTTTGTTCACTCCAGTTGAATTAGAAGCAACCTCTAAACAGTTTGAGAATACTTTGATTCTTAAATTTTCGGCGGAAATGCCTACAGTTCAAGTTATTCAGGATGATATTGCAAAGAATTGGAGGTTGAAAGGACCGTTTGTCATTGGCTTGTTAGACCCTCGTCATGTAATGGTTCGGTTGTCTTCGGTGGAGGATATGATTTTAGCCTTGTCTAAGGAATCTCACATGATCCAATCATGTATGTATAGATCGTTTCAGTGGTCGGCTGATTTTGCATTCCGCAAGGATATTACGAAGGGCGCGGTTTGGGTTCGCCTTCATCATCTTCCCCTTACTTTTTTTAATCCGTCTTTTCTAGAATGTATTGGGAATACATTGGGGCATTTCTTAAGAGTGGATGGCAAAACTCTTTCGTTGGTCCGGCCTATGTTTGCTCGGATGTGTATTGAGGTCGACGTCTCCATCCCACTGCCATCTAGGGTGTGGAGTGGCTCTAGCAAGGATAATGGGTTTTGGCAATCGTTGGAATTTGAGGGCAACATTCTTTTCTATACGGGCTGTGATTTACTCGGGCATTCGAATATTCAGTGTAGGAAAGGACAACGACGTGAGATGAATATTGACAAGGGGAAGGCTCCTTTCGTTTCAGCCCCAAGCAATGCAAAAACGGCAAGCGATGATGTCAAAGATGCTAGGTAGCCACCTTTGAATCCTGTTAAGGAAGGTCATCAGAAAGAGGGTATTAATGTTAAGGTCGCCCCCACACAGCCAGCTAATCTTCATAATCAGAATCAACGGTGGACTCCTGTTAAACATCGCGTAACAGGAGATGGGGCTTCAGTGTCTTTGGCAAAAAATTCACAAGGAGAGCCGGTTGAAATAGAAGTCATTGATTTTAACAGTTCAGGAAATATGGGAGAAAAGAAGGTTCAGGAAGGTAAATTGAAGGAGGCAGTAGTGGTGGATCTTCCTAGTACGCCTATGGTAGGAAATTTGGATGGGCAGGAAGTTCAAGATGCATCTAAAGAAATCAATAAGGAAAATGTTGTTACTCAACCGATGGTTGACATTGAAGAAAAGGATGACAATAAAGAATCGAACTTATAGGGTGTTTCTTTATCTAATTCTTTTGGAGTTTTGGATGGACTTCGGGAGGATGATGAAGCCACAAACAAGGTTACGAGGGAGACTCTTTCTGCTGATGAAGGGAACAATAACATTAAGGAGAAACTTACCCGCACAATTTCTCTAGATAATTTGCAGGATGGTCTTCATGGTGAATCCTCAATTAAGAACTTTCAGAAGGTGTGCAAAAAATTGAGTAAGAAAGCTAAAAAGCAGAAGTTCGATAAGGAAAACCAACGCCGAACTCGGCACGTACTAGTAAGGCCGAGGCCTCGATTATTCTATTCCTCCATCTCAATAAGTTTTTTAATGACAGTCTTGATATGGAATTTGCGAGGAATAGGTAACAAAGAAACTATAGATTATGTTAAAGCATTGGTACGGCAGCATAATCCTTATTTGTGTGGTTTCTTAGAACCTAAGCTATCGGGCGATCGGTTGCCCTCTATTGCTCGTAAGTTAAGGTTTAAATATTCTATGCATCAAAATCCTATAAATAGGCACATATGGTTGTTATGGGATGAACGCATTGATGTTCGTTTTGTGACCGCAAGTACTCAATAGTTGACTGTTCGTCTTTCATGGGGAACGGGATTTCATGTTTTGGCGTCTTTTGTTTATGCATCATGTTTGAGAATCACTCAGCAGACATTATGGAGGGATCTGTTGAGTATAATTAATGATGGAACGGATCCTTGGGTAGTAGGAGGTGATTTCAATATTATAGAAAGTCATTCGGAAAAGTTGGGTGGTTCGGGGTATGATGATAATGGTATACAGGATTTCAATGAATTAATGATTGCGACTGGTCTTGCAGATGCTGGTTTCGAAGGTAGTAAGTTTACATGGTGTAACAACCATGAAGTTGGGAGGAGAATTTGGCAACATCTTGATAGGATCATCGTAAATGGGAATTTTACTTCATCTTTTTCAAGAGTAACAGTGGATCATTTGTGTTGTGCTCATTCTGATCACTCTCCGTTATTGGTAAGTTTTCCTTTTATCCCGAAGATAAAATGTCGGTTTTGTTTTCAAAGAATGTGGATTGATCATCCGGGTTTTATTGAGTTTGTTGAACATCAATGGAATCAGTATGTAGGAGGGGATGATATGGAGGTGTTTCATAGAAAACTTCATTTTTTGCGGCGAGAATTAAAACATTGGAACTAGAATGTTTTTGGAAATGTGCAAAGAAGGCTAGCTCAACAGCAAGATAAGGTTTTGTTTTTGGAAGATGAGAGCATCAGATTAGGGGGGATGTAATTTTGTCGGAATTGGAGATGGTTAAGGTGGAACTTGCTCAATTGGTTAAATGGGATGACGAAATGCTCCAACAAAAAGCTAGACAACTGTGGATTCAAGATGGGGATAAAAACACCAGTTTTTTCCATGCTAGTATAAAAGAGCGGTGAAAAAGGAATGTTATTAAAATAAAGAACAAAGATGGCTCTTGGTGTACGGATAATAATCGTATTGGCAGTAATGCGGTGGAATTTTTTTCGATTCTTTTTTCTAGATCCGATCATCAACTGAATGAGTCGTTGTTCCATAATTTTCCAAGGCAAGTAAATGAGCAAGATAATTTAATATTGGGTGCTGTTCCTATGGAGATGGAAATTTTAGAGGCTATTAAGGGTATGAATCCAAATAGTGCACCTGGGAATGATGGATTTTCCGGATGGTTTTTTGTTTCTTGTTGGGAGATCATTAAGCAGGATCTGGTTCAGGTGATTCAGGCATTCTTTTGGGGTACAAAAATTCATAAAGGGCTAGCAACAACTTCAATTGTGCTGCTTCCGAAAATTTCAGATCCATCCGGCCTTGGTGATTTTCGACCAATAAGTCTCTGTCCTTTCGCGGGTAAGATTATTTCTAAAATTCTTGCTACTCGATTGGCAAAGATTCTTCCCAAATTAATTTCAGATGAACAGACTGGTTTTGTTAAGGGTCGAAGTATACAGGATAACGTGGTTTTGGCACATGATTTAGTTCATCAGATAGATAAAGAGGTAAGAGGGGGTAATGTCATCTTCAAACATGACATGTCAAAGGCTTACGATCGAATAGAATGGGATTTCCTTCTGCAGACTTTAAAAGCTTGTGGGATTGATGAAGGAAACTGTAATATGATTGCTAGATTATTGAAAAATATTTGGTACTCTATTCGAATCAATGGGGAGAGTTATGGATTTTTTAAATCGACACGGGGAGTTCGACAAGGAGATCCTTTGTCACCATTGTTATTCATTATAGCCCAAGAAATATTATCTTTTCAGCTCAAAAGAAATATGGAGAATGGATTGATCAAACCGTATGCTCATGGTAGGGGGGGTATTGTCATATCGCACCTTTTGTACACGGATGATATGCTCATTTTTTGCAATGCTAGTCGTGCTTCTTTGCAAGGTTTACGGGAACTCTTATGTGCTTATGAAAGATCCTCGGGGCAATTAATAAATATGGATAAGAGCGGCTTTTTTGTTTCTAGAAGATGCACTACTAGGAGGATTCATCAGATCCAGGATTTAATGGGATGTTATCATAAGTCATTTCCTATGACTTACTTGGGTGTTCCGCTGTTACAAGGGAGGAGTAAGGCAGTTTATTTCGAGACATTGGTAAACAAAATCATGCAACGTATCAATGGTTGGAAGGCTCAATTACTATCATTTGGTGGAAAGATTACTCTCATTAAATCTATTCTATGTAGCATCCCAGTTTATACTCTTGCTACAATTCGGGTTCAAGAAAGTGTTGTTATGATTGAATCGGCGATGGCACCTTTTTGCCTTTTGTGGAGTAACAGTGGCGAAAATCGTACGCATTGGGTTGCTTGAAATGTAATTTGTCGACCAATGGACGAAGGAGGTTTAGGTATTCGTTCCTTAACTCAAGTGATGGAATCTTTGCTGGCTAAATTAGCATGGGTTGTTCTGACAGGTTCTAGTCTATGGGCTCAGTACTCTCGCTCGAAGTATGGTACAACAGCGAATCACAGTACTATGTCTTCGGTTAGCAAATCTATCTACAAACATATGGCAGATCTTCATCAAAGCAGTAGATGGGTTATAGGCCGAGGAGAGATATCTTTTTGGGGAGAAAATTGGTGTGGTTCTAGACTTGAAGGACCACGGCCTATGGATATTAATCTGCGTGTGAGAGAGGTTCTGCCAATCTTGGACCAGTTTGCTCATCTGTTAACCGCTGAGGATTATTTGCAAGCTCAACGGGCTCGAATTCAGGATCACAAGGATGATGTTCTAGTATATATCCACACAAACTCAGGTGAGTTTCGGGTTAAAGAGCACTGGCAGCAGAATAGGGTGAAGTGGCCGAAGACTGCTTGGGCTAAAAAGATTTGGCAAAAATGGTTGCCTTTCAATATCAGTGGGTTTATGTGGAAGTTATGTCATGGTGCATTGCCTGTTGACTTGCGCCTCTATTCTAAACAAGTGGCCTTGGCTTCGAAATGTGTTTGTTGTGTTCTGAATCACCAACAAGAATCTATTGCTCATCTTTTTGTTCATTCCGAAACAGCAAGGTACATTTGGGAGAAACTTGCTAGATATTTTCATACCATCTCTTCATACAATTCTGTGCAACATTTATGTGAGATCTGGTTGACGAGATCTTTGGCCAAAACTCAAGTTGGGGCGTGCAAGATTGGTGTTTTAATGGTGGGTTGTTGGGAGATATGGAAAGTGAGATGCGTGGCAATCTTTGACGATAAACCCATGCAACGTGAAGGAATTTTTAGACGTATTTCCAGCAGCGTGGAAGATATTATGAGAGGGTTTAAGCCGAAGAAGGTAAGTAGTTCTCTGGGAAGTATCAGTTTACAGTGCCTTGGGGTGGTGGTACAAAAAGTTTTATGGAATAAAGGTAATTGGTTGCGATGGGAACCTCCATTGAGTGATAGTTATAAACTTAATACAGATGGATCGGCTAGGAATGGTTTATGTACAGGCGGTGGTGTTATTCGGGATAAATGTGGTTCTTTGGTTTGTGCTTTTTCTTGTTTCTATGGTCAAGGCACGAACATGTATGCTGAGATTATGGCTTTACGAGATGGCCTAATTCTGAGCAGAAGAATGCATATTAACAGACTGTTTGTTGAAACAGATTCTTTAGTGGCGGCTAATGGTTTATTGGGGTGACATCATTTTCCGTGGAAATATGACAGTGAGCTATTCGATTGTAAAAACTTGTTAGGGGAATATGGTATTTGGCATGTTTACAGGGAAATAAATAGGATGGCTGATAAGCTTGCGGAGGTGGCTTATACTGACAGAATGTATAGATTGTATGACTCTTTGGCTCAACTTTCCCCTGATGTTCGACATGTTTTCCGAGATGATGCCATGGGTGTTTATAATTTTAGAAAATGAGTAAGCTGTTAGATTTATTTGTTGGGTTTCTCATGTTTCATGATAGAGGTAAAGCTCCTTTGTCCACTCGTGTGTGGGTTTGGCTGGTTGTCCCCCTCAGTGTATTTCTATTTATAGTTTTTATTTTAATAAAATTGTACAGGGTGACATCCCTGTTTCCTTAAAAAAAAAAGGAATGGAAGGGTGATGTATTCTCATATCCTGGTATCCCCTAAACAAGGGATAACTTGATGTGGGAAATCCAAAGCTCCCATAGTAATCTGGATGGGCCATAAGACTATTTTTAATAAAATCCATAGTGGGGGCGTCGCAATATCCTTTTTTGCATTTTCCGTTTTCCCCTAAAAAATGGAAAATGGGAATGAAAGGGTAATGCATTCCCATATCCTGGTATCCCCAAAAAAAAGGATAACTTGATGCGGGAAACCATAAGTTCCCATATTGGATACAAAATCCACTCAAGGCAACCGAGGCACATTCTAACGTGCTAACACAGACAGCACTCCTCTCGCACTTTTGATTTCGTCTTCCCCTAAATAAGGGAGGGTGGAACGAGAGCAGTGGTGTCCCGCATCTGCACGTACGCACACCCCTATCCAAGGGCGCGCGGGGCGCGGGTCGCACCCCAGGAACCTCATAGTGGCGACTCTGCTGGGGAGTTGTTTTATTTTAAATAAAATGAAGGGCTAGACTCATAAAATAAAACTTTTTTGTTTTTATTTGTTTCTGGCTGTAGTATGCTTGTTATATTAATTTACGCATTTGAATATAGTGTTCCTATACATCCATGTCTATATTTTTGGATATGATCCTCCATCTTGCAGCAGTTTCGTTCCGATAACTGTTACAGGTGTGTTTAAGAATATTAAAAAAAATAAAAATTAAAAATATCAAAAAATATCAAAAATAAAAATTCGAAAATAAAAAAAAATAAAATAAATAAATATATATATATATATATTATATATATTACAATAAATTCCGGGCAGCACAACAAAAGAGCTGGGGCTTTATTTTATTTACAACTCTATATTATTATTTCTTTCAGTTTATTATTTACTTTTTCATTTTTATTCTGTACATTTATACATATCTGCATTCATTCTGTCTTTTTATTTTGGGGACATAGGACCGAAATTTGTAATTAATAGGGATAGATAGTTTCCCCACTTTTCTTTCTATTTCTTAAAATGGTGTGCTTGCTTGCTTGCGCTCAAAAATAAAAAGCCGAGAAAATCCACGCATAACAGCAAGACATGCCAAATCCGTTTTATTTTCCATTCATATATCTGTAAATAAATAAAGACTTTACACTATTTTCTAGATATCGCACACACATGCACACATATAGATATATTCTGAACTGTTACCCTACACCATGGCCAGCCTACCCCCTACATAAGCCAACGTTAGAATGCATATAGCTTTTCAGGACACTTCACAGACCGACCGGTTTTTGCATGTCTGGGTTATGAGCCAGCCCCTGTCAAAAAAAATATATCAAAATATATCAAAATATATATATATATATATATATATATATATATATATATATATATATATATATATATATATATATATATATATATAATAAGTGCGCACAAAAAAAAGAGTATAAATATAAATAACAAACGGTCGACTTATAATTCTCAGATGCTCGACCTAGACCATTTCGGATGATGGATCCTGGAAAGAGTATATGCCCTTCGCCTCGGACCAGTCCAGTCCTGGGAAGTCGGAAGGCAGGTGGAATACGTTGGTCCTATACTCTGGAGAAAGAATCCACTGTTCCAGGAAAAGTCATGAGACTGTCAAAATAAGCAGGTGTTTATCCGGTCAATTGTAGGGAACAAAAAAACAATAATATTAATAATAAAAATACTAATAAAAAGGCACGCTATACTCCAAGCCTGCATGCCTCCAAACCTTTCGATACCTCCAAACCCCACTTTCCTCGAAACATGGCCCGAATTTGGAAAGGCGAGATAATACTTGGCCGGTTGATACGGAAAGTAGTGCGAACTCGATTAGAGGATATCGGTTTCGAGATCGACAAGGCGAGTAATCAATTGGGGATGATCCGAGCAAGACGGCAAGAAAGTGAATGGCCTATGGGTAGTGCATTCGGGGCCTCGTGGTATATTCCGGCTCCGGCAATGCAGGAATGGCTTGACCAAAGGTTGGGTGCAGCGATGAGTCAAATGGCTAGTCTGGTACAAAGACTAAAATCCAGTGGTGAGGTGAACTCTTCCCCTACTATTCCCCAAGATGCATCCACATCTCAGGTGCCTCCAAACCCAACTCCTCCACCAAACACTAACCCACCAAATACAACCACTATCCCAAATCCTAATCCTCCACCAAATCCCTACTACCCAAATATCTATCCTTACCCGCCTTATCCACCATATCTTCCCCCAAACACCCAGAATCCAAATGACCTCCCTTTTCCTATAACTAACCCACTCCTAAATAGCCCACACATGGACCCAAAAAGCTTTAACCCACCAGGCCAAGTTACCACATATTTACCCCCTAATGATCCTGGTCGCCCGACTGAAACCGCCAATAACCCACCGACCCAGAATCCATATACTACCCAAAACCAACCAAGCCAAAATCCTTATACTGTCCAAAATCCACCAACCTAAGACTTTTATCCAACCCGATATCCATACCCAACCCAGAATCCTTATAATGCCCAAATTCCATTAACCCAGAATCCATACACTGTCCAAAACCCACCAGCCCAAAATCCTTACCAAAACCTTCAACCAGGAAATAACCCAGCCTTCCCAAATCCAGCAAGTATATACCAAAAGCCAACTCCCCCAGCCACCAAAATGGAGGCCGGCATGGAAAATATGAAGGCCATGATGCTTAAACTTCTCAATAAAGGGGAATTTTCTACGCGGGCCCTAACATTGCAACCATCAGCAATACTTCCCTCATAGTTCAAAATGCCCGACATAGAAAAGTTTGACGGACCGATGCCCTATATCCCATTTAAAGTCTTATTCCACCTAAGGCATGCAACAAGGGAGCTAGCTTTGAGGCTATGGCTTCCAATTTTCACCTCACTCCTAGTAGGAGCCGCCAAACAATGGTTAATGTTGTCGACAAATAGCACCATGAATACCGGGACCGATAGTCAAGCATTCCTCGAAAGGTACAAAGATAATACCAGTCCTAAAAATAGAACGGACCTTGAATCGTGCACCCAACGGGAAAAGAAAACATGCGCCGAGTTTGCAGTCAGGTGGAAGAGAAAGCTGGCACAGACTTTTGACAGACCTGATCCGGCCGAGTCATGCCAAATGTTCAGCAAAAACCTCCAGCCCATTTACCTGGAACATATGCGGTACCTCCCCTATACTAATTTCAAAGAAATAGTGGAGATAGGAGCCCGTATTGATGATGATATGCGGACTGGCCAACTGAAAACCAATACGCCTCCTAGTTCTTTCCGTTACTCCAAAGGAAAGACAACCGCACCAGTTCCAACCGTCAATATGGTAGGGAATGCCTCAACCCCATTTTCTACCCAAAATTATAGCTCTGTTCCATGGTATTATGGGTCGGACAGGTCTATCAATACAGAGGGAGCAAATGATGGCCCGGCCGAAACTTCAAAAATCGTAATGTGGTAAGCTTCAAGATTATGATAAACCGCAAGCTCCTCGATGCCTGCGGATATTGCAGGGGCTAATGGCATAAGGAGTGTTGAAGCCGTTGGAAAATTATAAGCCACCTAACCCCTCGCCTGTGACTTGGAACCATGCCCAAGATCGTGAATATCATCGCCCAAAGGGTCACCTCACCAACAAATGTTACACCCTCAAAAATGCTATCCAACACCTAATAGATGATAAGGTTATTGAAAAACTCCCACCCAGACCAAATGTAGTCAATAACCCTCTACCTCAAATCAATATGATTGAGGTTGATGAAACCCCTTTTGTGCCCAAGTTTGAAATAAATAAACATCCACTTCCATATATCCTCAGTCCTATTCCTCCACCCTTATCCATAAAAAAGCCTAGCTGTAATATGCTCTCTTGGGACACCATCTTTGGTAGCCAAAACACCTGTAACATTGAAAAGTCACTTGGGTTGGTGGAGATGTTAGCCACCTTACCCGATCCGGCCGAGCCTACCACCAAACCCCGAAAGAGGTGACCACTGAAAAGATCAAGTAATATCATGGGCTAAAATGGTGGAAGATTCTTTATTAGCTCAGATGAAGAAAACTCAGGCCAACATCTCCATTTGTGGCTTACTGTGTGCTTCCAAGACCCACCGTGATACGCTAGCTAAGTCACTAAGCTAGGCAGTTGTCCCTATTGAAACCTCCCCCAATGAGCTTACTCAGATGATCGGGAACATTCATTTCGGGAACGTAATAATGTTTACCGATCTAGATCTGCCAAGGGAAGGAGCTAACCACATTGATGTTCTTCACATCACTGTGGGAATTTTGAAGAAACGGGTTCCCCGAGTTTTGATAGATAATGGGTCTTCACTGAATGTATGTCTCCGCCAAAGACACTAGCCAAGCCGGGATAAAGATATCGAACTCGCTCCTTCCTCGCAAATGCTTAAGGCATACGACAACACCAAGCGATGTGTCTTGGGGATGGTCACTTTAATGTTAACTGTCGGGCCCTTAAACATGCCATTGAGTTCCAAGTCCTGGATATTCCACCACCTTTAGCCCGTTGTTGGGGCGGACCTATCGATACATGGGGTAAAGGGGGTAGCCTCTTCATTACACCAACAGTGTCAAGTTCATCCACGATGACCATATAGTAATTATTCTTGCTGACAAGATCGTGGAGAATAAAGAAAGCGAGGATATCCCAATCCTCGAGATAGAACATGAGGACACATGCATTTTTCTTAGTGGCTTTGAAGTTATCCCCCATGCTGTGGTCAACGCCATTGAATATGGCCGAGAAACTGACATCATTGGGAAGAAAGTCACTTCCCTAGGAAACATGGTCCCTTTAAACATGTTCGAAAAATGAATTATATGCCTAGTCTAGGTCTCGGCGTAAATCAGCAAGGGCTAGTTAATTTAGTCCAAGATGAACTTAAGGAATGTATCCTCCTTTCGGCCATGATACACGCCTACCCAAATAAGAAATAGCCGCGGTCCTGAAACAAAAACGTGAGAAGAGAAAGGCGTAAAGAGAAAAGCGCCCTGTGAATATCCCCTCCTAACCCTATAGAAAAACCTTAAATGGTTACTTTGTAACGTAAGGGGAAATCAAGCCTATCTCATGTTTCCCGAACCCCGGATAGACCGTAACGGGAAAAAGTGCCCGTTGGGAAGTCTTTGATGATGTTAGTATTCTCTCTCAGATGATATGGAACAAGTTACCCCGAGCCCGTAGCACCGCTTATAAGACTGTCACAATTGAAAATACTTGGTTTATAGACCAAGATGATTATGCTTTGGCCCTGCTAGATGATGATGGTCTAGGAGACAGTTTTCTGGGTATGCTAAACATAGGCACTGATTATGAAAAGCTCCCTGCCGAGTTTCAAGTTTATTTCTAATAAGCCTCTGCACTGGTACACCACGAATGGTCCGCCTCGACACCTGCCGCACTTGGTAGACCGCTCTTGATACACATCCCCGATCCTTTCTAGCTTTACTGATTGGTCATCTACCAACCCACTACCTATAGTTGAGGATCTTAAACCCCAGGTCCTCAACAATGTAATAACCCCTGTACAGTATGCTTTTAATAATAATATAAATGTCTTTGCTTATTCCTTAGTTGCACCTACTTTAAAAGACGCATTTAATAATAATAATAATTATGATAATGAGTCATTTAATAAAATGGACCCAAAAGATAAAAATTATTTGCTTGAGCTTGCAAAGTCGGGCCGAGTACTAGAACAGAGCCATTCATCCACACATCAAGACTGGCCCACTATCAACCCGGCCGGACAATGAAGTCAAAGAGATCGACCCAGCTACTCCAAGGCTCGTAAAGAAAGGCACTCATTGATCTCCTCAAGGAGTTCGTAGACATCTTTGCTTGGTCCTACAAAAATATACCCAGCCTAGATCTAGCTATAGTCGAGCACCGGATTCCCACATACTCGGATGCTCGCCCAGCCAAACAGAAACTCCGACGCATCAAGCCAGAATGGTCACTACAAGTTAAGAAGAAATCATGAAACAGCTTGCGCTGTTACCAACTTCATTCGGTAGTTGAATACCCGACATGGTCGTCCAATATAGTGACTGCTCCTAAGCCCAATGGGAAAGTCGACTGTAGACTTCCGATCCTAACAAAGCGCCCAAAGATGACTTCTCCCCGCCCAACATTGATATTGTGGTAGTGCCGCCGCAGCTCACAAAGTTCGATCCTTCGTTGACGAGATGCCGGGCTACAACCAAATCAAAATGGCAGAAGACCAGAGAAGACCTCATTCACTACTTCCCTCGGGGACTTATTATTACAATCGCCATGCCATTTGGATTAAAGAATGCCTGAGCCACTTACTGCAGGGTCGCCACCACCCTCTTCCACCTATTACATGATCCATAAAGAGATAGATGTCTATGTCGATGATATGATCGTGCATTCCAAATGACGCCACGGTCCTCACATTAAAGATCTTCTGAATCCTTCGAAAGACTCGTAGCACTGGGATGAAGCTCAACCCCACCAAGTGCACACATTCTGGTTACCAGAGGCAAGTCCCGGATTCGTAGTAACTCAGCAAGGCATCGAGATCGAGCCGCCTAAGATCAAAGCTATCCTAGAGATGCCACAAATTTAAAACTCCCACCCAAGTCAAAGGCTTCTAAGGCTCTAGGCAAAGACATCACTGCTTCATCGCATACCGACCACCACTCCGTGAGCTCCCCTCTTTAAACTCCTAAAAAGAATACCGATCAAGTATGGGACGCAAACCGCGCCTAGCCTTCAAAAAAATAAAAGCTTCACCTTAATGATCGATGTATTTTATACGCCGATTTTATGCTTCGTGACTTGAATTAGGCTATTTCATGAGTCTTTTGAGTACTAATATATGTTTTTGGTGAGTTTTGTAAGTTTCGTGATTGTTCGTGAAAATACGCGAAACCTGTGGTTTAAGTGCAAATTACAAAGAAAGAAAAATTGAAGAAAAATAAAGTTCTGTTGACTCCGACACCTTATGCGACGCAGTGCCTCGCACTGCGACCGCAAGGTGGAAGATCGGCCCTCGGCCGCAATCGAAGAGCCAAGAAGCACACACATCGGAGACCTTGCGGACGCAAGGTATTCAAGCACCTTGCGGTACCGCAAGGTAGGCGTAATGCCGCACGCGCATCTCGGTTTTCACACAATATTCGATTCAATCACAACTCCCAAGTATATATAGAAGTCGATGCCGAGCCTAAGCATAAGGAGGACTACCGAAGCTCTCTTTACATAGATTTTAGGTAGTTTTAGATTGTATAACATAATTAGGTTTTGTAATTTCAAGTATTGAAGATCAAATCATGTCTTCCATCATCTTCATGTGCCGTTCATCGCCTATGATGAACTAAATCATCCCTAATCTAGGAGGTGGGAGGTAACTTGTATCGAATTTATGTTTTGATTCTTATATATATGTCTATTCAATGCTTGTTGATTGTGTTGTTTATCAATCCCTTTATTATTTCGCTTTGAACAAATGAATGTAATCGCAAATAATAAAGGCTTAGAGGTGCGGATACCGCATGACCAAGTGCATATGTCGTACAATGTCGCTCACCAACACAATAAATTGGACCTATCGAAGCACGAGAGTGATAAGTTAGGACCGTGTTCTTACATGATCTAGGTGACGATAGATCATAAATCTAGGTGACAACTAGATTACTCAGCTCTGGCTTAGGATATGGAATGGGTGAATTTTTATGGGAGGGAGATCGAACCAATTGTTCAACGTACTCATATCTATTTTTAGTGAACGAACCCAAGACATTGAATGACATTATTATGAATTGAACATAAAGGAGATATAAGTGAAACCCGTAATCCTAGATTTCCACTCACCATAAGATCTTCATATTCGTTATTACTGCCTAATTAGTTAACATCTATAACTAGTAAATTAGAGTAGAATTAAACATAAAACCCCCTTAGGTTAATAATTTGCTATCTATAACCGCACTGCTCGTGATCACTTGTCTCTGGGTTCGACCCTTGCTTCCGAAGTCTATTCTATAATAGTCTTGTACACTTGCAAGGAAATAGATAAAATAAAACATCGATCAAGTTTTTGGCCATGTCGACAAGCTAGTTCAATGAAGGTTTGTAGGTAGCGTAGTTTTTAATTTAATTTAGTTTTTAGTTTAATTTTTCAGTTTTTATAAAAAATAAAATACAAAAGATTTTATTTTATTTGCCTTAATAGTTAGTTGTTTTTAAATTGCTTTAATTAATTTTATGCAAGGTCGTAGATCTTTAAATCAATTGGTAGACTTAGATCAAGAGATAAATATTGTTAAAAGATACCAAAGATATTTTGAAAATCTAGCTTTTGAGCCGATAATCAAGATAATCAATCGAGAGGATCCTCCGTTGATCCTACAATGGAAGATAATAACAATAATCGTAATCCACGAAAACCTAGTTGACCCGGTAATAGGAATCAAAGACAAGAAGAGCTCGTAAGAAGAAATATGGAAGTAGTTGTAAATCAAAGAACTATTAATGAAGTAGATT
>CM028378.1:11665408-11715755 GCA_013146195.2 Codonopsis lanceolata | reverse complement strand
TTTAAAATGTATTTTTCTTTGATGTTTCTCTCTTACATTATCCCTTAGAAAGTGATATCGAACATCGATATGCTTTGTCTTAGAATGCATCACGGGATTGTAGGTGATAGAGATTGCTGATGTGTTATCGCACATGATTGGGCAGTCTGCTACTTTGATGTCGTAATCCACCAGTTGCTGTTTGATCCAGAGTAGTTGACAGCAGCAGCTTCCAGCAGCTATGTACTCAGCTTCAGTAGTCGAATTAGAGACGGATGCTTGTTTCTTGCTAGCCCAAGATACAAGTCTGTCTCCTAGAAATTGGCAAGTTCCACTGGTGCTTTTTCTGTCAACTTGGCAACCAGCATAGTCGGCATCTGAGTAGCCTACCAGGTTGAAAGATGATTCCCTTGGATACCAAATACCTAAGTTGGTGGTATCTGATACATACTTGATAATCCTTTTGGCTGCGAGAAGATGTGACTCACGAGGATCTGCTTGAAATCTAGCACATACCCCAACAGCATATACTATGTCAGGTCTGCTGGCGGTAAGATAGAGCAGAGATCCGATTATCCCTCTATAGTGGGTGATATCAATTTTCTTTCCTTGTAAGTCCTTTGAAAGTTTGCATTTAGCAGCCATTGGAGTATCAAAGGTGTTTGCTGTTTCCAATCCAAACTTCTTGACAAGTTCTTTAGCATACTTGGATTGGCTGATGAATATTCCTTTGTTAGATTGCTGAATTTGAAGACCCAAGAAGAATGTGAGTTCTCCCATCATGCTCATTTGGAATTTGCTAGTCATGAGGGTCTCGAATCGTTTGCATAGCTTCTCATTTGTAGATCCGAAGATGATATCATCAACATAGATTTGCACTAGCAGAGAGTGTCCTTTGTGCTTGAGAATGAAGTAGTGTCGATCTTTCCTCGCACGAATCCTTGTTCAACTAAGAATCTGGAAAGAGTTTCATACCAGGCCCGAGGAGCTTGCTTAAGGCCGTAGAGAGCCTTCTTAAGCTTGTAGACGTGAGATTCTTTACCTTTCTCCACAAAGCCTGGAGGTTGAGCAACGTAGACTGTTTCTTGAAGATCACCATTTAGAAATGCGCTCTTGACATCCATTTGATATAGTACAAAGTCCTTGTATGTGGCATAGGCTAAGAAAATTCTGATAGCTTCCAATCTTGCTACTGGAGCGAATGTTTCATCATAGTCGATTCCTTCTTCTTGGCGATATCCTTGGGCAACGAGTCTTGCTTTGTTCCTTACTATGTTTCCATCCTCATCCTTCTTGTTTCTGAACACCCATTTTGTGCCAATTACAGTGTGATCAGCAGGCTTTGGAACTAGTTTCCATACTTGGCATCTTTCAAATTGTTGAAGTTCTTCTTGTATGGCTTCTAGCCAACTTGGATCTTGAAGAGCTTCTTCAATCTTCTTTGGCTCTTCTTCTGAGACAAATGCAGCACAGAACATACATTCGTTTTTGGAAGATCTTCTGGTCCGCACTCCAACATGTATGTCACCAATGATTTGAGAGATTGGATGATCTTTGCATGTTCTGGTCACGGCAGGAATGTGATGAGTTGCTGCCATTTCTTCATAGCAAGGTTCAAGGAGGGCTAGAAGGAAGATTAGATGTGTCTTGAGGAGTGTTTTGTTCAGAATTTGGTTCATAGGTAAGTTGAGGAATAGGATTTTCGTGGTTCAAACAAAGTGTTCAAGCGAGTTTTCATGAGCAGAGTTGAAGTTCTCTGCTGTTCCATTTGATAACAGGTGATGGTCAGGAATGTTTGATTGAGTTGCTGGTGGAGGATTAGGCATATGAGAGGTTGTTGGTTGGGATGTACCTGTCTCAACATTAACAAATTCATCAGCAACATTTGGAGCCACGAGTGGCTCTAATAAATCAAATTCATCAAAAGAGACATGAACAGATTCAACTATTTTTAATGACCGTTTATTGAAAACCCCAAGCTTTGGAGTGTGAAGCATAACCTTAAAAATACACCTTCATCGGCTTTATGATCAAATTTACCTCTGTAGTCATTACCGTTATAAACTACAAAGCATTTGCAAATTAATATTTTAAAAAATCCAATGTTTGGGGCTTTACCTCTCCAAAGTTCATGGGTGTTTTACCGTGGAATTTGTTGATCAAGGATGTTTTCAGTGAAGAAGCTGTGTTGGCGGCTTGTTCATGCCGCTCGTAAATGTTTTAGCCTTTGCTTCTCGCAACATGGTTTTAGCAAATGGATAAGGGTTGCTGTTTTTCCTTTTCTCGCTACGCCATTTTGCCTTTGTGGTGTCCTTACGGTGAGAAGTTGTGGACCGATACCATGATCATCACAGTACTTTGCTATTCCATTGTTTGTGAATTCAGTGCCATTGTCTAATCGAGCGCCGTGTGATCTCGTCAAGTTTTGTGTTTGCGCTCGAATTAGAGCAGTCTTTGTAAGAAGATCGATGTGTGATCTTTAGAAGACATCATCTCGCCCAAGTGTATCTTGTATAATCATCCACTACTACAAGTGTGTATACGTGACCACCGTAGCTAATAGTAGCATCAGTCCGAAGAGATCCATGTGAAGAAGTGGCAGAGGTCGTCTGTTGTCGAGTCTGGTTTGCTCTTGAAGGACGTTTTGAAAGCTTTCCCAGTTGACACGCTTTGCATAGCGATCATGATCGACGAGAGACCTTTGGCAATCCTTTAACTAACCTTCTTTGGATAGCTTGGCCGATACTTGAAGTTTAGATGATCGAGCCTTTTATGCCACGTAACCGGCTTTTGTCTTCGAGCGAGTTTGCCACAAGACATAGATTAGCGCTTCTTACTGTAGGCATTCAAATCTATCACATAGACATTTCTTGTTCGTGGCCAAGAACTAAGGTTGAGCAAGAGACTGGATCCTTGATATCACATCTGTTTGAGGAGAATTGACATATAAGCCCTTTGTCACAGGATTGAGAAATACTCAAAAGATTGTGTTTCAAGCCTTCAACTAGAGAGACTTTTCAATGGAGAGATTCCTCGAATGATGGATCCATAGCCAATTGTTCTTCCTTTAGAATTGTCTCGAAGATGATGGAGGGCCTTACGCCTCGAAATATTAGAGAGAAGACATGATTCTCTGTCATGTGCCTTGAGCCATATCTAGATACCATACGTCTTTCTTTTCTGAATAGGCGGAATTAGCCATGAAGCACACACACGCGATGTAGAGGTAAGAAAATCATGGTCCCCTTTATTTTCTTTATGGGTCCAAATGGTTAGCGTGTTTTGGAACCCATACTTGCCGATTTTTGGAATAGGGATCCAACGGGCTTCATGATGGATTTCAGCACATTCATGGACCAAGTGGCCAAGACACTTACAAGCGTACATCTATGAAGATTACTGAAGTCTACATAATCATGCTGAATATGGGAAGTTTTTTGAACATATTTCTTAACAGCAGCTCTTGATTTAGCAGACTTGTTAACAGCAGGCTTAGGGGCTTCTGTATGTGGTTTCTTAAGTATGTACACGCGGCTTTGCTTTAGCAACGAATGCTTACGATGCAAGAGTGCACTTTGATACCTCATACATTTTGCCTTTAAGCTTGGTATCAACATTCCATGCGGGCACCATCTCTGCTGTGCGGTTGATTTAATTTGATAGGTTTGAGCAGACTTTTCGTAGGCCCTGAAACAGCAGCTTTTGTCTTCACAAGAGTGCTGGTGGAGGGCTGTTGAGAGTCTGTCCCACCTTCAGCAGATGACTGCTTTGTTTTTAAAGCTTCACTGTTCTTGGTAATTTGAACCTTAGGATATTTATAAGGAGTAGCAGTGTAGCCGATTCCTTCTTTACCCTTGTAAGGTTTCAGTGCATCGGCGGGAACATTACTGCTCAGTGGGCCGTTGATTGTTCATTTTCTTGTTCAAAGGTTGCGCCAAGAGTTTTGGAGAATCTAGCCTCGATTTATCATTAAAAGGCTTCTGATCTCCAAGAATTTGATCAAAGACTGCCGTTGAGTTATTCCATGAGTTAATGGTTTTTTGCAACTCTTCTTTCTCAGTAGATAACTCTTTGGCATGATCAATAAGGCACGCAACCTTTTCATTGAGAAACTTGTTCTCTTCTTTTAACTTGATACTTTCCTGTTTGGACTTCATGGAGAGTTTTTAACTTCGGCTCCGGCATGGATTTCTCGCCTCACTTTTCATGATTTTTAGCTAACTTAACATAGGCCTTTCTAAATTCATTAAATTCCTCTAGCATGTCTTGAGCATCCTTGAGGATTTCTTCTTTTGAAGGCTCTTCAGAAACTTGTTCAATGTTAGCTTGAGAAGGAGAGTATTTAACATCACTGTCTGAGTCATAGGTGGGAGGTGACTCTAGAGCAACAAGGCAAATATGTGCTTGCTCAGGTGAGTCATCACTCTCATCCTCATCAGAATCAGTTTCAAACCAGGTGGATACATAATTTTCTTCTAAGTCCTCAGCCAGAAGACCTCTATGTTTTGAAAATGATTTAGAAGGTCTTTTCTTGTAGGCTTCATATTTTGGCTTAGGACATTTAGAAGCGAAATGACCCGGCTTCCTGCAGTTGTAGCAAACCAACTCATTGTTGTGTGAGTTTTCAGCAGGCTTTCTGAAAGTCTGCTGGTTTGCTTCCTTCTTTTTGTTAAATCTTGAGAATTTTTGAAATTTCTTAACGAACATAGCAAATTGTTCGTCAGAAAGGATTTCATTCTCACTAGAAGAAGTAGAAGGTTTATTTTCTTGGGCAGGAATATCCTGAGAGATAGCAGAGAAGGAAGGAAGTTTAAAATGTTTGTCCTGTTCTTGAGCTTGAAGTAATTCTTGCTCATAGGCATTAAACTTCGCATACAAGCTTCTAAGATGCATGGAGTTCAAGTCTTTGGACTCTTTTATAGCAGTGGTTTTTACATGCCACAAACTTCCTAAAGAAGCTAAAAATCTCATATTGACTTCTTTAACACTATATTCTTTTCCTAAAGAGTAGCAGCTATTTACTACCTCACAAAATCTGTCGTAGGCTTGTCGAAGAGTCTCCTTAGGATCTTTTCTGAATGAATCAAATTGTTGAATATAGTTGTACTTCCTGTTGTCTCTGGTGGGTAGATCTCCTTCAAGATATTCCACCAAGGCTTCCCACATTTCCTTGGCAGTTTTGCATCTTATGATCTGTTGGTATGTGCTTGTGTCGACAGAGCTTGATATGATGTGAATAGCCTTGCTGTCGAGTTCAACTAGTCTTCTTTCTTCATCAGTCCATTCGTTCATGGTTTTAGGTATTTCTGGAGGACCACTGGCTACTTCAGCAAGTAGGTTGGGCTTCATTGGAATATAAGGACCTGTTAGAACACATTGCCACAACCGATTGTCAATAGAGTTCATATATCTCATAACCTTATCTTTCCATACTTCGAAATGACCTTCGTCCAATATTGGGACGTGGCTGGTATTCGAAGTTGGCAGCATATAGTGAGCCATAGGATCTATTCTCAAGAGGTTAGGCTTGGAAAAATGATTTTTCAAAGAATCAAGCTCTGATACCAATTGTTGGTCCCAAAGTAGGCTCAATCTAGGCTAGAAGGGGGGGGGGTTGAATAGCCTAGATAAGGTGTTAAAATCTTTTTCTAATATGAAAACACTTCTTAATGATTTTAGAAAGGTTTAAGAAGAAGTGTTAAGGCAGCGGAAAAAAGATAGAATCTGAATAATAAGAACTGCTGTTTCGATGGTGAATATTCTAAGACAGTTAAGTAGCAGCAGTGATGAGAAAGATAAGAACAGATATGAACAGCAGACAGAGATTTGAAGTGGTTCGTACTGTGAATAGTACTACATCCACTACCAAAGTGGTTAGCTTTGGATTTTAAAAGTGCACTTGTTTATCCACTATGTTTATGATTTAGATCACTAATGGATCGTGTACAAAATCAGTTTTTAACCAAGTGTTTGATGGTGAGAGAAACAATCAATGAATAATTGTTCTCTTCACGTGCAGTATTAAAGAACAGTTTAAAGACAAACAGAATGAAGCTAGAGAAAGAATTTAAGATGGCAGATCTGCAGCTTCAGAAAGTTTGGTGGAGTGTTAGTCCTTGTCCTTTGATCTCTTGAATACTTGAGTTGTTGAAGAAGAAGATTGAGAGTTTACTACACAGTTGTTCAAAAGAGAGTCTTCAGGTCTTCAAGACTTGAATATATACCAGAACGAGATCTTTGGACCGTTGGATAGAAGTAGTTTGAGTTGTGTCAAACGGTCCTTTGCATTGAATGCAATTCGGCGCTTTGGGTGAAGAAACAGCCACAGTCATCAGAGATGCAGTGTGCAGAGAAGACATTACTAAACAGAGTAATATTTCAGAATGCAGGCTTTGCAGCTTGGAAAGTCTTCTTAGCCAAAACGGGTAATGACTTCTTCTTGAGAGATCGAGTGATCGCCGGTTGTCATCATACAGAGTTGACTTCTTGAAAATGTAAATTTGATGAAGATATAATGACAAGATATTTTCAAAAAAATATCTGGGTGAATATCCACGTGTCTTTGCATTTTGATTTTGGCTTATTTGATTTTCTGAAAATTGAGCAGACTTCAAAGTCTGCTGTTCTTCCAAAGGCTGCTGAAGACGCTTGCTGTTGGGCGCCTAAGAACTAACACTAGAAACTATTCTAAAACAAAATGATTCTAAGACAGTTGCCACACTAATCAGTACGCAGACCTTTTAGCCACTGTTCAATAGAATCAGAAGATGACTCAACCAAATCTAAATATAGGAATCAACAGGTATTTTGAACCTTTGACCTCCTCTTAGGAGTATATAAGCCTCAAGACATCTCTTCATTCAGATATAATCTGATTTTTTATCACATCGTTATCTCTCCTACCGGTCAAACCTAGAGAGAGAGAGAGATGGGTTTTTGGAGTGCTCCGGCGATTACCGGAGCTTCGGCCAACCAATCGACGAGCCGAGACCACCGTTGGAAAGATCTCGTCGAGGAGATCATTTCCCCTCTATTTATTTCAGGTTTCACATAGGTTTGAAATTCAGATCTGAGGTACGTTACTAAACCACCTTGCTTGTTTCTTCACAATTCTTGCTTAGATTATGCTAAGGAAGAGTTTTATCAAGTCTATAAAACGTTTTGATGTTTCTATGAAATCTGGAAACATTTCCATGGATCTTGACTTGATGATTTTGGTCTTGAGTTTAGTTTGAAATATGTTCAAGCTTTGATTTGGAATCATTATTGTTCATGAACTTGTTGGGAAATAAACCCTACAAATTCAGTCTCTGTTTTGGGTAAATTTCGGGAGAAGTCTGGTACTAATCTACTAAAGGGATTTTTCTAAAAATTTAGTATGTCATACCTATACATGTTAGGTAACTCTCTGTAAAGTTTCATAAATTTTGGAGCTCGGGAAGTATTTTTCATTAGTCACAATTCGTGGCTGTTCCAGTAAGCTGTTACCAGAAAATTAATCTGTTAACGTGTGATTGAAGTGGTCATATTTTGATGAATACATATCCTAATGGAGTGTTTTAAAATGGTAAACTATAGCTCAAAGAGTCTAGTTTCCGGAAATTTAAATTTTATAACATTTGGAGTATCTATCAATGTTTGGTGAATTTGTTATGATAGACATGCAGAATGAATCACAACAGATACTCAGGTTTTAAACATGAACTTCGAGGGGCTGTATCTTGATGAATATAAGTCATAATGGAGTAATTTAAAAGGCTAAAATATAGTCTTAACAGTCTAGTTTCAGACTAAGAAATAATCACCTCCTTTGGAGTTGTGAGTAATTAATGGTCGAACTTACAAGTTGACGGTGCAGAATGAGTTATAACAGAAAATCTGGAAAATGACTTGTCATTGTGATAATCATAAATTGATGATTATTGGTCTGAATTGAATGATTTAAAAGGGTGAATAACACCTTAAAATGTCTAGTATCTAATATGTGTGTGGATCACAATATTTGAACATGCCAAGTGTGGTTTATAAATAATACATGAGTCATAATGGATTTGGGAATATAGAATGAATGATCATTCTAGAATGAGTTTTAGTGAATATAATCTGAGTTTTGATCTGATCCTAGACCATCAATGAAGTCTTGGGGATGATATGAGTTGCTACTTGTTAAGTTATGGGTTTAATTTAGATTCATAAAAGAAATGAATCTCTATGCTTGTGTGGTTTATTATTTATTAAGTTATCCACTTAACTTGGATTTATGCTAGAAATAAACATCTATGCTTACTAGATATTATGACTTATGAAAGCATAATTGTGATACTTGTTAGGGATTGGGTTTTTATACTTAATGATATGACTTATAAGACATATTGTGTAATTGACTCGAAGCATAAATCTGCTTTTGATTACTCTGGGGTTTCATTGAGAACTGATTCATCAACTGGTGTTGAATTTATATTACACTAATAGGTGAAATTGTGAACTGTTGATCTAGGGTTTCTTAATGAGACAAGAACCTAGCTATGCTTGAACCGAGAACTTAGAAAAGGGTTAGAAATGCAAATAGCATTTATAACCTGTTTGTGATGAATTTTAGTGAAGACTCAACGGAGTCGAGCTTAAGGAACAATTGAACCTTACGTGAATCGTGGTGAGATCCTACAACTTGTAGAATCCATTTGACTAGATTACTAGCTTTTGGAACTTGGATTGAATTGAGTGGACAACTTGACACTTCTGATTTAGAGACTCAAATGAGCTCCTATTGTGGTTTTATGATTATTGTAACAATGTGCATAATCGTATGAGTTTAGTAGATCTGTATATCTACTTGAGAATTTGCAAGTAAACATCTACTTGTGCATTGCATATAAGTCCAGCTGGCATTACTTGAGTTTTTACGTTGATGGTGGGACGATGCATTGTCTTCACGAATTATGGGATTCGTGGTTGCAATGTATCGCCGTACCGGATTCGGGTTTCACACACACCTCCACTGCTAGCTACAGTGGGGAAGTAGCCCCCTTTGTCGTAACCAAAAGAGCACATTGGCTAGTGCTATTTTTCCCGAGTAGAGAGCTCGGACCCGAGAAGAGAGCTCGGTACTTTGATATCCGATCACGGGTATCACTGGCACGATATGATTAACAGTTGTGATTGCAGGAGCGACACAATGACAGTGATTTGGTACTTTCTCTTTCCTTTATGTGGCTTACTATGGGCACTTATGTGATAACAAAGTGTTAGTTGAACATGAGATCTTATTGACCATGTTTGTATGGGCTGATGTTATAAAAATGATTTGATGTGTATATATATAGATATGCACACTTATACATGATGATTGTATGAGAGATTTGATATGTATATATAGAGATATACATACTTATATATGAGATATATATGAAAGACTTGATGTGTATATATATAGATATGCACTCTTATACATGATGATTATATGGGAGATTTGATATGTATATATAGAGATATACATACTGATATAGGTGTATATATATATATATGCACCCTTACACGTGATGATTATATGAATAGCTTGATTAGTATATATGATGATATATATACTTGCATATGATGTTTAGTGGGAACTACCTTCTAATTCATTTGGTTTGTGTTTGAACAGGGAGTTACACCCTAGTTCATTTGGACGGTTTAGTAAGTGAGAAGAAATGGTTATCTTGTGGAGTATCTAAATGATACGACGCCTCTTCATGGGTTTTTCTGTCATTTGTAAAATGGCATGATGATTATTTTTATGTTACATAACTATATGTTACATATCTATTGTAGTAGCGTACTGGGTCATTATGACTCATTCCGTACTTTGTTTTCTAGTTGCAGTAAATTGGTAGCCGCGTTGAGACCGAGTAGATCGTGACTGTAGCAGTGCGCAGCTGATCGATAGATCGAGATTAGATCGTGTGGTTCGTGTTTGTAGCAGCCGATTCTCCTGAGTAGCAGCTTGTGGAGTCCTATTCCCTTTTAGCATTGTCATTGATATCATGTACTTTGCTATTCTTGTGAGATCGACATTTTGTAAAGTTATTTAGACTTTACAGTCGGGTAGATACTTGGGTATTTGTGTTAGTTCTTTCTTGGGCCGACGTGTTGTGTCGTGCCTTGTTGTGGTTTCGTATTTATTTTAGTTGTCTCCCGGGAACGCAGTTGCTTTGGGGCATTTCTTTATCCTACTTGTTATAGTTGTTGGTTGACCCCGGTATGCTTTAGCCGTTGGGTAATTGATATATCAGTTGGGTTCTTTGTTGAAACGCCGGCCTAGAGAGCCGATGGTTTGTTCAGCGTCTGCAATGTTGCGGCACGCGAGTTTTGTTTTTCCTCCTTTGAGAGATAATGTCTCTCTTGGTTTCATTGTCGTTGGTTTCGAGCTTCATAGCTTGGGACTTCTTTTCTTATAATGCTTCCGCTGATTCGATTTTTGAAATACCGTATGTTAGTGCGGCTTTATGTTCATGTTTAGAGCGTGTTAGCTCAACTGTTCGACTTGCACTACTGTTTAGCAAGTGCTTGTCCTCTTCTTATGTTAGTTCCACCTTGGGATTTGACCTTGGGACGGGTCGATTACACTGGTCGGGTCGTTACTAGCCTCCTCCGTTCAATACTAGTCCCATACAGGCCATCTCCATCTCTCGATCCTAGATTGAAGCAAAGGGTCCTCAATCCCCATCTCTTCCTAATGCTCCATCTTGAATCAACTTGAATCCCTGCCCAAGCAATTTCGCCGGCCAAACAGCCTCCCAAAAAAGCCACTGCACAAAATCACTCCCAAAAACCCTCTAAAAATCTGCCCGAAATTATTAAGCTTCTTTTGTAAATCACAACCCAAAACCCTAGTTTGATTTGATCAGTTTACAACCATTAAAAACTGCTCCAACACATTAAACAAATACTCCTCAATAACAGCCCAAAAATCTAACCTTGTTTATAGAATTAATATGGTATGATTCCTAGACGCGTACTCGCGATGGAGGAATCAAAGAGCACGCTGCACGGCAAGCGAAGAACGTCAATGAATTGATGGATTGTGACACATTGACCCAATGCTACGATCCGTTACTGAACGTGGTACTCCGCGATCCAATTACGAGACGAACACAAACCTTTGTATAAGGAAGAACACCACAATAGAGATGAATATCCTATTGATAAGTTCGGGTTTCGACTACTTAGCCTCTCATCAAATAATCACAAGTTCAATGAAGAACAAGAAGGTTTTGAAAAACACTCAAAAACTATATTAATCAATAATCAGAAAGTTGTCTACAAAACAATAAGCCACAACCCTTATTTATATGAGTTGTGAATCCTAAACCTAAAAGTAAAAGGAAAAGTCTAAGTAGAATCAACTTAGGAAACTACTTAGAATCAACTTAGGAAAATACCTAGAATCAACTTAGAAAACTACTCAACTTACCTAATCTATGTAGGCAACAATTAGGTAAGTTACTTAATCTATTTAAGAAACATAAATCTTCCAAAATAAGGAAAATATACAAATCCCGTTTTTTGTAAAGGCCTAATTTTCAAAGTTGCAATTTGGCCCCCTAAAGTCTTCTTTTAGGCGTTAAAAGCTTCCAAAGTCATTGTATGACATTAACGAACATTTATTGAGTCTTGAAGTCATCTTCCATGAAATCTAAGGCTTCACAACGCATGCTTGAATTTGTAGAGTAGCCATTGTAATAGCCTGAATCTCCAATAAATCCACGAATTAAGTTTGTATAGAACTCTTGAATCTTCCAATCATACTCTATGCATTTTAGAACCCTCGAACCTCGATCCATGCTCATATGAACCCTCGAACCTTGATCTACATGCTTCCAATGCCTCTCCCTTGCTTGTGACAATCTTGGTTCTTGGTTGGTGGTCAGAATCATATTATTCCCTCTCTCTTGAAAAGGATTTGTCCTCAAATCAAGACCTACATCACATAGACACGATTTAGTAACCAAGATACAGTCTCTAAAATTATGCTTACCATATGATTTCATGTCGTCGATTTGCTCAAACTCTCCATGTTTGCAAGCCATTCCATGCAAGTCCATGTATCTCCAATCACTGGGATCCAAGACCATTCTCACTTGACTTTCCATCGGTACACTTTGGCACTCCATCAAGATTTCTTCCTTTAACTGTTGAAGAAACACGACAAAACTATGCACTACCACATGAACAAAATTATTAGCACACAATTGATTATGTAACAATTTAACACAAACATCTCTTGGTGTAGGAACATGTCCCACCATTAAACACATCCAAACCCTATCACCGGGTTCAAATACCAATCTAACATATCTCACTTGCATCACTCGGTGACTTTCCATGGATGACAACATCACATATGCAAAATTAAACACAACGAGATCATCATAAGGAATGTCAATGAAAGATATTAATAAGTATAATAAGATAATATGCAATATGGCATACCAACTCATGTATTCCAATCCATCATGACAAGTAAATCCATCAAGGTTTATAATTTCACTCATCAAGTTATCACAACTCGATGTTCCCTCATGAAAATCCTTTATAGAACCACAATCACCAGGTCTAAACATTAACCTAGTAAATCCCCTTTCTAGCACAACCATGCTCAACATCAAAACTTTATGCAATCCAATGCATATACTATTAATCATGCAAATCAATAAAATGATTATATATGACAAGATACTACCATAATCAAATCTTTCGCTCCTCAACTTACTTAATTCATTGATTTGAAACAAACAATTGATTTCACCAGGTTTAAAGATCAACCTAACAACTTTCATCTTTTGTATATCCATATTTATCAATAATGAATCATGCAACGATAAGAAATTACAATCAGAGTGCAATCTCAAGGATAAACATCCTTTATGCTAAAAAATCAGATCATGTGTTAAAGCATGCTTATAATCATCAGCAATATGAATTTCATCACCTTTCCAAGGTTTAACATGCTTATGAAGAATTAGATCTAACAAAGAAGATAAACCTTTATATATATCATGCAAGCCATAAATTTTATGAAACATCAATGCATCATGGGAAACTTCAACAATCTTATGACATGCAACAAAATAATTCATCATAGAATCATCATGCATAATCACAAGTTTAGAACTCATATCTTGGTGAGACATAGAAATCCCCAATGCAAAATTCAGAATTTTCTTTCCAACTTGCAATGCACAATCAATCCTACAATATTAACAACCAATGTATCATCCATGAATGGATCCACATACAAATGATTAGGTTTATGCAATGTCAAATTTAAGTCATCACCAATGTATTCACAATATTTCAACCAATCACTTAGACCATGGTGACTAACAAAATCTTGCAATGTAAACTTTAAACACATGTCAAGTGGCCTAACAATCTTTCTCATGAATAAGGCATTCACCACACTAATCAGATTTTTTAAAGCAACACTTCTAGGAATTCTGAATTTCTCACCCAAGTTATGGTGTTTAACATGCAATAATTTAGGTGGCATAACAATTTTACCCATGACACAAGTGTCCACAAGACCACTCAATTTTCCAAACTCAACAACAACTCTACTGAGCTTATTCTCAATGTCATGGTGCTTAACATGTAACAATTCACCACACAACTTATTCTTCCAAGAAAGATTAAGATCATACCTTTGAGAAAATGTAGGTTCTACAACAATCTCCTTACCTTGTTGGTATTCCATCTTGAATCTCACAATTTCCTTTGGTGGTGCCTCTTGAAAAGTTTGTGAAAAAGAAACAATAGACTTTGGCAATACAACATTAACTTGATTAGTATCAAAATTTGCCTCAATTTCTTTCTCTTTCCCACACTCTTTCTTTTTCTCACACACACTAATTTTCCTCTCCTTTTGCCCGGTTATCTCACATCTTTCACTAGTCTCTAAAACCGGCCTCTCACTCTTGTTTTCACTCAAGCTCTCCTTTTTCTTGGCTATCTCACAAAAATAGCCAAACTCTCGTTATTTTCACTTGAGCTCTCATTTTTCTTGGCTATCTCACTCTCCTCACTTTGCTCTCTAGCCAAACTCTCTTTATTTTCTCTCAAGCTCTTTTTTTTAAGGCTTCTCTATTTTCTTTTCCTCGCTAACCTTTCTCTCTTCACTAGCTATTGAGCTTATCATCATAAAATTCTCATAAGTTTGTGTTGGAGTCAATGGTACAAGCTTAATGGTTATTTGATTGTGTACAAATGAATGTCTTTTTGTGTTGCCATCATAATTAACACTCCTCTCAACTTGCCAAGGTCACCCTAGCAATAAATGAGTTTGTCGTATTGGCACCACATCACACATCACCTCATCTTCAGATCTCCTAATCTTGAACTTCACAAGCACTTACTTGTTCACCTTCAACATACCTCCTCCATTCAAGCATTGCAACTTGTAGGGTTTATAATGCTTGGTTGTAGGTAACCCTAATTTCTCAACCATGGTCACACTAGCTGTGGCGACCCGACCCGGATCCCAAGATGAGACCCCGAGGTCGTGCCGCCTAAAAATGCACATAACAAAAACAAATAGCAAATAGTGGGTAAGGCCATAACGGCAATACGTCAATAACTTTAACACATGCAGAAGCGTAATATAATTAAACGGTGGCGCCCGAGCTAACAAGCTCAAACTAACACAACCTTAGAGATAATGAATCTTTTGGTCCAAATATAAAAATCACGTGACGCAACAATAGGCACGTATAACAAAACCATCTGTCATGCAATATCAATTTATAGCAATTATATACCAAGTCATCATGACGTTAGCCTTGAACTCCAACATTAAACTAAGTCTACAACTCTAGTCTAACATGCTTAACGGCTAAAAACTTGTCGGATAACAAACATCATAAACTAACCAATACATGGTTAAAACAACTAAAGCATGATCATCATAATTACATAAGGCACGACTAACACAAGTCGGCTCCCAAAAGATTAAGTACTAATTAACATAAGTACAAGTATCAAACACATAAAGTCTTGCTACCCCTCGAAAAGTTTACATAACTTTATGTTCCCATCGTCCTTGCCAAAAGAAAAGATACTAAAACTACAAGGTAGCAACCTCGTCAAAAGCTTCACCAATACAACCCGAACATCACTTCGATCCGCTCGCTCGGCTC
The DNA here is from genome assembly GCA_013146195.2 of Codonopsis lanceolata. Taxonomy (NCBI): domain Eukaryota; kingdom Viridiplantae; phylum Streptophyta; class Magnoliopsida; order Asterales; family Campanulaceae; genus Codonopsis; species Codonopsis lanceolata. The sequence continues at coordinate 11,700,603 of CM028378.1, read as the reverse complement.
GGATCTAGGGAAAACAATCAAAACAACTAGGAGTAAGTCATAAAGACTTAGTAAATTACTAACATAACTTCCTGTCATGACATTATGCTCAACAATAAATAGTCATGCTAGTGGCATAATATAACATTTCATAAATAGTCATGTCAAGATATTCATACTTAACAATTTCGAGTATCATGTTATCAATAAGTATAACATTTCACTAAATCATTCAACCATCATTTCATATCATATCATATTCACGTAGCATGTTATTCACATATAAGCACTCGTGAGTCAATTCATATAAAAAGAGATATGATACCGTTACCATTTTTCCGCCGTGTCGCTCCTGCAAAAACACGTGCAAATCATATGTGTCCTCGATACCCAAATCGTGGTATCGACGTCCCCGAGACATTTCCCCCCCGCTCGAGTTCCATAGTTATCAAAGTCATGTTTCCATACTATAACTAAGATCAACTACATCCCTACCGTGGCCATTAATAGAGGGGTGTGTGCAACCCGGCGCGGCGATCCATCAAAATCACGAATCCCACAATTCGTGAAGATGATACATCGTCCCGCCAACGACTCAAACAACCGACTCCAGCTGGACTCAAACTTCAAGCACACGTAATACATTTTCATATGCTCAATTAAGTAGGCATGTACTCTACAATCATCCAGTCATGCTTTTAATTCACAACTAGCATATAATCACATTAGAGATAAAATCAAGACTCTAATCATCAAGTGTTCTTCATACACTTTAAAATTCTTGGAGGCTTAACCTCCGTTAATACTACCCCTGTGACGACCCGACCCGGACCCCGAGATGGAATCACAAGTCAAGTCGTCCAAATAGGACAACAACACATGCAAATACTCAATAATAGAAAACGACGTGACGCAACATTTCAGATGAAGCGCGACTCGGCACCAAAAGGCCGGAATTTTTAAAACTTTTTAAACCTGATATAACAGTTAAGACAATTATACCAAGTCATCGGCGACTTTACTGCCGGAACCCAACACTACACAGTTCATGCAAATATACCTCGACGGCTATAACATGCCGGAGAAACAACATAAACAAATAAGAGCGAAAGTAATGCCCAGCGGAAGTTAAATGATGTGAACCATACTACATCTATACAAAGCTCGGCGTACATGCGCCGGCGCTCAAAATAGGATACAACAAGTATAGACACAAATACAACAAAATCAAATTCCCAAAGCAAAGTCTAAATGACTTGCTAATCCCAACGTCCTTACAAAAGAGAACAAAATAAGGACATCTATAAATCACAACCTCGTCGCGTACGATCACGGACAAGCACGAACCCTGCTACGCCTCAACGAGTGGTACCTGAACGGCTCGGATCTAAACCAGTAAAAGGGAGGGGGTAAGTCATAAAGACTTTGTGAGTTAACAATTATGCATGTCATGGCATCATGCAGCATACATATCAAGATATCATTTTTAATATCAAGTCACTCAAAGCGTTCATTTAATAAACCCTTAAAACACATATCCATGGTAGCACATTGTTTCACATAAGTGCTATAAAGTAAACCACATAAGAAGAGGATATGTTATGAAACCGGTGCCGCTACGTAGCTCCTGCAATACACAGCGTTAACATTCGTGCCAATGATACCCGTGATTAGTGTATCAAAGTATCGAGTTCTCTACTCGAGTACCGAGTTCTCTACTCGGGTACCAAGCTCTCTCCTTGGTACTTAGCCCTTCCAATGTGCTCTCTTGGTTACAAGAAAGGTGCTACTTCCCCCCCACCGGCCAACAAGGCTGAGGCGTGTGTGATAAAAACCCTATAACAACCCATCACTATCACGAGTCCCATAACTCGTGATTCGGCGATGCATTGTCACACCAACGACTCAATCAAATATGCCAGCTGGACTAATGCAATGCCAAGTAGATGTTTACTCGTCATGAAATCTCAAATAAGGAATAAGTTCGACAAGAGCGAACTTATTCAACAAGTAGTTGTTTACTCACTTAAGGAATCACACAAGAATTCGACAAGAGCGAATTCAACATGTCAAATAGATTCATTATTCTACAACATGCTCTCAATCATGCATTTAATTCACACGATCACATAAACCGCATAAGAACTCGATTGAGTCTTATAAGCACACATTTCAAATATGCCCTTCAATCCATCCCAAAGTCACGTAAGCTAATTCATTAGTCTAACGCACTAAATTCATCATGTCAAATAGATATATCATTCTATAACATGCTCTCGATCATGCATTTACTCCATACGATCACACAACCGCATAAGAACTCGATTGAGTCTTACAAGCACACATACATCAAGGCATACTCATCAATCCATCTCAAAGTATCGTAAGCTAATTCATTAGTCTAACGAACTACATTCGTCGTAGGGATTGATTGTGGAGCCGTTATTGTTCATAACTCCCTAATTTCAACTCCGGTGAGTTTTACTAAAATTCAACCAAGTAGAGTATTGATACTATATGTATCACATTGCCCTTCCCTAAGTTCTCCGCTCATTTAGAACTCTATAACTAAGCCGCTCATGTTCTCGAACTAGCCTTAAACACAATCCCGAAGTTTCAAACCCTAGTTTCGGTGATTTTGTTAAACCTTGAATTGAACCGAATTCTTTCACAAGAGTTATTCCTAAGCTCATTGTAAGCAACATTCATGCTTTACAAAATATCAAAATCATAACTTCATAGACAATTCACAAAATCATACTCATATTTTATATGTTGAATTGAAGGTTGTGTTTTCACAAAAGATGTTCACAATCAACATTAAAACAACTATAATGAAGGGGACATGTTATTTTCTTAAACATGAAAATCTCAGGGAATTGTCACTCACCTTAGTCCTATGATTAATGGAGGAAAGGTTGATTAGAGTAAGGATTCTTGTAGAGATGATCAAGAGCTTCGATTTGGCGGTCTCGGCTCGACAATCGGACCACCGGATCTCCGGGAAATGGTCTCCTAAGTTTGTGTGACCTCCATGGACGAAAATTGGAGCTCAAGCTTCTGATTCTTTGGTTATGTTAGACAACAATGGCTGAAGGGATGAATAAATGACTTATATATCTCCCTAGAAGACCCCAATCCATGTGATGGATGTTAAATGACCTCTCATTGGCCAAGGCATGTGAGCCATTGATAAGCAAATGATCAAAGGCTCAAAAAGGGTCCTAGAAGAGTCAACAAAGGTGGCTGAGAGTGCCCAAGGTCGGCCAAGGGGCAAGGGTTCAAGAGTCATTAGCCAAATCCACTCAAAACTCACAAATGCAGAAAACTGGACAACAGACAGTCAATCTTGTAAAATCGACCATAAATAGCTCACACCTCCAAATGATGTGATTATTGATTTTTATGAAACTAGACTCTTTAAAATATAGTTTAGCCTTTTAAATTACTCAATTTGGACTTATATGCATCAAAATATGGCTACTACAAGTTCAAGTACAGAAGCTGATTTCCTGAAAACAGAATTCTGGCACAGCCGTAAGTCAAGACCTAAATGAGGTACTTATACACCTTGGAAAAATACCATATTTTACAGGGAGTATAATAATATATGTAGGTAGAACATACTAAATATTTAGAAAATTATCTTTAGTAGATTGGTACCAGAAATTTCCCGAAGTTCACCCAAAAACCGGATTGAATCTGTGAAGTAATAAGTTGATCATCTTATTTCCAAATGCAACCAATCTATGAACATGTATAAGGCTTGTTTAAACATGGTTATGGCTTGTATTCAAGGCCTAGAACTCAACCAAACATCTCTCGAGACGAAAAGAAGGCAATACAACCAATGATGTACAACCTCAAAACACAAACGAAGCAACGAAGCTTCTAAACTTTCAACCAAGCATGTAACAACTAAGATGAACATTATAAATCTTGTATGCAAGGTATTAAGACTCTCATGAAACTTATTAAGGTGCTAACACGTTAATACGAACACCCGAAACATCAACACAAGGCATGCAACGCTTGGAAGACCATTACTCTATTATGATCTTAACCAATTCAATGCCAACACGATATGAATGAAATGAAGTCTCAAATATGTAAAGACATATTATAAACATGTTATAAGGATGACAAACATGAAACGGGGTTTGGGTTCTCACATCCTCCCCCACTAAAAGGAATTTAGTCCCTAAATTCATACCAGAAATCTCTAACAGGTAAGGGTATTTCTCCCTCATCTCAAGCTCAGTCTCCCATGTGGCTTCCTCAATATCATGATTCTTCCACAAGACCTTCACTAAAGGAATTCGCTTAGTCCTCAAGACTTGCTCCTTAATATCAAGGATCCTCACCGGTTTTTCAACGTAGGAAAGATCGGGCTCAAAGGAAATCTCCTCATAAGTAAGGACATGTGACTCGTCCTTCAAGTACTTACGAAGCATGGAAACATGAAACACATCATGAACACCCGATATAGACGGTGGTAACGCAAGTCTATAAGCCAAAGAACCAATCCGCTCTTAGATCTCAAACGGACCAATAAGCCTGGGACAAAGCTTCCCTTTCTTCCCAAACCGTTTTGTACCGCGCCGGGGCGATACCTTCAGGAACACAAAGTCACCAACCTGAAACTCAAGATCTCATCTCCGGTTGTCGGCAAGCTTTTACTCGAGATGTAAGCAATGCCTCTAATCGACTTCACACTCTCGGTATTTGTTGCACCATCTCCGAACCCCATAATCTAGCCTCACCAACCTCATCCCAGCAAATTGGTGATCGACACTTACGCCCATACAATGCCTCGTATGGCGCTATCTCAATGCTCGACTAATAGCTGTTATTATACGCGAACTCAGCCAACGGTAGATGTGAATCCCAACTACCCTTGAAATCCATAGCACACGCACGTAACATATCTTCCAAAATCTGTATCAATCTCTCTGACTGACCATCAGACTGTGGATGAAACGCTGTACAGAAATTCAGAGGCTCCCACTTCCACTCCGAAATCTCAAGTGGATGAAGCAAACCGGCAGGTCTCTGGTGCTCAGCCTTAACCTGCTGGCATGTCAAACATCTCGAAACATACCCAACTATCTCTCTCTTCATACCATCCCACCAAAACTGCCTCTTCAAGTCACGTTACATCTTAGTACTACCCGGATGTATCGTATACTTGGCCTTGTGAGCCTCATCAAGAACCATACGTTTCACTTCATCAGAAGAAGGAACGCAAACCCTACCCTGAAATGTCAAGATCCCATCACCGTTTACTGCAAACTCGGGTGTATTATTCTCACCCAATCCATCGCTAATCTTCATCAAATCTGGATCAGTAGCTTGAGCTTCCTTGATCAACCCAAACAACACTGGTGTAGCCCGAACACTAGCAAAGAGAACGCTATGCTCACTCACAACAGGACTCCATTCACGGACATCCTCGAGCATCTTCCATTCTCTAATCATCAAACAAGACATGTAGGATCTCCTACTCAATGCATCCGCGACTACATTCGCTTTCCCCGGATGGTACAAGATAGTACAATCATGATCCTTTTGGGAGAAAAGGTATTTCAGACTCTTGTGATCCGTATACCCCTCAAACTTAGCTCCATAAAGATAGTGTTTCCACTTGTGAAGCGCAAAGATAATAGCTGCCAACTCAAGATCATGAGTCGGATAATTCTACTCATACGGTGACAACTTCCTAGAAGCATAGGCAATAACCTTGCCGTTCTGCATAAGCACACAACCCAAGCCTTCCAAAGAAGAGTCACTGTTGATTCTTATGTTAGATTTATATCTGTTCATTTCATTACACTTGTTTTATACTTCAGTGGCTAATCGGGCTGCGTATCGATTAGCGTGGCAACTGTGTATAGAACTTTGACAAGTATAGTTTTTATAGGACTTATCATGTTCAGCGGAAGACCTCTTCTCGGCTCTACCGGAAGACCTGCTCAAGGCTTGGAATCGGTAGACCTGGTGTCGACCTGGTCTATCATGACGTGTCCCCTCCAGCTATAAGTCTCTGGATTAATTCAAACTTATTCAATCATCTTTATTTGAATTAATCCAAGACATTCCCTGACATGTCAAGCCGTTGAAAGCAACTTTCCGAAAAGCAGGAAGACTTTTCGTCTTGAACAGTGAAAGCAGGAAAAGCAGACTGTCACCTACTTTCTGCTACAACAACTCTCAGATCTGACATCAAGATTGTCCAACGTTTCAGAAGATCTCAGAAATCATTACTTGCCCTCTATATCTGTGAAAGACGAATTCTCTGACTGACAGCCCCATGCATTTAATGCATTCAACCTAATAGAGTTGTCAAGTCTTCGTCTTCTCCAACGGATCTATTAAAGTGCATTTGCTATAAATTCTGCCATTGAAGACTGAAGAAACACAACACTGTACAGAATCAATCGAACACTAAAAGAATTGCTCTGAAACGATTTAACTTCAAGTCTTACAGCTCAGTGCATTGAAGAGATCCAAAACAGATCTGAAAGTCCTCATCAACAACAAGAAGCTGCTCATCAACATTTATTGTTTTATCTTCTTGTTGTTTACTTCCATTTACTATACTTGACCGAATTAAATATCTGTTTACACGATATTTAATTCCATAGACCCCAAACACAAGTCAATATTTTGTACACGATCCATTAGGGATATTCTTTGTAATTGATCTAGTGGAAAACATAGTGCACATTTTAAATCCAAGGTTGACTGCCTTGGTGGTGGACGTAGCACTCTTTATAGTGTGAACCATCCCAAAATACTTGTGTTATTTCTTATCTGTTTGTTCGCCTTTTGATCTAGTCATCTATTTGATTACCTTTATCCATTCGGCAGAACTTAAGTAAACTGTAAAGGGTCTACCGGTAGTCCTTATCGGCAGACCTTGAACACCTACCTTGAAGGTCTTCCGCTACTTGAATCTTTTCGATAGATTTGAAGTAACTTTCAAAGTATTTACTTAAAAAGTATTAAAGTTTTAATAAGCTATTCAACCCCCCCCCCCTTCTAGCTTATTATTGTGCCCATTGGGACCCACAATTGGTATCAGAGCCTTACTCTTTGAAAACAAGTTTTTCCAAGATTAAACTCTTGAGAGATACGATATAATGGCACAAACACACTACATGCTGCCTACATCTAATGCTAACCACGTCCCAATATTGGACGAAGGACATTTTGATGTATGGAAGGATAAAGTAATGATGTTTATGAACTCCATTGATAACAGATTATGGAAATGTGTCACTGCAGGTCAACATGTACCAATGAAGGCGAATCTTCTAGCCTCCATTGCTGGGAATCCTGCAGAAGTTCCTAAAGAAGAATCTGAATGGACAGAGGATGATAGAAAGCTGGTAGAACTTGACAGCAAAGCAATCAACATAATCACCAGCTCTCTAGATACAAGCACTTACCAGCAAGTGATTCGATGTACAACTGCAAAAGAGACGTGGGAAGCTCTTGTGGAATACTTGGAAGGAGACCAAGATACAAGAGACAACAGAAAATATACATACATCCAGCAGTTTGATTCCTTCAAAAAGAATCCTAAGGAAACCTTGAGACAAGCTTACGATAGCTTTAGTGAGGTAATTAATAGCTGCTTTTCTCTTGGTAAAACGTATGACAAAAAGGAAATGAACATGAGGTTTCTAGGCTCTCTAGGTAGCCTATGGCATGTTAAGACCACGGCTATGAAAGAATCTAAGAACTTAAACGAGATGACTCTTCGTAGTCTCTACGCAAGTTTAAAGGTTTATGAACTTGAAGTTAATCAAGCTCTAGAGCAAGATAAACAGTTCAGAACTGTGTCTTTGCCAGCCATGGTCCAAGAAGAAATCACTGTTGAAAACAAACCTTCCACTTCTTCCTGTGAAAATGATTTTTTATCAGATGAACAATTTGCCATGTTTGTAAAAAGGTTTCAAAAGTTTGCAAAATATGGAAGAAAGAACACACACCAACAACCTTTTAAGAAAAATGGTGAAAGCTCATATAAGGAAGAGCTTGTGTGTTACAATTGTAGGAAACCTGGTCATTTTGCCTCTAAATGTCCTAAGCCAAAATATGAAGCATACCGAAAACCTACCTTTAGAAAATTTCAAAAACAAAAAGGTTTGTTGGCTGAAGATATTGAAGACAAACATGTTGCTACATGGTTTGAGACTGATTCAGAAGAGGATGAAGAGGATTGTGAGCAAGCTAACATATGCTTAATAGCTCATGATTCAGATCCTATCTATGACTCTGAAAATGAAGTCGAAGTTTCACCTAGTCCCTTGAACAAAAGTGAAACCAACAGTGACAGCTTCAGTAAGGAAGAACTTCTCAAGGATAATCAGGAAATGCTTGAAGAGTTCAATTCCTTTAGAGTAGCCTATGTTAAACTAGCCAAGAACTGTGAGAAACTTACAGCTGAGAAATCTATGATGACAGCTGAGATTCAAACTCTCAATAGCTGTCAACAAGAGAGTATCAAACTGAAGGAAGAAAACAAATTCCTTTGTGAAAAGATTGATTGTCTATCTGAGCACATCAAGGGACTTGACCTAGAGAAAATTGCCTTGCAAAAGACAATTGACTCCTGGAACAGCTCCAAAGATGCTTTCGAAGAAATCCTATCTAGCCAAAAATCTAGCAATGATAAAACTGGCATAGGATATTCTGATGTGCCTCTTCCGACAATCTCTCCTGTCACAGAGAAAGGTGAATCCTCTGATACTGCTAATGATGCATCCTTCTCTAAACTGACATTCGGAAATAAAGGGAAACAAGGCCTTGGTTATTCAAGTGTTCCCTACGTTTATCCTAAAGTTCAGAAAGGAAAAGCCAAAATGACTGACTCCAATGAGAAACCTGATAAGATAACGGTAGAGAAAGAGAAGTCTGCCAACAACAACTCTGCTAAGGCAAAGTCTGCTGGCGGTAAACTTAAAGGTATTCTACCGAATCCTTCTAAAAAGGTAATCAACAGAAAAGCCAAGGCTAAGTCTGTTGGTAACCCACCAAGGAAGACTCAAAGGAAACCAATTAAGTCTACCATCAACAAACAAGCTGAACCAAAAATGAATGTCAAGAAAGGGAATAATCATAAGCACCCTTCAGTTGAAGACACTAACAGTTCTCTTTGGACTTTCCACTTATGTCATTCTTGCAATTGCCTAGGCCATCTGGCACCAGAATTCCTGCTAAGGTTCACTCCAAGATCTGAGAGACCTAGTTCTCTCAAGGTCAAGCAGGTATGGGTTCAAAAGGTTGCTAATCCTTAGGACCCGAAAGAAAATAAAGGGTACCTTGTTTGCTTTAAATTCTTTTCAGGAATGCTTCATGGCTATAGAATCAGAAAACAAAGACATCTGGTACCTAGACGGTCGTACATTCAAGACACATGATTTGGGAACAAAAGTCTTCTTACGATATAGGCGAAGCAAAGGACCCACGATTATCTTCGGAGATAACGCTAGAGGAAAAACAATTGGATATGGCTCAATTACTAGAGGAAATCTCTCCATCAACAAAGTTTCTCTAGTAAGTGGTCTAAAGCACAATCTTCTGAGCATATCTCAATTCTGCGACAAAGGACTTCTATGCCAATTCAACTCCAACCAGTGCCTCATCAAAGACAGTGAATCTTGCTCGACAATACTGACCGGCAATAGACAAGGAAACGTCTATGTCGTGGACTTAAATCTTCTAGGAAGATTCTCAAACCTGTGCCTAGTAGCTGACAACGTTCGTGACAACAACTGGCTATGGCACAAGCGTCTCAGTCACCTAAACTTCAAGCACCTTTCCAAGCTCTCTAAAAACAGGCTCGTCAAAGGTCTACCTACGGTGTCTACCGACCATGACAGAAGTTGTAAAGCTTGCCAACTAGGAAAACTTTCCAAGTCTTCCTTCAAAAGAAAGTCTGTTTTATCTACAAACAGACCTCTTCAACTTCTGCATATGGATCTCTTTGGACCTATCACAACAGCCAGTATTTCAGGAGACAAGTACACACTTGTAGTAGTTGATGACTACTCTAGATTCACTTGGATTGAAACAATGACTTCTAAAGATGAAACGTATGATCTAGTCACTACTCTTTTCAGAAGACTTCAAACTCAAAAGCTTGAAGACATAAGCGACATAAGATCAGATAACGGCACTGAATTCAAGAACAATGGTGTAGAAAAGTACTGCGATGACCACGGGATCGGTCACAATTCTCTCGCCGGGTACTCCTCAACAAAATGGTGTAGGCTGAGCGGAAGAAACAGAACTACGGTTGAAGCTGCAAGGACAATGCTTTGGCGAAGCTAAACTTCGAAGTATTTACGGGTAGAAGCCGTCAAGCCGTCACCGCATGTTTTACCAGAATAGATCACAGTAAACAAGTTTCATAACAAAACTCCATATGAAATATGGAGAGGAATATCCCCAAACATAGGATTTCTTAAAATCTTCGGCTGTAAATGTTTTATTCTTTATAATGGAAAAGAACATAGAGGAAAATTTGATGCAAAATCAGACGAAGGAATTTTTCTAGGGTATTCCAAACATTCAAAAGCATTTCGCATATTCAGTAAATCTAATTTAAAAATTTTAGAATCTGTGCATGTTTCTTTTGATGAATATGACTTGTTAGAGCCTAGAAAGGCTCCGAACGTTGCTAATGATTCTGATAATGATGAGACAGGTACTTACACAACATCCACTTCCACTCCTCAGCAGAAATCGACAACGGCAGATCCCTCAAGTACCGCTGACCCCTCTCCGGTAGACATGAACTCTACCGGTACCGACAACAACTCTTCTGTTGACCCTGAACCCATCTCTTCTGTTTTACCCCAAGCACCTTTACAGATCACTCATCCTTCCTGTTCACCAGAAAATGAAGGTTTTGAAGATTCTATCTCTTTTGAACCAAATTATGGTGAATCTCCTTCTCAACCCTCTCCTGAATTCTTGTCGGAAGAACCCACCAGAAGTGATCTTCCTCCAACCGTTATTGAAGCAAGAGATCATCCCATTTCTCAAATCATTGGTGATCTCAACACAGGAGTTCGTACGAGAAACAAAATTCGAGAAGAAACTATGTTTGCTTATGCATTCGTATCAGAACTCGAACCAAAGAAGATTGATGAAGCTATCGAAGATCATAACTGGATTGAAGCAATGCAAGAAGAGCTGAACCAGTTTGAAAGATGTAAGGTGTGGAGCTTAGTTCAAAGGCCGATCATCCGATGTCGACACCAAGTGGGTTTTCGAAACAAAAGGGATGAAGATGGGAATGTCACGAAAAGCTAGGCGGTTGCACAGGGGCTACCGGGGAAGAAGGAATTGACTTTGATGAAACATTTGCTCCTGTTGCTAGACTAGAGGCAATCAGAATCTTTTTAGCCTATGCGTCGTTCATGCACTTCAAAGTGTATCAGATGGATGTAAAGAGTGCTTTTCTGAATGGTGATTCTCAAGAAACTGTATACGTGGAACAACCTCCAGGATTTGTCATTTCAGACAAAATGGATCACGTCTACCGACTCAAGAAAGCTCTCTACGGCCTGAAGCAAGCTCCTAGAGCTTGGTATGAAACTCTATCCAAGTTCTTAATAGAACAAGGATTCGTGAGAGGAAGGATAGACACTACTTTATTCATCCTCAAGCACAAAGGCCATTCTCTTCTGGTGCAAATCTATGTGGACGACATTATCTTTGGATCAACTAACCAAAGCCTATGTAAAAGATTCGAGAAGCTGATGCAAAGCAAGTTCGAGATGAGCATGATGGGTGAACTTACTTACTTTTTAGGACTGCAGATACAACATACTTCAGAAGGAATCTTCATCAGCCAAACCAAATATGCAAAGGAACTAATCAAGAAGTTCGGTCTTGACTCAGCTAAAGGATTCGAAACTCCAATGTCTACCGACTGCCATCTTGACAAAGATGAAAAGGGAAAGCAAGAGAACATCACCAAATACCGAGGAATCATAGGTTCTCTTCTTTACCTAACAGCTAGTAGACCTGACATTATGTTTGCTGTTTGTGTTTGTGCTAGATTTCAGGCAGATCCAAAAGAGTCACATTTGCTTGCTGCCAAACGTAATATCAGATATGTTTCGAAAACTACAAATCTAGGCATTTGGTATCCCAATAACAACAACTTCGATCTAGTTGGATACTCAGATGCAGATTATGCAGCCTGCAAAGTGAGCAGAAGAAGCACAAGTGGGACTTGTCAATTCCTTGGAAACATACTTGTCTCATGGTCTTGCAAGAAACAAGGATCAGTAGCAAATTCAACCACAGAAGCCGAATACATTGCTGCAAGCAGCTGCTGTTCTCAACTTCTATGGATGAAGCAACAACTAGTGGACTACAACATCAAGACTGCAAACTGCCCAATCATGTGTGACAACACATCAGCTATTTCAGTCTCCAAAAATCCAGTGATGCACTCCAAGACAAAGCACATTGATGTTCGTTATCACTTCCTCAAAGATCATGTGGAAAAAGGTAACATCAGTTTGGAATATGTTCCAACTGAGCATCAATTGGCTGACATTCTCACAAAACCACTGGATGCCACCAGGTTTGCTTATTTAAGGAGAAATCTTGGTATGATTGATCCTACTGCTTAAATTTCTAAGTCATTTATTTATGTTTCTTTCATACCGGTAGACCAAGTATTAGTCTAATCGGAAGACGTAAGTCTCTCTTCACCGGAAGACCTCAAGGTTAGTATTACTACTTAGTTTATTCTTATTAAAAGGGTTTCTAAAGCAAAAATGGGGGTCAAAGATAAAATTTTGGTTCTTAAGAAAATATCTTAAGTTCCCGTTTTCTTAAAGAAAATATCTCGACTATAAATAGTCTTTGAACCGTCATTTACAAAACTTTACGGAACCCATTTGACCAAGATATTTCTCTCTCTTCTTGTTCTTTGTCTTCATAACTGCTTTCTGCATATTTCAAGCTTTTCTCGTTTCTTCAATCAACGACAATGGTAAGTTCTTCTTTACTCTCTACTTGAAACTTATTATTTTCTGTTTTGCATTTCAGTTCATAACCTAAATTTATTTTGGAATACAAACAGTCATTTTCGAGTTTCTAAAATATTCGCCATTGTTATTCTTAAAAACCTAAGAAATCTAACAGTCGTTTATGCACCATTTTTTTTTATCTAAATTTATGCAAAACTTCTGTTTTACTCTTCTCGAGTATGGTTACTCTTAACATTCTAGGGTTTCAAGTTCTCGTTTCGATATTCCAATTATTTCAGGAATCCTTGAAATTTCTGCTTGTTTAGTTCTTTAAAGTAAAAAGCCCTAATTTCTATTTTGTATTACTTTCAGGCAAGAACTTCAAAATCTAAGCGGGATAGCGGAAAGAAAAAGTTGAACCAAGAAACTGATATTCCACCCAGTTCGAATATCAACCTTCCGGGATATCCAACCTATCCCTCAGCTCACGACATCATAGTCGCCCTGGACCCCAAGCTGTATATTCCAGGGATGTGCATAGACCTTCAATCTGTCTGTGCAATAGCTGACACCATAAAGGCGTGTGAGGATATGAACTTCTCTGGGATTCTACCTCTCTTCTGCCTCAACGACAAAAACTACAGTATCTTTCTGGCAGAAGAATTCTATCAGAGAATGGAGCTCAGGAACCAGACAGCTCTTTGAGGATGGATTCGAGGCCGTCCCATCTCTGTTTTCGCCAAGTCTATCTCCACCATCATCGGAGTACATTATGGTGGAGCTTTTGAAGCAACCATTGCTGAGGCTGTACATGCCTGGGAAGCAATGAGAGGTGTAGACACCTACAGGGAGCCCCAAGGGAAAATGCTCCGAAATCTTTTCCCTCTGGACGTCTACTGCACCAGCCACCTCCTTGACAAAGGGCTCATATTCAAGAGTGGAGCTCATGATATGTTTACGGCCCAACAATTAAACATGACCAGCGTCGTATATCTGAAGCTTCGTCTCAACTGGGGGGCCATCATCTTCAACGAGCTACAACAGTGGGTGGGGAAAGCCAAGAACAACCCCACCTGCAAGCGCCCCTTCGTAAGGCTGATCAATGCCCTTTTAAGGGATGATGCTAAGGTCAACTCTTCCTTAAGAGAAGATGAGTTGATTGCGGTGGCCAAGGAGAAACAACTAACAGCCTCGTTTTTCAGTAAGTACACTGAATACGAGAACAAGCGTCGGCTGCAGAAGGGTCTACCGCCAATCACTCTTGACAAAGTGGCCAAGCCTGAACCAATCTTGGTCACCCGCTTCATCATGGAGGCTCATGACGCTGCCAGCAGTACCTTCAAAAAGGCCTCTGCAAAATTTGACGATCAAGTAGCAGCGTCCCTCCATCAAAAAGCCAAGGACTTGGCCGATGAGGCAGAGCAGCTGCTTCGGACCAAGATGGCTGCAAAGGGCAAAGCAAAGAGGACAAGGATGGAAGAGGTCACTCCTACTGAAGAGGAACAGGCCAAATGGATTAGGAGTGAGATGAAAGAGGGCCAAAAGAGGATGAAGGAAGGACAAAATAGGATGAAGGAAGGCCAAAATTCCCAAACCTCGGCCAGACCACCTTCTGCCTCTCCTCACACCCAATCTTCACAAGCCCAGCCTACCTCTCAAACTCAACAAACCTCTTCCACACAGCCACATACCCAAACCACTCAACCTACTTCACCATCTCCTGCACCCTCACCCAAACCAAAACGAAGGAGACTTCGTAAAACCCTTGAAGACCAGCCACCGACAGTCCCTCCAACCACTACCGATGAAGCTGCTGAGTCTCCTATTCAGCAGCTGAGGAAGAAAAGGAGAACTACCGTTACCAAACCCTCTACCGACGCCCAACCAACTACCACTACCGACGCCCCACCATCTACCGACACCCAACCCTTATCTGTCAACCCTTCATCTATTCCTCCTGAGTCATCTACTCAGAGGAATTCACCACCTCCGGAGGAGTCTATCCCTACGGAGGAGCCTACAAATCAGGAGGAGCCAGCCAGAACCCCCACTCCTCCTACTCCCTCACCCTTCAACTATTCTCCTGACCCATCTACCCCTTCCTCACCTCACCTATCCCAACCAACCACTTCCACAATACCACAGCCAACACCTATCCCTCCCACCCAGCCATTAGCCCCTGCTGCTGCCAAGTTCCTTTTTGAACTTTCGTCAGTAGCAGACCTGTTTACCCCTATCCCTCCACCTCATCAACCTCCTCAACCTTCTCAACCTTCTCAACCTACCTTCAGAAAACCAAAATCCTTTTTCTACCCTGCCCCTTCTTTCTGGTTTTCTTCTGACCCCTTACCTTAATCCTCCCATATCAGTGACAATTCAGACACTGATATGGAACTGGATTCCCCACCAACTCCCCCTCCCCCTCCACCTATTACCATATCCTCCTCCACCAAAACCATACCTACTCAGGACTCCTCTTCCGACTCAATCACTCCCCCTCTCCAACATCCCATACGGCCTGCCGCCTCTAACTCTACTGGCACCGTTCACATTGGCCAAGCAACTTTTCCCATCCTCCTGCCAATGATGAGATTTTGTCTAGGCTGGACGCTATCTATGAACGGCTAGGCGTGCTTACAAGTATAACTACCGCTACCGCGAAAGCGGCCCTTTGCGCGTCCCGCCCTTCTCCGCGAATTCCAAGAGGATGTCTGGACTCGATTTGGGCAGATACGGCACGACTTTACTGATGTCAAAATCAACATTGAAGCTCAACGAGATGAGTGTGTCCGTATGTGCTCCTCACTTTTCTATGAGTTATTCCATGCCATTACTCTTCATCTCGGCAACGGTCGCCCTCCAGTTCTCGAACTCAATCGTCTTGCTCGAGACTCTGCTCACGACGTCATGAATGCCAACCGTGATCGTGATCTGGCCATCACGGAGGAGAAGCAAATGAGGTCCATCAACATAATGCTGATGGAAGAGAACAGCCGTCTTCGTGAAGAACTGGACTACCGTTCTCGATCCACCAGACCTCCGACTGATGCAGATGACGAATACGAACGAAGAATGCAAGAGCTTGAGCGAGAGCGAAGAGAAAAGGAAGCTGCAGACAAAGGCAAAGGGAAAAGACCTTGGTAACTTATGTATCTTTTCCTCCCTTTCCTTTGTATTTATCATATTTTGAAAACTCTGTAAAATGTAAACATCTTGTTTATAATACAGAAGATTATTTATTTTTCAAAATTTTCGTGTTTAAATTTCTGTTACTTTATCTTCATATCTGCTTAGAATTTAAACAGCCAGTTTAAATTTATTTGAACTGCTGCTAATCTGTGTGCTGTTCTATTATCTCTTTACCTTTGTATGCACTTAGATTAGTCTCTCACATTTGAGGTGTTAGTCTGTTCGATAGAGGCATGTCTTCTGTTACTCTATATATATAAATTTCTCAGACATGCTATTATCTATCAAATAGTCTGTTTTTAGCCCTCATTTGTAGTAATGATGTCCAGATATAAATAGGAGGAGATTGTTGATTCTTATGTTAGATTTATATCTGTTCATTTCATTACACTTGTTTTATACTTCAGTGGCTAATCAGGCTGCGTATCGATTAGCGTGGCAACTGTGTATAGAACTTTGACAAGTATAGTTTTTATAGGACTTATCATGTTCAGCGGAAGACCTCTTCTCGGCTCTACCGGAAGACCTGCTCAAGGCTTGGAATCGGTAGACCTGGTGTCGACCTGGTCTATCATGACGTGTCCCCTCCAGCTATAAGTCTCTGGATTAATTCAAACTTATTCAATCATCTTTATTTGAATTAATCCAAGACATTCCCTGACATGTCAAGCCGTTGAAAGCAACTTTCCAGCAGAAGACTTTTAGTCTGAGAAAGGTGAAAGGCATCTGTCACCTACTTTCGCTACAACAACTCTCAGATCTGACATCAAGATTGTCCAACGTTTCAGAAGATCTCAGAAATCATTACCTGCCCTCTATATCTGTGAAAGACGAATTCTCTGACTGACAGCCCCATGCATTTAATGCATTCAACCTAATAGAGTTGTCAAGTCTTCGTCTTCTCCAACGGATCTATTAAAGTGCATTTGCTATAAATTCTGCCATTGAAGACTGAAGAAACACAACAACATGTAATCAATCGAACACTAAAAGAATTGCTCAAAGCGATTTAACTTCAAGTCTTTGACTTGCATTGAAGAGATCCAAAACAGATCTGAAAGTCCTCATCAACAACAAGAAGCTGCTCATCAACATTTATTGTTTTATCTTCTTGTTGTTTACTTCCATTTACTATACTTCAACACGAATTAAATATCCTGTTTTACAGATATTTAATTCCATAGACCCCAAACACAAGTCAATATTTTGTACACGATCCATTAGGGATATTCTTTGTAATTGATCTAGTGGAAAACATAGTGCACATTTTAAATCCAAGGTTGACTGCCTTGGTGGTGGACGTAGCACTCTTTATAGTGTGAACCATCCCAAAATACTTGTGTTATTTCTTATCTGTTTGTTCGCCTTTTGATCTAGTCATCTATTTGATTACCTTTATCCATTCGGCAGAACTTAAGTAAACTGTAAAGGGTCTACCGGTAGTCCTTATCGGCAGACCTTGAACACCTACCTTGAAGGTCTTCCGCTACTTGAATCTTTTCGATAGATTTGAAGTAACTTTCAAAGTATTTACTTAAAAAGTATTAAAGTTTTAATAAGCTATTCAACCCCCCCTTCTAGCTTATTATTGTGCCCATTGGGACCCACAGTCACAATAAACCCCGAAATTCTCACAACCACTAGGGAAAGCTAAAACCGGAGCTGTAGTCAATCTCCTTTTCAACTCCTGAAAGCTAGCCTCACACTTGTCACTCCAAACAAAAGCAGACTTCTTCTGAGTAAGATTGGTCATAGGAGTGGCAATCTTAGAAAATCCCTCAATGAACCTACGGTAATAACCCGCCAAGCCCAAGAAACTACGGACTTCGGTCCGTACTAGGAGTCTTCCACTTGGTAATAGCCTCAACTTTTGATGGATCCACTGCGATACCATCACTAGACACAACATGCCCAAGAAAAGCAACTTGTTCTAGCCAGAATGCACATTTGCTAAATTTAGCAAAAAGCTGATTCTTACGCAACACAGTAAGAATCTCTCTCAAATGATGCTCATGCTCCTCTCGTGACTTCGAGTACACGAGAATATCATCAATGAACACCACTACAAAACAATCAAGGTACTCATGAAATACCCTATTCATCAAGTCCATGAAAACGGCAGGCGCGTTTGTCAAATCAAACGGCATCACAACAAACTCATAATGGCCATAACATGCGAAAGGTCTTCTTGGGACATCCTCGCGAACCCTCAACCGGTGGTAACCACTCCTCAAGTCTAACTTGGAATACACAACAGACCCTGAAGGCGATCAAAGATCATCAATGTGAGGTAATGGGTACTTATTCTTTATAGTAACTTTGATTCAGCGGCGGTAGTCAATGCATAACGCAAACTACCATCCTTCTTCTTCACAAACAAAACCGGTGCACCCACGGAGACACAATCGGTTTAATAAACTCTATCCGGCCGGTTCTTGCAAGCGCTCCTTCAACTCTCTCAACTTGGAGCCATCTATAAGGTGCTCTAGAGATAGGTGAAATCTTGGGGAAATAACTCAATGCAAAACTCTAACTCTCGGATGGGAGGTAATGCATAATCTCGAAAAAGACATGGGAAATTCATTAACTACTGGTACATCTTCTATACTAACGGAGACATGCTAGTATCAAGCACACAAGCAATATACCCAGTACACCCCTGAAATAGCAGTTTTCTAGCCCGCAAAGCAGAAATAAGATGTATACCACTCATAGCATGATCGCCAATAAACACAAACTCCGGTATTCCGGGCATGGCAAAAGTAACCCTCTTGCGACGGCAATCTACTAAAGCATGGTAAACACATAGCCAATCCATACCCAATATCACATCAAAATCCCGGATAGGCAATACTACCAAATCCGCATGCAAGACCCGATCACAAACAAGCACATCGCAACCCCTATAAACCTCAGATGCAAGCATACAATCACCCAACGGTGTAGACACCTCAAGCACATAGGGCAACTGAGTAGGCAATACGCATAAATTCTCAATAAAATGCGGTGCATCATATTTGCACCTTTATAGCAATACACCATTATTGTTCCATACCTTTTTGGTAATTGGTTCGGTCAATTTCAAATATAATTTATACCATTCTAGTTCTCCGACGAAGACCTCTTGATAATCAAGTCAGGGGCCCTCTGAAGTGACTTCAAAAGCTTTCGTCGTAAAGGATGTGGGGTGTTCGTGAATCACATAAAAACATCCTTTATATCGGTCTCAAGAATACAAATCATAAGCACATATAGGCATGTCCTCAACATCATGCAACATAGTATTTTAATTTACTATGTATGTAAACAAGATTATGGAATATTCATACCATTAACTACCTATCAATGGTAGATAAAACACATTATACAAGGCTAGTACACTATCAATGTATTAGACTAATCAAGAGACAATACAACATTTCACGCGTCACTAGGTAGCATATTCTTACTAACTAGTATACGACCAATCCTTATAAGTCAATCCGTATACGGGTCGACAATCAATCATCACGTGACCACCTACTGGTAAATCTCCAAGTTCCAACATATCATGGGGAAATTTCACCTTGATCAAGGTAGTCCCCCAAATACCCAAACACAAACATCGGGAAAGAGTTCTCAAATTCCCAGCACCAGTAATACAAGAACTGGTGGTTAATTACTACCATAACTATCTACACCTGTATAGTAATCTATGAAATACTAATAGGTACCACAGGAGGTTTAACCACTCCGCTCTCAAAACACATCACAACGAACTTTCGCCATAATGATTAACACGACGATCATTCTTGGGACCGACAATCTAGCTCCTCAGATTCCTAAAAATGGAACAAGGAACAACAGCTCTACTGAAACGCAGCACCCACTCTTGGTATAACTGCAACTCATTAGCAGTATAGGAGAAATATAATACTCCTAGACACAAACCTTCACTCACGGCAATCTAGAACAAACGAACTTAGTACTCCAAGTCGTATTCATTCTCGAAGAATCTGCCAATAAGGCATGACACAGAACACTCAACGTCAAGATTCACACAAGGAACCAACCCACCTAGGCCATGGAACCTATCCTCGGGCCGATAGCTAACCTTCAAGCTCGATACCAACCGCGATTTAATCTCTCGATTTAATTCTAATTCGGATTCCCGAGATGGAATCACAAGTCAAGTCGTCCAAATAGGACAACAACACATGCAAATACTCAATAATAGAAAACGACGTGACGCAATATTTCAGATGAAGCGCGACTCGACACCAAAAGGCCGGAATTTTTAAAACTTTTTAAACCTGATATAACAGTTAAGACAATTATACCAAGTCATCGGCGACTTTACTGCCGGAACCCAACACTACACAGTTCATGCAAATATACCTCGACGGCTATAACATGCCGGAGAAACAACATAAACAAATAAGAGCTAAAGTAATGCCCAATGAAGTTAAATGATGTGAACCATACTACATATATCTATACAAAGCTCGGCTCTGCATACGCCAAGCGCCAAAATAGATACAACAAGTATAGACATAAATACAACAAAATCAAATTCCCAAAGCAAAGTCTAAATGACTTGCTAATCCCAACGTCCTTACAAAAGAGAACAAAATAAGGACATCTATAAATCACAACCTCGTCGCGTGCGATCACGGACAAGCACGAACCCTGCTACGCCTCAACGAGCGGTACCTGAACGGCTCGGATCTAAACCAGTAAAAGGGAGGGGGTAAGTCATAAAGACTTTGTGAGTTAACAATTATGCATGTCATGGCATCATGCAGCATACATATCAAGATATCATTTTTAATATCAAGTCACCAAAGCGCTCATTTAATAAACACTTAAACACATATCCATGGTAGCACATTGTTTCACATAAGTGCTATAAAGTAAACCACATAAGAAGAGGATATGTTATGAAACCAAGTGCCGCCTACGTAGCCCCGCAATACACAACGTTAACATTCGTGCCAATGATACCCGTGATTAGTGTATCAAAGTATCGAAGTTCTCTACTCGAGTACCGAGTTCTCTAGTTTTCGGTACCAAGCTCTCTCCTTGGTACTTAGCCCTTCCAATGTGCTCTCTTGGTTACAGCAAAGGTGCTACTTCCCCACGTGTGGCCGGAGGCGTGTGTGATAAAAACCCGGTATAACAACCCATCACTATCACGAGTCCCATAACTCGTGACGGCGATGCATTGTCACACCAACGACTCAATCAAATATGCCAGCTGGACTAATGCAATGCCAAGTAGATGTTTACTCGTCATGAAATCTCAAATAAGGAATAAGTTCGACAAGAGCGAACTTATTCAACAAGTAGTTGTTTACTCACTTAAGGAATCACACAAGAATTCGACAAGAGCGAATTCAACATGTCAAATAGATTCATTATTCTACAACATGCTCTCAATCATGCATTTAATTCACACGATCACATAAACCGCATAAGAACTCGATTGAGTCTTATAAGCACACATTTCAAATATGCCCTTCAATCCATCCCAAAGTCACGTAAGCTAATTCATTAGTCTAACGCACTAAATTCATCATGTCAAATAGATATATCATTCTATAACATGCTCTCGATCATGCATTTACTCCATACGATCACACAACCGCATAAGAACTCGATTGAGTCTTACAAGCACACATACATCAAGGCATACTCATCAATCCATCTCAAAGTATCGTAAGCTAATTCATTAGTCTAACGAACTACATTCGTCGTAGGGATTGATTGTGGAGCCGTTATTGTTCATAACTCCCTAATTTCAACTCCGGTGAGTTTTACTAAAATTCAACCAAGTAGAGTATTGATACTATATGTATCACATTGCCCTTCCCTAAGTTCTCCGTTCATTTAGAACTCTATAACTAAGCCGTTCATGTTCTCGAACTAGCCTTAAACACAATCCCGAGTTTCAAACCCTAGTTTCGGTGATTTTGTTAAACCTTGAATTGAACCGAATTCTTTCACAAGAGTTATTCCTAAGCTCATTGTAAGCAACATTCATGCTTTACAAAATATCAAAATCATAACTTCATAGACAATTCACAAAATCATACTCATATTTTATATGTTGAATTGAAGGTTGTGTTTTCACAAAAGATGTTCACAATCAACATTAAAACAACTATAATGAAGGGGACATGTTATTTTCTTAAACATGAAAATCTCAGGGAATTGTCACTCACCTTAGTCCTATGATTAATGGAGGAAAGGTTGATTAGAGTAAGGATTCTTGTAGAGATGATCAAGAGCTTCGATTTGGCGGTCTCGGCTCGACAATCGGACCACCGGACCTCCGGGAAATGGTCTCCTAAGTTTGTGTGACCTCCATGGACGAAAATTGGAGCTCAAGCTTCTGATTCTCTGGTTATGTTAGACAACAATGGCTGAAGGGATGAATAAATGACTTATATATCTCCCTAGAAGACCCCAATCCATGTGATGGATGTTAAATGGCCTCTCATTGGCCAAGGCATGTGAGCCATTGATAAGCAAATGATCAAAGGCTCAAAAAGGGTCCTAGAAGAGTCAACAAAGGTGGCTGAGAGTGCCCAAGGTCGGCCAAGGGGCAAGGGTTCAAGAGTCATTAGCCAAATCCACTCAAAACTCACAAATGCAGAAAACTGGACAACAAACAGTCAATCTTGTAAAATCGACCATAAATATCTCACACCTCCAAATGAGGTGATTATTGATTTTTATGAAACTAGACTCTTTAAACTATATTTTAGCCTTTTAAATTACTCAATTTGGACTTATATTCATCAAAATATGGCTACTACAAGTTCAAGTACAGAAGCTGATTTCCTGAAAACAGAATTCTGGCACAGCCGTAAGTCAAGACCTAAATGAGGTACTTATACACCTTGGAAAAATACCATATTTTACGGGGAGTATACTAATATATGTAGGTAGAACATACTAAATTTTTAGAAAATTATCTTTAGTAGATTGGTACCAGAAATTTCCCGAAGTTCGCCCAAAAACCGGACTGAATCTGTGAAGTAATAAGTTGATCATCTTATTTCCAAATGCAACCAATCTATGAACATGTATAAGGCTTGTTTAAACATGGTTATGGCTTGTATTCAAGGCCTAGAACTCAACCAAACATCTCTCGAGACGAAAAGAAGGCAATACAAGCAATGATGTACAACCTCAAAACACAAACGAAGCAACGAAGCTTCTAAACTTTCAACCAAGCATGTAACAACTAAGATGAACATTATAAATCTTGTATGCAAGGTATTAAGACTCTCATGAAACTTATTAAGGTGCTAACACGTTAATACGAACACCCGAAACATCAACACAAGGCATGCAACGCTTGGAAGACCATTACTCTATTATGATCTTAACCAATTCAATGCCAACACGATATGAATGAAATGAAGTCTCAAATATGTAAAGACATATTATAAACATGTTATAAGGATGACAAACATGAAACGGGGTTTGGGTTCTCACAACCCCAAAATTCGTAGGACTTAGGCATATCATCCCTTAATGTCATACTAACCCAATGGTTAACTCCGTTGAGTCATAATCAATCTTTCAAAAATTAGGGTATAGAAGCCATTGACCTCAATACTCTCCTATGTCCATACTAACATAAATAAATAGGTTACTAAGGTCATTAAACTCATAAAACCCCAATCAAACAATTAATTAGTCAACATAGAATCAAAGTCACAAACTAGGCATATATATTCATTCTTGCCATTATGAGTCTAACCATTTCATCAAGTATGCTCCCAACAATTAAACAAACAAGATAGAATAATTCATCATATATCTCTACACATGAATATCATCATAATCATAATTTACAACATGTTCATCCAACAAAAAATTCATCATCTAGCATATAGTGAAACATGGCATCTCTACAAGCCCTAAGTGCTCTCATTAACTTCAAATAGCAAGATAGAATAATTTATCATACATCATTACACATGAATAACATCATAATCATGGTTTATAACATGTTCATCCAACCAAAAATTCATCATTTAGCATATACTAGAACATGGCATCTCTACAAAGTCCTAAGTGCTCTCATTGACCTCAAATAGCAAGATTGTTTTCCCTAGGGTCAATGAGGCTAAAATAAATAAGAAGAGATGTTGTAACTCACCTTAAATCAGACCTACAAGAAAGCAAAACGAACATGCAATGGTTGGTATGAGTTCTACTAGTCCTTCTCTTCACTTCTATGGATGGGATTTGTAAATGGACTCCTCAAGCCTTGGCCACCATTGTTGAACACTCAAGAACCTCCCAAGAACTCTCTCAAACCTTGGAGAAATGTTCAGCCACGTTTTTGGAGAGAGAGGCTGAAGAAAATGGGTGTAGAGGATGTATTTGGTCACCTTATGGCTGAATAGTGGGGTGGGAAGAAGTGACCAATGCATGTTGATGTCTTTCCTTGCCAAGTGTCTTACAAAGCCTTCAAAACTCCCAAAACTTGTTCAAGACTCATAGGTTGATAGTTGGAACGAATTGGGAGAGGTTTAGGTTGGGTTTGGGTGGGGTTATGAGGGCCAAATTGGAGCAGCAACCAAAAGAAGTCGATTCTGGAAATCAGACCATGCGGTCGCATGGTATCACCTAGCATGCGACCGCTTGCTAGGCAGTCACAACTCCTCCAATCTTCTATTCAGCTTGCGGGGGAAAGGTCCAAACCGCCTTGCGAGGGCAAGGTCTCCAGACTTCAAAGGGTCTTCAAACACTCCAAAACAACCCCAAACTCAAGGCCTAAGATCCCTAGGCTCAATCCTCACTCAAAAATGAACTAGAACACAACAAACACTCCCGAGAAATGCTCAAACGAGCCAAACGAGGAAGAACAACAACTAGAAACGAGCAACGATCGAATCGACGATGCAACGAGCATTCAAACAACTTCTAAATCATGTTAAGAATGTTATGAATGACTTCTAATACTTTTATACATGTTTTTAACATCTAAACATAATCAAAGTCCTAACACATCTCATGATACAAAACATGCATACGAGCATGGAATTCAACGTCAACGATCATGCTATCGACTTCAAACATACGAATGAGCTATGTAAACATGTTTATGATGAATATGAAAACATGAACTCATGTATAAATAAGCAAGAAATGATCTAGGGTATTACATTCTCCCCCACTAAAAGGAATTTAGCCTTTAAATTCTTACCGTGATCTTCAAACAAAAGAGGGTACTTCTCACGCATCTCCAACTCGATCTCCCAAGTCGCTTCCTCGATCTCATGGTTCCTCCAAAGAACCTTAACCAATGGAATTGTCTTGTTCCTCAATACTTGTTCCTTGGTGTCGAGAATCTTCACCGGTTGCTCAACATACGACAAATCAGGCTGAAATGAAATCTCCTCATACGCAAGAATATACAAATCATCCTTAAGATACTTCCGAAGCATAGACACGTGAAACACATTGTGAATATCCGACAACGACGACGGTAAATCCACTCTATAAGCCAAACTCCCAACTCGCTCCAAAATCTCAAAAGGTCTAACAAACCTTGGTGATAGCTTCCCTTTCTTCTCAAATCTCTTAGTACCCCTTCTCGGCGATACCTTAAGAAACACATAATTTCCAACTTGAAACTCCAAATCTCTCCTCCGATTATCTGCATAACTCTTCTGTCGACTCTGAGCCGTAAGCAATCTATCCCGAATCAACTTCACGCTCTCGGCTGATTGTTGCACAATCTCCAGACCCCATAGCTTCGCTTCTCCGAATTCATCCCAACAAATAGGAGATCTACACTTCCGTCCATAAAGTGCCTCATACGGTGCCATCCCAATATTCGATTGGTAACTGTTATTGTATGCAAACTCCGCCAATGGAAGGTGTGAATCCCAACTTCCCTTAAAGTCCACCGTACAAGCCCGTAACATATCCTCAAGTATCTGTATTGTTCTCTCAAAGCGTCGTTTGAGGGTGAAAAGATATCTTGAAATTCAACTTAGTCCCATAGCTTCACCAAAGCTTTCGCCAAAACCTCGAGAGTAAATCTCGGATCCTATATAGAAATACGAAACAATGCTAACAGGAACCCCATCGGTCTCACAATCTCTTGAACATACTGTCTGTGGCTTGCCAAGCCCGACTCAAGGAATAAATAAGTCATCGCAATCGGAATAAAATGAGTTGATTTCGTTAGCAGATCAACAACAACCCAAATGGCATCAAACCCTCTACGCGTACATGGAAACCCCGAAACAAAATCCATCGTAACGTGCTCCCACTTCCACTCCGGAATATCTAATGGGCAACAATCCGGGCCTTTGATGTTACGCCTTCACTGTTGACAAGTCAAACACCTCGACACATAATCTGCAATTTGGCGCTTCATGCCATTCCACCAAAACTGCTTCTTCAAATCCCTATTCATCTTCGTACTCCCCGGATGGATAGTATATCTTGCCTTGTGAGCTTCATCCAACACAAGTCGCTTCACATCCTTAACTGAAGGAACACAAACTCTTCCCTTGAAAGTCAGAATCCCATCTTGATTCATCGCAAACTCTGGCGTCTCATTCGTACTCAAACCATCAATGATCTTCACTAACCCCGGATCCTTCCTTTGAGTCTCTTTAATCCTTTCCAATAAAACTGGAATAGCCCGAACATTAGCAAACATCACTCCATGATTAACCTCACTAGGACTCCAATCACGGACATCCTCCAACATCTTCCATTCCCGAATCATCAAACACGACAAATGAACTTTCCTACTCAAGGCATCGGCGACCACGTTCGCCTTCCCCGGATGATAAAGTATCGTACAATCATGATCCTTCCACTTCTCCATCCATCTCCTTTGTCTCATATTCAACTCCTTCTGTGAGAACAAATATTTCAAGCTCTTGTGATCCGTGAAAATTTCAAACTTCGACCCATACAAATAATGCTTCCACTTATGCAAAGCAAATATGACTGCTGCCAACTCAAGGTCATGCGTGGGATAATTATGTTCATACGGAGACAACTTCCTCGAAGCATAAGCGATCACCTTACCATTCTGCATAAGAACACAACCCAATCCCTCTTTCGATGCATCGCTATAAACCGCAAAATTCTCATCTCCGCTAGGCAACACCAAAACTGGTGCCGTAGTCAACTTCTTCTTCAACTCTTGAAAACTTGCTTCACACTTATCGCTCCAAACAAATGTTGTCTTCTTTTGGGTCAAATTCGTCATCGGTGTAGCAATCTTCGAAAATCCCTCTATGAACCTCCGATAATACCCGGCTAAACCCAAGAAACTCCTAACTTTCGTAACTGTAGTCGGTCTCCTCCAATTCATCACCGCTTCAACCTTAGAAGGATCTACCGCTATCCTGGTACTAGAAACAACATGTCCCAAAAATGAGACCTCCTCTAACCAAAAAGCACACTTGCTAAACTTAGCATAAAGCTGCATATCCCGAAGAATCTATAACACCATCCTTAAATGTTGTGCATGCTCCTCCCGAGACTTAGAATACACAAGAATGTCGTCTATGAAAACCACCACAAAACAATCAAGAAAATTATGGAACACCCGATTCATCAAGTCCATAAATCTGGTCTTTGAGCATTAGTCAACCCAAATGGCATCACCATAAACTTCATAGTGCCCATACCAAATGCGGCGGTTTCGGAACATCCTCGGCTCTAACCTTCAGCGATGATACCCGAACCTCAAATCAAGCTTAGAATAAACCACCGATCCCACGCAATTGATCAAACAAATCATCTATGTGCGGCAATGGATATTTGTTCTTGATCGTTACCTTATTCAACTCCGTGTCGATACACAACCTAGACTTCCATCCTTCTTCCTAACAAACAATACCAGGCGATACACTTGGCTTGATAAAGCCAATGTCAAGAAGCTCACTGCTGAACCTTCAATTCCTTTCAACTCCATAGGTTCCATCCTATACGGCGCTTTCGATATCAGTGTAGTCCCTGGTAACAACTCGATACAAAACTCAATCTCCCTATCCGATGGCATCCCAAAATCCTTAGAGAAAACATCCGGAAACTCATTCACCAATGGCACATCTTCTAAGTTCGAAGTAGAAACCCGTTTATCAATCACACAAGCTAAATACCCCATGCAACCCAGTGACAATAACTTCCTAGCCTTAAGAGCAGAAATGACGCGCAAACCACTAGATGCATTGTCACCCAAGAACATAAATTTAGGAACTCCCGGCAATTCAAATGTAACCCTCTTACTAAAGCAATCAACCAAAGCATGAGAAGTGCACAACCAATCCATACCGAGTATCACATCAAAATCATAAAGTGGCAACACTACCAAATCCGCATGCAAAACATGTTCATCCACAAGTACATCGCATGCTCTATAAACTTCTGAAGCCAATAAACAATCCCCAAGCGGGGTAGAAACTTCAAGCACGTAAGGCAAAGGCGAGGCAATACATAAGCGATCAACAAAGTGTGATGCAACATACGAATGTGATGACCCTGGATCTATAAGTACTCGTGCTTTACTATCGAAGATAGAAACGGTACCTCCAATAACTGCAGTCGACTCAGGCACTCCCCTCTGGTCTAAAGCAAATACACGTCCCTGCACCTTTGCCTTCCCATCACTATCCCTCTTAGTCCCGACGGTAGGCTGACTCGGTCCTCCTGGCTGATTACCCCTCAAAGGGCAATTCTTCTTCATGTGTCCCGCAGCTCCACAATAGTAGCACTCCAACGGTGCCCCATTCTTGCTCCAACATCTATCCTCCGTGTGCCCTTTCTTCAAACAATAAGAGCAAACCATAATCATGCTACGATCTCCCTGGCTCGGTGTAGAAGTAGCCCCTTTACCACCTAACTGATTCTTTGCCGGCCCTTCTCAATTAAACTTACCATTTCCCTTCCTGCGATCATTGTTCCCATTATAATTCCCTCGGTTACCCGATCCATTACCTCGTCCCGAAGACTGTCTATGCTGTGAAGAAAAACCTGAATTAGCCATGACACGATGCTCCTCGATGTCCCTCTCAATCGCATAGGCTCTATCAACTGCCTTCCTATATTCCACGAACTGATGAGATAACAGCTGTCTCCTATACTCAGTCTTCAAACCTTTCACAAATTTCTGAGTTCTCTTCTCTTCATCCGGAATCAAGTGAGTGCAATGGCGAGCTAACTCCATGAACCTCGCTAAATATTGTGATATAGTCATACCTCCCTGCACTAGGTCAAGAAACTCCTTCTCCCTCTTTTCCCGAACAACTTTCGGTACGTATGAAGCTCTAAACTCCCGGACAAAGTTAGGCCATGTGTGGGGAACTCTAAGCATGTCCCAACTCTCCCTAAGCACCTGCCACCAGTGCTCCGCAGCGCCCTCTAGCTTCAACACTGCTAGTACAACCTTCTTCTCATCATCACACCTCAACGGTGCAAATATCTTCTCTAGATGCTCAATCCATAACTCGGCCTTCGAAGCATCTGGCTCCCCATCGAACTGTCTTGGTTTCAGCTTCACGAACTTCTCAAGCATCGAATCCTCGTGGTGTCTCAGCATCTACACAGTATCCAACTGCGGTCTTTGTGTTGTGGGCGTAGGCTGTGGCATGGCTGTGGTCCTGGCGGTGGTTCAGCCCTACCAAAGCCCCTTTGATTCATCTCGTTCATCATCGCAAGCATACCCCTATACATGGTAGCCATAGCTTCGAACTGCTCCTCCGGCATCCGAAGTGGAGGAACCTCTGGCTGACGGTTCTCGTTAGTCTCTCTACCACCATAAGTGCCTCTACCGGCACCTCTACCGGCACTACCTCCAGTGCTAGTACCAGCTCTAGTGTCAACCATCTTAACCTACAAGAACACTCTTCGTTAAGATAGAACTATCACACAAAACTAACCCCCTAAGGCAAGGAACCTATCCCGGCGAATAGCTAACTTATAACATAAGCTCTGATACCAACTGTGGCGACCCGATGCGGATCCCAAGATGAGACCCCGAGGTCATGCTGCCTAAAAAGGCACATAACAAAAACAAATAGCAAATAGTGGGTAAGGCCATAACGTCAATACGCCAATAACTTTAACACATGCGGAAGCGTAATATAATTAAGCGGTGGCGCAGAGCTAACAAGCTCAAACTAACACAACCAAAGAGATAATGAATCTCTTGGTCCAAAAATAAAATCACGTGACGCAACATTAGGCACGTATAACAAAACCACCTGTCATGCAATATCAATTTATAGCAATTATATACCAAGTCATCGGCGACGTTACAGCCGGAACCCAACATTAAACTAAGTCTACAACTCTAGTCTAACATGCTTAACGGCTAAAAACATGTCGGATAACAAACATAATAAACTAACCAATACATGGTTAAAACAACTAAAGCATGATCATCATAATTACATAAGGCACGACTAACACAAGTCGGCTCCCAAAAGATTAAGTACTAATTAACATAAGTACAATTATCAAACACATAAAGTCTTGCTACCCCTCATAAAGTTTACATAACTTTATGTTCCCATCGTCCTTGCCAAAAGAAAAGATACTAAAACTACAAGGTAGCAACCTCGTCAAAAGCTTCACCAATGCAACCTGAATATCACTTCGATCCGCTCGCTCGGCTCGGATCTAGGGAAAACAATCAAAACAAATAGGAGTAAGTCATAAAGACTTAGTAAGTTACTAACATAACTTCCTGTCATGGCATCATGCTCAACAATAATAATGCATGCTATTGGCATAATATAACATTTCATAAATAGCCATGTCAAGATATTCATACTTAACAATTTCAATCATCATGTTATCAACAAGTATAACATTTTACTAAATCATTCAACCATCATTTCATATCATATCATATTCACGTAGCACGTTATTCATATATAAGCACTCGCGGGTCAATTCTTATAAAAAGAGATATGATACCGTTACCATTTTTCCGTCGTGTCGCTCCTGCAAAAACACGTGCAAATCATATGTGTCCTCGATACCCAAATCGTGGTATCGACGTCCCCGAGACATTCCCCGCTCGAGTTCCATAGTTATCAAAGTCATGTTTCCATACTACAACTAAGATCAACTACTTCCCTACCGTGGCCATCGATAGAGGGGTGTGTGCAACCCGGCGCGGCGATCCATCAA
The DNA here is from genome assembly GCA_013146195.2 of Codonopsis lanceolata. NCBI lineage: Eukaryota > Viridiplantae > Streptophyta > Magnoliopsida > Asterales > Campanulaceae > Codonopsis > Codonopsis lanceolata. Next base: position 11,669,260 of record CM028378.1, on the reverse strand, counting down.
AATCACGAATCCCACAATTCGTGAAGATGATACATCGTCCAGCCAACAACACAAAATACCGACTCCAGCTGGACTCAAACTTCAAGCACACGTAATACGTTTTCATATGCTCAATTAAGTAGGCATGTACTCTACAATCATCTAGTCATGCTTTTAATTCCCAACTAGCACATAATCACATTAGAGATAAAATCAAGACTCTAATCATCAAGTGTTCTTCATACACTTTAAAATGCTTGGAGGCATAACCTCCGTTAATACTACCCCAAAATTCGTTGGACTTAGGCATATCATCCCTTAATGTCATACTAACCCAATGGTTAACTCCGTTGAGTCATAATCAATCTTTCAAAAATTAGGGTATAGAAGCCATTGACCTCAATACTCTCCTATGTCCATACTAACATAAATAAATAGGTTACTAAGGTCATTAAACCCATAAAACCCCAATCAAACAATTAAGTAGAAACATAGAATCAAAGTCACAAACTAGGCATATATATTCATTCTTGCCATTATGAGTCTAACCATTTCATCAAGTATGCTCCCAACAATTAAACAAACAAGATAGAATAATTCATCATATATCTCTACACATGAATATCATCATAATCATAATTTACAACATGTTCATCCAACAAAAAATTCATCATCTAGCATATAGTGAAACATGGCATCTCTACAAGCCCTAAGTGCTCTCATTAACTTCAAATAGCAAGATAGAATAATTTATCATACATCATTACACATGAATAACATCATAATCATGGTTTATAACATGTTCATCCAACCAAAAATTCATCATTTAGCATATACTAGAACATGGCATCTCTACAAAGTCCTAAGTGTTCTCATTGACCTCAAATAGCAAGATTGTTTTCCCTAGGGTCAATGAGGCTAAAATAAATAAGAAGAGATGTTGTAACTCACCTTTAATCAGATCTACAAGAAAGCAAAACGAACATGCAATGGTTGGTATGAGTTCTACTAGTCCTTCTCTTCACTTCTATGGATGGGATTTGTAAATGGACTTCTCAAGCCTTGGCCCCATTGTTGAACACTCAAGAACCTCCCAAGAACTGTCTCAAACCTTGAAGAAATGTTCAGCCACGCTTTTGGAGAGAGAGGCTGAAGAAAATGGGTGTAGAGGATGTGTTTGGTCACCTTATGGCTGAATAGTGGGGTGGGAGGAAGTGACCAATGCATGTTGATGTCTCTCCTTGCCAAGTGTCTTACAAAGCCTTCAAAACTCCCAAAACTTGTTCAAGACTCATAGGTTGATAGTTAGGACGAATTGGGAGAGGTTTAGGTTGGGTTTGGGTGGGGTTATGAGGGCGAAAATGGAACAGCAACCAAAAGAAGTCGATTCTGGAAATCAGACCATGCGGTCGCATGGTATCACCTAGCATGCGACCGCATGCTAGGCAGTCACAACTCCTCCAATCTTCTATTCAGCTTGCGGGGGCAAGGTCCAAACCGCCTTGCGAGGGCAAGTCTCTAGACTTCAAAGGGTCTTCAATCACTCCAAAACAACCCCAAACTCAAGGCCTAAGATCCCTAGTCTCAATCCTCTCTCAAGAATGAACTAGAACGCAACAAACACTCCCGAGAAATGCTCAAACGAGCCAAACGAGGAAGAACAACAACTAGAAACGAGCAACGATCGAATCGACGATGCAACGAGCATTCAAACAACTTCTAAATCATGTTAAGAATGTTATGAATGACTTCTAATACTTTTATACATGTTTTTAACATCTAAACATAATCAAAGTCCTAACACATCTCATGATACAAAACATGCATACGAGCATGGAATTCAACGTCAACGATCATGCTATCGACTTCAAACATACGAATGAGCTATGTAAACATGTTTATAATGAATATGAAAGTATGAACTCATGTATAAACAAGCAAGAAATGATCTAGCTTTGACTCTCAACTAATGTGTCAAGAATGTAATTGGTGAACGAGTGGATACCACAATGTTGTTTAACAATAAACCAATTAGATGTACCAAAATGACACATCACTTAAGAGTCAAAATTGAGATGGAATTTCAGAATGTCTAACATTACTCTTAATAACATGAATGCTTAAGAAATAAGTTATAAGGAGACGAAAGAAAGCATAATATTATTGATTCAACATCCACTCCCTCTCATCGTAAAACTAGGCACTTACTTTAACAATGTTCAACATGAAAATAAGCCCAAAATATTAGGTCATGTATGTGTCCTAGATCATAGGGAACCAAAATGTAACGCAGCACCCAAAAATACTGTCTATCCTTTTGGTAATTATGGCACTTAGCTAATTGATATATGGAATTTTAATGCAGAGAATTTAGCCTATAATCACTCATAGATAACAAAAAATCAAAAAGTTGAAACTATAGTCAATATAGGTAAATTCTTTTTCCTCGAGAGAAAGATGAGTAAAAATTCACATTTAGGACCCAGCTTAAGCTTCTGGCCAGAGGAACAATTAGACTCATGGCTCCTCATCATGTTCCATAATTTCAACACAAAACCATGAAATGCTTATTTTAATGGATGCCAATTTTTCCATTCATCGTGCAAATTCTTTATGTTATGAAGACATTTCAAACTAACTAGTAGTTACCATAAGTTGAAAGAGTCTACCTTGCATCGGTATAGTAAGGTTTCATCAAAAAGAAATCCCTCTCGAAGACCTCTTGGTCTTCTGTCTTCACACTTAAGGCAACTGCGTGCTCGTAAACATCCCTTGAAAATGTTGGCACATATATACATAATTTACTGAATCATGCATGATGAAGGTATAAATGTATCATGGCAAACCCCAAAAATGATGATCACCCTAAACTCAATAAAGTAAATCTACTGCATAAGGTTTTGGTACACACTATCAAACCCACAATCACATCTTACCATCCTACGCCAACACCCTAATTCTAGTATTAATCATCCCCTAATTGAGGTCTTAGTGCTAAAATTTTCACTTAGGAAGTAAATCCAATAACTTGATACAAACTCAAATTTCTGGAAATACCAAGAATAAATTATTCAGTCAAATTTAAAAATGCGCATTTACTTACATACAAGTCCAAAAATTACTTATGAGGTACGGTTAGAAAGATCCTGAAGTCTATTTTCTAACGCATCAAACGGATCTCAATTTCGAGTTGTTTACAGAAAACTATGGCCAAATTACTTCAGACCTACCATGGCCAAGGGGAATAGGTGAATTGGGGAAATAAACTTACGACGACGACTACTATGAACGTCGTGGCCACATGTAAACTTATATACATGATTATTAGGAATGTAAATGCCTCCAAGAAAGTACAAAAATACCTAGGATCTCTGATATGAGCCTTGTTGGGGAAAACTCATAAAATACAGCAACTTGGAGAATAAAAACGAGCTGGGCAGCAATTGATGAAGACGGAAATGATTTGGGCAGCAATGGAAGTGGAACCTCGACCTCGGGTTCACGCACACGACAATCAACGGGTAATCATCCCTCAACCGTATGGCGAAAGGCAATCAAAGGATAGTGAAGAACGCCATCGTTATGAAGGGACGATTGATAAGTTCGTGAGTACTCGTTTAACCCCCGATCGCTCAATAGTCTTGAATACTCAAGGTTGGAAAGTAAGCTAACATATTTTCATTCCTCAAAATCTGATCACAGAGATAAGAATGACAGCCATATATACCTAAAATTCTAGGCGCCATTGGCTACAAATAAAGATAAAGATCTAACCAACTAAAGGATAAGATCTAACAAACTATCTAATAAGGATAAGATCCTATGACTAGGCAACATAATTTGGAGAATATTCTCCTTGTTGTTTCTTCTCTT
>CM028378.1:11609128-11665308 GCA_013146195.2 Codonopsis lanceolata | reverse complement strand
AACACCCCATCGATGGGCACGGTAGGGAAGTGAAGTTATCTTAGTTGTAGTATGGAAACATGACTTTGATAACTACGAACTCGAAAGTGGGAAATGTTTTGGGACGCCGATATCCACGAAAGGGATATCGGAGACACATAAAGGTTTTGCACGTGTGTTTTGGCAGTGAGCGACACGGCGGAAAAATGGTAACGGTATTATATCCCTTTATATGAATTGACTCACGAAAGTGCTTATATGTGAATAATGTGCTACGTGAATATGATATGATATGAAATGATGGTTGAATGAATTAATGAAATGTTATACTTGTTGATAACATGATATTGAAATTGTTAAGTATGGATATCTTGACATGATTATTTATGAAATGTATATTATGCCAATAGCATGAATTATTATTGTTGAGCATGATGCCATGACAGAAGTTATGTTAGTAACTTGCTAAGTCTTTATGACTTACTCCTATTTGTTTTGATTGTTTTCCCTAGATCCGAGCGAGCGAGTGGTTCAAGTGATTATCGAAGGCGTTGGTGAAGCATTTGACGAGGTTGCTACCTTGTAATTTTAGTATCTTTTCTTTTGGCAAGGACGATGGGAACATAAAGTTATATAAACTTTATGAGGGGTAGCAAGACTTATGTGTTTGATTATTAGTACTTATGTTAATTAGTACTTAATCTTTTGGGAGCCGACATGTGTTAGTCGTGCCTTGTGTAATATTGATGATCATGCTTTTAGTTGTTTAACCATGTATTGGTTAATTTATTGTGTTTGTTATCCGACATGTTTTTAGTCGTTAAGTATGTTAGACTAGAGTTGTAGACTTAGTTTAATGTTGGGTTTCGGCCGTAACGTCGCCAATGACTTGGTATATAACTGCTATAAATTGTTATCACATGATTTTAATTTTTGGACCAAGAGATTCATTATCTCTTTGGTTGTGTTAGTTTGAGCTTGTTAGCTCGGGCGCCACCGCTTAATTATATTACACTCCGCATGTGTTAAAGTTATTGGTGGCTGCCGTTATGGCCTTACCCACTATTTGCTATTTGTTGTTGTTATGTGCCTTTTTCGACGTGCACGACTTCTGGTCTCGCTCTTGGGATCCGGTCGGGTCGCCACAATTGGTATCAAAGCTTATGTTTATAAGTTAGCTATTCACGGATAGGTTCCTTGGCTTAGGGGTTTGTTTTGTGTGATAGTTCTATCTTAACGAAGAGTGTTCTTATAGGATAAGATGGTTGACACTAGAGCTGGTACTCACCTGAGGTAGTGCCAGAGAGGCTGCCAGAGGCACAAAGGTGGTAGAGAGACTAATGAGAACCATTAGCCGTAGGTTCCTCCACTTTGACGCCGAGGAGCAGCTCAAGCTATGGCTACCATGTATGTGGGGCATGCTTGCTGATGAACGAGATGAATCAATGGCGCTTGTGGCCGACTCCACCGCCAGACCACGCTACCAAAGACCGCAGGTTGAGTATCGTGCCGTGATGCCGACATCACGGGATTCGATGTTGAGAAGTTCGTGTTCGAAACCAAGACAAGCCATGGGGAACCTGATGCTTCAAGGCCGAAGTTATGGATCGAGCACCTAGAGAAGATATTTGGCACCGCTGAGGTGTGATGATGAGAAGGGTGGTACTAGCAAAGTTGCTTTTAAGGGAACTGCTAAGCACCGGGCAATGGCAAGTGTGCTAGAGAGAGTTGAGACATGCTTAGAATCCCCCACACATGGCCTAACATTGTTAGGGAATTTAGAGCTTCATATGTACCGGAGGTTGTTCGGGAGAAGAGGGAGAAGGAGTTTTTGACCTAGTGCGAGGAGGCATGTCTATATCGTAGTATTCAATGAGGTTCACGAGCTAGCACGCTATTGCACTCATTTGATTCCGAATGAGGCGAAGAGAGCAGAAATTTGTGAAGGGTTTGAAGGCGGATCGGATAGGAGACAAACTGTTATCTCATCGCCTTAAGTGGAGTATAGGAAGATAGTGGATAGAGCCTATGTGATTGAGAGGGACATCGAGGAGCATCGTGTCATGGGTAATTCGGGTTTTTCTTCACAGCCTAGACAGTCTTCGGGACGAGGTAATGGATCGGGTAATCGAGGGAATTATAATGGGAACAATGATCGCAGGAAGGGAAATGGTAAATTTAATCATGAAGGGCAGGCAAGGAATCAGTCAGGTGGTAGAGGAGCTGCTTCTACACCGAGTCAGGGAGATCGTAGCATGATTGTGGTATGCTCCTATTGTTCGAAGATGGGGCACACGGAGGATAAATGTTGGAGGAAGAGTGGGGCACCGGTGGAGTGCTACTATTGTGGAGCTGCAGGGCACGTGAAGAGGAATTGCCCTAAGTTGAAGGGTAATCAGCCAGGAGGATCGAGTCAGCCTACTGTTGGGGCTAAGAGAGATAGTGATGGGAAGGCAAAGGTGCAGGGACGTGTATTTGCTTTAGACCAGAGGGGAGTACCTGAGTCGACTGCAGTTATTGGAGGTACCGTTTCTATCTTTGATAGTGAAGCACGAGTACTTATAGCTCCAAGATCATCACATTCGTATGTTGCATCACATTTTGTTGACCGTTTGCGTGTATTGCCTCAGTCTTTGCCTTACGTGCTTGAAGTTTCTACCCCGCTTGGGGATTGTTTATTGGCTTCGGAAGTTTATAGAGCATGCGATGTACTTGTGGATGAACATGTTTTGCATGCGGATTTGGTAGTGTTGCCACTTTATGATTTTGATGTGATACTCGGTATGGATTGGTTGTGCGCTTATCATGCTTTGGTTGATTGCTTTAGTAAGAGGGTTACTTTTGATATGTCGGGTGTTCCTAAATTTATGTTCTTGGGTGATAACGCGTCTAGTGGTTTGCGCGTTATTTCTGCTCTTAAGGCTAGGAAATTATTGTCACGTGGTTGCACGGGGTATCTAGCTTGTGTGATTGATAAACGGGTTTCGACTTCCGATCTTGAGGATGTGCCGGTTGTGTGTGAGTTTCCGGATGTTTTCTCTAAGGATTTTGGGATGCCACCGGATAGGGAGATTGAGTTTTGTATCGAGTTGTTGCCGGGGACTACACCGATATCGAAGGCGTCGTATAGGATGGCACCTATAGAGTTGAAAGAATTGAAGGTTCAGTTGCAGGAGCTTCTTGACATTGGCTTTATCAAGCTAAGTGTATCGCCTTGGGGTGCGCCGGTATTGTTTGTTAGGAAGAAGGATGGAAGCATTAGGTTGTGCATTAATTACCGGGAGTTGAACAAAGCGATGATCAAGAACAAGTATCCATTACCGCATATAGATGACTTGTTTGATCAATTGCAAGGATCGGTGGTGTATTCTAAGCTTTGATTTGAGGTTCGGGTATCATCAGTTGAAGGTTAGAGCCGAGGATGTTCCGAAGACCGCTTTTCGTACGAGGTATGGGCACTATGAGTTTATGGTGATGCCATTTGGGTTGACTAATGCGCTGACAGTATTTATGGACTTGATGAATCGGGTGTTCCATAATTTTCTTGATTGTTTTGTGGTGGTTTTCATAGATGACATTCTTGTGTATTCTAAGTCTCGGGAGGAGCATGCATAGCATTTGAGGATGGTGTTATCGATTCTTCGGGATAGGCAGCTTTATGCGAAGTTTAGCAAGTGTGCTTTTTGGCTAGAGTAGGACTCATTTTTGGGACATGTTGTTTCTAGTACCGGGATAGCGGTAGATCCTTCTAAGGTTGAAGCAGTTAGGAGTTTCTTGGGGTTAGCCGGGTATTATCGGAGGTTCATAGAGGGATTTTTGAAGATTGCTACACCGATGACGAATTTGACCCAAAAGAAGACAACATTTGTTTGGAGCGATAAGTGTGAAGCAAGTTTTCAAGAATTGAATAAGAGATTGACTACGACACCAGTTTTAGTGTTGCCTAGCGGAGATGAGAATTTTGTTGTTTATAGCGATGCATCGAAAGAGGGATTGGGTTGTCTTCTTATGCAGAATGGTAAGGTGATCGCTTATGCTTCGAGGAAGTTGTCTCCATATGAGCAGAATTATCCCACGCATGACCTTGAGTTGGCAGCGGTCATATTTGCGTTGCATAAGTGGAAGCATTATTTGTATGGGTCGAAGTTCGAAATTTTCACGGATCACAAGAGTTTGAAGTATTTGTTCTCACAGAAGGAGTTGAATATGAGACAAAGGAGATGGATGGAGAAGTTGAAGGATCATGATTGTACGATACTTTATCATCCGGCGAAGGCGAATGTGGTTGCCGACGCCCTGAGTAGGAAAGTTCATTTGTCGTGTTTGATGATTCGGGAATGGAGTCCTAGTGAGGTTAATCATGGAGTGTTGTTTGCTAGTGTCCGGGCTATTCCAGTTTTATTGGAAAGGATTAAAGAGAATCAAAGGAAGGATCCGGGGTTAGTAAAGATCATTGATGGTTTGAGTAAGAATGAGACGCCGGAGTTTGAAATGAATCAAGAAGGGATTTTGACTTTCAAGGGAAGAGTTTGTGTACCTTTAGTTGAGGATGTGAAGCGACTTGTGTTGGATGAAGCTCACAAGGCAAGGTATACTATCCATCCGGGGAGTACGAAGATGTATAGGGATTTGAAGAAGCAGTTTTGGTGGAATGGCATGAAGCGCCAAATTGCGGATTATGTGTCGAGGTGTTTGACTTGTCAAAAGGTGAAGGCAGAACATCAAAGGCCCGCGTGATTGTTGCAGCCATTGGATATTCCGGAGTGGAAGTGGGAGCACGTTATGATGGATTTTGATTCGGGGTTTCCACGTACGCGTAGAGGGTTTGATGTTGTTTGGGTTGTTGTAGATCGGTTAACGAAGTCAGCTCATTTTGTACCGATTGCGATGACTTATTCCTTGAGTCAGTTGGCAACATTGTATGTGCAGGAGTTTGTTAGACTGCATGGGGTTCCGGTTAGCATTGTTTCAGACAGGGATCCGAGATTTACTTCGAGGTTTTGGCAAGCTTTGCAGGAAGCTATGGGGACTAAGTTGAATTTCAGTATAGCTTTTCACCCTCAGACGATGGACAGTCCGAGAGAACGATACATATACTTGAGGATATGTTACGGGCTTGTACGGTGGACTTTAAACGGAGTTGGGATTCACACCTTCCATTGGCAGAGTTTGTATACAATAACAGTTACCAATCGAGTATTGGGATGGCACCGTATGAGGCACTTAATGGACGGAAGTGTAGATCTCCTATTTGTTGGGATGAAGTTGGAGAAGCAAAGCTATCGGGTTTGGAGATTGTGCAACAGTCGGCCGAGAGTGTGAAGTTGATTCGGGTTAGATTGCTTACGGCTCAGAGTCGACAGAAGAGTTATGCAGATAATCGGAGGAGAGATTTGGAGTTCCAAGTTGGAGATTATGTGTTTCTTAAAGTATTGCCGAGCTTGTTTGGCATCTTAGGGAGATGTTTTCTCATTTCATCCCTAAATCTAGCAGTGGTTTAAGAGCCCAGCTTGCATTGCAATCCATTAGCATTAATATTCGTTCTCCTCCTCTATGCAAGGGTCGTTGGCTTCGTTGGATTCCCGGATGATATTGGTCGCTTTTAAACTTAATACGGATGGCTCTTGAAAAATGGTTTTTGTAGGTGGTGGCATTATTCGCGATTCAAATGGGAATTTGTCAGTATGCTTTTCTAAGCACTTTGGTAATCGGTTCTAATGTTAAGGCGGAAATTCTGGCTTTGCACACTGGCCTGCTTGCTTGTCATCAGTTTGGTTTGACAACTTTAGATGTTGAATCGGATTCTAAAGTTGCGGTGGATGTTATTATGCATGGTCATATGGACCCATGGGAGCATGTATATGATCTCCGAGCATGTCGCTCTCTCCTTGTTGGTAATTTATCTCATGTTTTCCGTGAACAAAATACGCTTGCCGATCGTTTAGGAGGCTCATGTTCATCAATCGACAAATCCTACTACACCTTTGCCAATCTTCCAAGAGAAGTGAAGCATGCGTTGCATGGATCTATATGGTTTTTATAATTATCGCCATAGTAATGTTTAATTTTTGCTCTTTCTTTGTATTTCCTTTTCGAGGTCGGTCCTCCCATTTATAAGGGCAAGGCTGGTTGTCCCCCTCAAGTTTGTATTCTTCCTTTTGTTTTAATAAAATCCCGCAGGGTGCCGTCCCTGCTTCCTTAGAAAAAAAAAAAAAAAAGTATTGCCGAGAAGGGGTACTAAGAGATTTGGGAAGAAAGGAAAGTTATCACCGAGGTTTGTTGGACCTTTTGAGATTCTTGATGTTTGGCTTACCGCATCATTGTCCGTGTTTCACGTGTCTAGCTTCGGAAGTTCTTAAGGACGATTCACATGTTCTTGCGTAAGAAGAGATCAAGTATTAAACCGGAATTCTCGGCAAGACAATTTAAGGAATAAGACAATTCCATTGGTTAAGGTTCTTTGGAGGAATCATGAGATCGAGGAAGCGACTTGGGAGACCAAGTTGGAGATGCGTGAGAAGTACCCTCATTTGTTTGAAGATCATAGTAAGAATTTATGGGCTAAATTCCTTTTAGTAGGGGAGAATGTAAAACCCTAGTTTATTGCATGCTTGTTTATTTCATGATTTCATACATTCATAATCATCATTAGTATGTTAACTTAGCTCACTCACATGTTTAAAGTTGATGGCATGTTCATTGACGTCGTTTAAGATGCTCGTATGCACCTTTCCTTCACGAGATGCTTTGAAACTCGGGTTTATGATTTATTTCATAAACACATGGATTAATGTTAGAGACCATTCATAACATCATTAACACACTTTAGATGTTGGTTGAAAGCTAGTTGCATCGTCGGTTTGGTTGCTAGTTTGATTCTAGGGTTAACCCTTCTCCGTTTGACCTTTTCGGTTGTCGTTCAGGAGTGTTCTTCGTGAGTTCTTAGCCTTGTTTGAGTGAGGTTTGAACATTGATTTCTTTGGTTATGGATTGGAGGTCTTTTAGAGTGAATTCTAGACACTTTTTTGGCTCGGGACGACTTGCGGTTGCATGCGGGAGAGTCCGAGGCCGAGCAAGGAAGCAAGAAATTGAAGTGGGTAAATTTTTGGAACCTTGCAGTCGCATCACTTAGCTACCATGCGACCGCATGGTAGCAGTTTCCAGATTAGGGGAATTTTCTGCATTCTCACCAATTTGGCCAACCTAACCCTACCCAAACCCAACCTAACCCACCCTAAACCACCCTAGTTCGTCCTACCTATCCTCCATTGCATGCTCAACAAGTTGTGAGAGTTTTTAAGTGCATGGAAGCCACTTGGCAAGTAGAGACATCCATATGCACAAACATGCATTGGACACTTCCTCCCACCCCACTTCAGCCATAGAGTGACTGATCGATGTATTTTAAACGTCGATTTTATATGCTTCTATGACTTAACTTATGCTATTTCACGAGGCTTTTGGCTACTAATATATGTTTTCGGTGAGTTTTGTAAGTTTCAGGGTTATTAGTGAAAATATGCGAAACTCCAGGGTTTTAAGCGCAAATTTCAAGAAGGGCCAAAAAGGAAAAATGAAGAAAGAATGAAAGCTGCAGAATCTGGAGACCTTGCGGACGCAAGGTGCCTCAGACCTTGTGACCGCAAGGTAGGCAGTACGGATCACAAAGGCACAACCAAAGAATTCCAAGGCCGGACACACTGGAGACCTTGCAGACGCAAGGTATCCAGCACCTTGCGACCGCAAGGTGGTCAGAATGCGACTTATTTGGATTTTCACACGGTCATTCGATTGAAGTACAACTCCCGAGTATATATAGAAGTCAGATGCCGAGCCAACAAAAAGGAGGACGGCTGAAAGCTCTCTTTAGTAGATTTTAGGTAGTTTTTAGACTGTATAACATAGTTAGGTTTTGTAATTTCAAGTATTGAAGATCAAATCATGTATCCAATCATCTCCATTTGCTGTTCATTGTCTATGATGAACTAAATCATCCATAATCTAGGAGGTGGGAGGTAACTTGTATCAAATTTATGTTTTGATTCTTATTTATGTTCATTCAATGCTTGTTGATTGTGTTGTTTATCAATCCCTATATTATTTTGCTTTGAACAAATGAATGTAATCGCAAATAATAAAGGCTTAGAGGTGCGGATAACCGCATGACCAAGTGCATATGTCGTACAATCGGCTCACCAACACAATAAATTAGACCTATCGATGCACGAGAGTGATAAGTTAGGACCGTGTTCTTACATGATCTAGGTGACAGATAGATCATAAATCTAGGTGACGACTAGATTGACGGTTCAGCCTGTGCTTAGGATATAGAATGGATGAATTTTGCGTGGATGGAGGTTGAACCAATTGTTCAACAGACTATATCTATTTTTAGTAAACGAACCCAAGACATTGAATTATATTTTTATGAATTGAACATGAAAGAGATACAAGTGAAACCCAGAATCCTAGATTGCCACCCACCATAAGATCTTCATATCATTATTCTGCTAATTAGTTAAACATCTATAAATAGTAGTTTAGAGTAGAATTAAATATAAAAACCCCCTTTAGATTAATAATTTGCTATTGATAAATTGCACTGTTCGTGATCACTTGTCTCTGTGGGTTCGACCCTTGCTTCCAATACTATTCTATAATAGTCTTGTCCACTTGCAAGGAAAAAGATTAATTAAAACATCGATCAAGTTTTTGGCGCCGTTGCCGGGGACAAGCTAGTTCACGTAGTTAGTTTGTTGGTAGCGTAGTTTTTAATTTAATTTAGTTTTTAGTTTAATTTTCAGTTTTTATAAAAAAAATACAAAAAGATTTTATTTTATTTTTAATAGTTAGTTGTTTTTAAATTGCTTTAATTTATTTTTATGCACGGTCGTAGATCTTTGAATCCTAAATTGGTAGACTTAAATCAAGATATAAATATTGTTAGAAGAAATCAAGAAGTTTTTGAAAATCTAGCTCCCGAGTTTGATAATCAAGACCAATTGAATCAAGAGGATCCTCTGGTTGATCCTCCAATGGAAGAAAATAACAATAATCGTAATCCTGAAAACCTAGTTGACCCAGTCAATAGGAATCAAAGAGAAGAAGAACCTGCAAGAAGAAATATGGAAGTAGTGATAAATCAAAGAACTATTAATGACTTTAGTAGACCTTCATTAAATGTTGTGACATCATGTTTAGTCTTGCCGATCACTGTTAGGAATTTTGAGTTAAAAGGTCATTATTTTAATGCCATACCATCTTTTCATGGGATGCCCCATGAAGATCCTGTCAGTTTCTTAAGAGAATATGAATACATGATGAGTACTTTTCCTTTAGGAGGGTTGACTGAAGATCAAATCAAAATGAAATATTTTCCAAGTGCATTAAAAGAATTGGCAAAGAGATGGTTTATGAACTTAACACCAAATAGTGTTTATACTTGGGCTCAATTATATGATTTGTTTATGAGTAAATTTTACAAACATGCATCTCTTACTGAATTCAGAAAACAAATCATGTCATTCCAAAATGAACTAGGTGAAACATTCCATGAGTCATGGGATAGATTTAAAAATCTGCTCATTATGTGTCCTCATCATAATTTGGCTCAACATGTGTTAGTGCTTCAATTTTATCATGGTCTTTCGCCAAAGGGCTTACAAACTATGGTTGATAGTGCGGGTGGTTCTATTAATAGAATGACACCGAAGCACTAGAAGAATTATTTGAGATGCTAAGTATTAATTCCCAACAGAAAAGTGCTAGAGGTAAAAATAGGAGCCTATATCAATTGCAAGATAATTCAAATACACAAGCTCAATTTGAAAATTGGCAAATTCAAGAAGCATGTGCGTTATGTGGATTATATTCTCATGCTACTAATTTTTGTCCGTCAAGTGATATGTATTCGAGCACAAAGCTAATGCTATGAATATGTATCCCTCAAAGGCCAAGGAATGATCCATATTCAAACACATATAATCCTGGTTGGAGGAATCATCCTAACTTTTCTTGGGGAGGTAATAAGCCTTTGCAACCTCAACAGTTCCAACCTCAACCTCCACAGTTGCCAAATCAAAATCAATTGAGAATTGAAGAAGTTCCCAAGCAAGAAGTAGCTAGTAAAGGTCAAGCTGCTTTGATGAAGTACATGCTTGAAGAAATTGAAAATCTAAGAAACACATTGCAAATTTAGAAGTTGATAAAGAGAAGAAGGGAAGTTCCCTAGTCAAAGAGCAAGCCAAGTCAATCACCGTCTTTGCGGTAAGGTGATAGGTGAAGAGGTAAGTGATCACGATCCTTCTTCTAATGTGCATGCTACACTTCTGATAGAAAATTAAAAGGTAATTGAAAAAGAAATCGAAAAAGATAGTGATAGTAATAAAGAGATAAATGAGTCAAGTAATCAAGAAGTAGAAGTAGAAGTAGATGTTCCAAATAAGGAACAAGAAAAAGAAATTCAAAATAAAGAAAATACAATTGAAGTTGAAAAAGAGTTGGATCAAGAAGAAGAGGAACCTTATGTGGCTCCACCACCTATGTTCCTCCAATTCCGTTTCAAGAAGACTTATGAAAAACCGAATGGACAAACAATTCACGGAAATTTATAATATGTTATCCAAAGTGAATGTTAATTTACCTTTGCTTAATGTTATTAAAAATATTCCAGCTTATGCAAAGTTTTTCAAAGATCTTCACTCTAAGAAACACAAGTTTGAAAACAATGAAAAGATTGTTGTTTCTGAAAATGTAAGCTCTGTTTTACAGCCCGAATTACCACCTAAGTTGAAAGACCCTGGTAGCTTTAATATCCAAGTTTCCTTGGGAAGCTCTAAAAAAATGAAAGCAATGCTAGATTTAGGAGCAAGTATTAATTTGATGCCTTTTGCGGTCTATAAACAGTTAGGGTTAGGAGAACTAAAACCCACTACTATGCAATTACAATTAGCTGATCGCTCAGTTAAATATCCTTTGGGTATAGTGGAAGATATCCTAGTTCGGGTTGATAAATTAATCATTCAGTTGACTTTGTGGTTCTAGAGATGGAAAGGAAGATATGCACTAATAATGAAGTCCCAATATTGTTAGGCGAGACCATTTATGGCAAGCTGCCAATACAATGATTAATGTGAAAAATGGTAAACTCACAATGTCGGTCCTAGGTGAAGCTGAAGTCGAAATCTCGTGTTTGATGCTATGAATAGACCTAGTGACATAAGTGTTTTTCAATAGATGAGATTGAAAAGTTATCAACCGAAACTTTTGAAGAAGAGGAAGATTATGAGAGATAGATTTATTGTCTATGATGATAGTTGTAAGATAGATTCGGTTTGCTTGAATTAAGTGCAATGCTCGCATTTCTTCTTTGGTTGATTGCTCGTTTGGTTAGTGAGAGAGTCTAAATGTTTATGAGAAATCACATTAAGACCAAAACACTTTTAAGAGATTTCATATAGTTGTTGACTTGCTAAAGTCAAAAGTAAATAACGAGCGATAGTCGAAATGCGGCGTGATTGAGAGTTTATTCGGGTTTTGTGTTCTTGACCTCGATTTGGTCCTAGATCATTACATGATGATTAAATAACATGTTTAGATGTGTTAGACTTCTAATTGGATGCATTCCTTAAGTCTCGTGAAGTTTTGGCCTCGAGAATAGCAATTCTTTTAATAGTTTGAGATTGAGCCGGGCGATCGTCTCGTCTTTTAGAGAACTTATTTCCCCTATATGTTGTTCATCATCACAGAGACATACATGCCTATTTTGTAGCCCTTATAGGTGTTTACAATCATGGGTTATTACCTCGGTTTGTGGTTTCATTCGGCGTTTCGATAACAAATTGTTACGGCTTGCGTCGGTTTTGCCCAGGTTGTTGGTGTTGTTTATGGGGTTTTAGACCTACTTTAAAAGTGGTTTGAGACTTGGATGGATTAGTTTAATGTTTGAGGACTTTAAGGGTTCAATTGTGAGCCATTTTGAAGCTTTAAGGCTCGAGGCATCGAGAGTCAAGGAAGCAAAAAAGTTGGAAGGGGTAGTAAGGAGTGATGCGCATCACTCAAACACAAGTGACCGCATTGGTCCACGATGTGTTACGGGTTTTTTGTGGAAAAATTGAAATGTTGTCCAACTTATACCCACCCAAACCCAATCTAAACTAAACCTAAACCCTCCTACTTAACATAAGACATGTCCTAATCACTTATTAGAGTTTGGAGGTGGATTAGTGGGTTAATTAAGGAGAAATAATCCCACCTATTTAAACTAAACCCAATTACTCTCTAAAAACATATCGTAGCATAAAGTCGACTTCTATCTCCGTCTTCTGCGAGCAGACCTCCAAGGCGTGAGAGGCGGCGAGAGGCGATTTCTAGGGCTCATGAAGGGCTCGTCCTGGTGGCCATAGCTAGAGATTCTTCCCCAATCTACACCGTGATTTGAAGAGAAGGTTAAAGGGAACAACACCCATCACCAAGATTTCGGATTTCGGCTTGTGAAGGGTTTGAACACGGGTAAGTTTCTACCCCTCTTTCTTCTTCTTTTGGCTCCATTGACCCTAGGGAAACAATCATATTTGCTAAGTGAGGTCAATGGATGCAATTTCTAGGGTTTTTAGAGATGCCATGAACCCTAGGTTTCCAATTGTTGATAGAGCTTGGTTGAACCTATGTGAGACCTTGATTTATATGAAATTCACGTGTTAAATGGTCTATTAAACTTGGCCATGTGAATTGTTCATGGGTATTGAGCTTGATTGGTAGAGATACTTGGAAGGGGATTTTTGTCCTAATTATGTTTTGGCTTATTAACATGATGGTAAGCATGATTATTATATTATATATGTCTAGTAGAGTATATTAGACCATGTTGTGTGATTAAATCATATTTTGGAGAATATGATTGGTAAGGTGAACTAAATGAAGTTATGCCCAAATTGATGAATTTGTTCTATGTTGCATTGATAAATGTTTTGTTGGGTTTATGTGAGTTCAACGAACTTAGGAGGATGGCTATTGATGATAGTTATGAATATAGGGGATATTGAGACCCATAGCTTACATGCCCTAAATTTTGGAAAAGGGGTAGATTGGACTCAACGGAGTCACTATAAGTTCTATAATATGCTAAACGAACTTGGGTTGAAATCCTACGACGATTGGATTTCGTTTAATTAATGTTGTGATATGCATAGTCTCCAAACTTTAAACGGAATTCTAATTATGATGACTTAATGGATTTTTAGGCATGGGAATTAAGCCCGAACGACTATTGGGATTTGGTTGTAAACTTTAATGAATTATTACGGTGTGGATTTATAAAACACATAAAGAATGAAATGTGTTAGTAAGACTCAACGGAGTCGTTATAAGGCCAATAAAATGATAAAGAGCCTTGGGTTGAAACCCTACAATGTTTGGGTTTGTTTAGGTTATGTTTGTGCACACCGGGTTTTTTTTTTTTGTTTGTGTCCAATGGAGACACTCATCGTATGGAGACTTATTAGAAATATATCTTGAGCATGCTTGTTAGAGCATGAGACAATAGAGACCCACGTATGGTCACGATAATATTTAAGAGAAGATTAAGAAAGAATTATCTTCTCAAGGATTATGGTTGCGTGCATATAAAAGCACTTGTGAGAAAGTGGTTACGGAATAGTCATGATGTTCTTGAGTATGGAATTGGTGTTGTCGATCATGTATGACGATTAGGACTATGATTGAGTCCGGAGTACTTAAAATAAAGAATAAAATAATAAGTCTTGAATTGTGGATATTTTGAGACTAACGTAGTAGTCTCTCTGTTCGATTTGAGTTGAGGATTATGGTAGACCTCACAAAGATGTTTTATTAAGCTTGTATGCTACATTTGACTTGGTTGATGACTTGAGGAATAATGAGTACCTTAATATGTAGTTTTTGAACTAAACTTGTAAGTTAGTTAAACACATCAAATTAGCAGACTGCCCAATCATGTGTGATAACACCTCAGCAATCTCAATCACATACAATCATGTGATGCATTCCAAGACAAAGCATATCGATGTTCGATATCATTTTCTAAGGGACAATGTAGAAAAGAGGAACATTAGCATGAAGTACATTTCAACCGACCATCAATCGGCGTACATATTCACTAAAGCTCTTGAAGCGCATGTGTTTGCTTATCTCGGGAGAGCTTGGCATGCTTGACCCAACGCTTAAATTTAGTTTCAATTTAAAATTGATTTTTCGTTTTAAAATTTATTTTTATAAAAAATTTAAGGCACTTGATAATTTCTTTTAAGCAGACTTGACAATTTCTTTTAAGTAGACTTGACAATTTCTCTTAAGCAGACTTATTACTTTTAAACAGTAAAGTAAAGAATTTATACAGTCACTGGGAGACAAAGGTAAGTTTTCTAAACTCCTAGTTTAGAAGGTTAATTTTGAAAATTGTAAGGGACTGATTTTAAAACTTGGTTGAGATATTATTCATTAAGTCTTTTCAACAAAAAGGCGTCTGACTTAATGACCTTTCACAAGTATCTATGACTGACTGCACGTCCTTTCATTTATAAACCCTCAATCGCCAAAAATTCATTTCACAAAACTGTCTCTTGCTATTCTCTCCCTCTAAAACTTCCTTCTCTCTAAAAATTCATGCTTCCTTCGCAATGTTCGTTAGCTAATTCTGCAGAATCACTCTCCATTTTCATCTTCTACTTCTGCAAATCTACTGAAATTGTAAGACGATTCGAAACCCTAACTCAGTTACTAAGGTGTAAGCTCTCATTTACATATTTTTCTGTAAATCCACCATTATTAAATTGCTCATATAGCTTCGTGCTCTATATATCTTTGAACTTTAAAATTTACTGTTCATTACTGGTAGTTGTTACACATTGCTGTTCGATTTCATCTCTTTGCGTTAAAATTCATCATGTAAAAGATGTTCTAGATAATATCTATGTAAAATTTCTAGGGCTCCACAGTACGCTTAGCTCATTTTTCGAGTTCTTGAGATTTTGCCCTAATTTATTTCCTGAAAATCTTTAGGCTGGAACTTCTTCTTCAACTGCTATTCCTGAACAGGCTCCGAGTACAAATCTTGACATTCCCACGCTGTCCCCATCTATGTATCATCCGGGGATGTGCATTGACGAACCATCCGGTTCGTGCATATGCATCTGGAGTCAAAATAGTGGATGACTGAACTCGGGCATTCTCTCTGCTTATGTTAGAAGATACCGATTACAGCTACCTTCTAGTGGAAGAATTCTTCCAGAAGGCGATAATCAATGACTCAAGATCCTCTATCACAGCTGTCGTCAGGACCGTCACCGTCACTATCACTGCTTCCAGAATAGCCAAGATAATTGGGGTGGAATTCGATGGACCCACTTCTCTAACTGATGCTGAGAAAGCCTCTGCATGGTCTTATATGCGTGGGGAGAACACTCCAAGGGAGGCACCAGCAAAGATGAAGAGGACTTTGTTCGAAGATGATGTCTACTTCATCAGCCATCTATTCGACAAGAGTCTGATTTTCAAAAACGGCACCCATGACATGATGACTTCAGACCAGCTAGAATACACCTTTGTTGTCATCCTCAACATCCGACTCAATTGGGCACAGATTCTATTTGAGCTATGCGATGTCAGAGAAGCGTCAAAGGTTCTCTCAAGCAGAAGCGACCATTTGTTCGTCTTCTCAATACTCTTCTTCGGTCAAACACGCAATTTCATACACGCATCTTTGCCTTTGAGAAGAAGAAGATTTAGAAATCCATCCAATTCACCAGCACCTTCATTATCAACACTCACAAACTGAAAAATGAAAAGAGAGCACAGCAAGGTCTCCCACCTCTGGTCATAGTCCATGCTATGAACCCGCCTCCACTAAAAATCATCAAGATTAATCCAGAGACAACTGTGGATGCTTTTATGGCTAAGCAGCTAGCCAAGAAGCTATCCAAGGAAGTTGCTTTCAAGCTCCAAAGAAGACCTGCCGACCCTCCTCCTTCTACCACCTCCAAAAAAAAGAAGAAGACTTCTTCTATTGAGGAGGAGCCGCGCCAAGAAGAAGAAATCTCTTCTTCTCGCTCCATGCCGCTGCCGCCAACCTGCCGCGCCTCCCAAGCTCAAAAGAAAAAAAGAAGGTCGCTACTTCCTCACTCCTCCTGCCTGGCTTGAGGCCGCCGAACCCGACCTCGCTCTCTCCGCTCACGAAAACGCAAAACAAAACGCACCGAACCCTTCATTCCTTTCGTTCCCCCTTCATCTCCTATCTCTTCTTCCTCCCCATCTCTTACTTCTTCAACAGCCCCGGCTGCTGTTGGGGAGGAGCATGCTGCTTCACCTCCTTCCTCTCCTACTTCCTCTTCAACCCTGCATTTGTTGAGGAGGAGCCTTCTTCACTGCCTCCCAAAGAAGAAGAACGCAAACTTGCAAGAAGTCTCTGTGGTCTAACACCATTCTTCTCCACCCTCTCTACCTATAGACACTATACCTTCTCCGCCTTCTTCTCTTGGAACCCATCTACCTTCACTCCTCATGTATCCTCCCTAGCCATCATACCGCTCACACAAACTCTTCTCCCTCTTCCTCTTCTCCTTCCTTCTCCATGCCCGATCAGACCACTCATCTCTTCCTCTTGTCCCTCATATATCTACTCTTCTATACCACCGCCTTTCTACCGAAATTTTTCCTCCTATCTACTCAATATATTACTCCTATTTCCATCTCTTACGCCGATCTATTACCAAATCTTCTTTCCTTCTATCTCTTCTGCCACTCATTCTTTTCTCTTCGATCTTTCTTCTATTTCTGATCTTTTCTACCCCTCTAATTCCCCTCCTAACTTCATTCTTCTACCCGACTATCCTTTTCCCTCCTACCTGTTAGAAGCCTCTTCCTTCTCTTCTACTTCTTCTTCCTATGTCAGTAGCTTAGCCACTGACATGGAAATTGATTCCAAGCCCTCTTCTCATCTGCATGTAACCTCTGCTGATAACCACCCTGCTTCCTCTTCCTCTTCTCCACACTTTGCTCCTAACCCTTCTGAGACTCATATCTCAGTTAACCTTAACCCTTCTTCCCTTCCCTCACACATGGCTGATCCTGCCCTCCTTGATCTTCTCCGAGCCAACAATGCCCAGCTAGCTCATCTCAACAACACAATCTCTTCTATGGCACAGCAGATAGAGGTACTCAGCTATGGCCTCAATGCCACTCATGCCACCATCTTCGACATTGGCAAAATTGTTGATCAACCGTGAACGACAACGCTTCACTACTCACTCACCTTTCGGTTCAAGATCAACAGTACGATAGGCATGTTGCACTCTCAACAGATCAGCATTCCTTCCCTCTTTGACGAGCTCAAGACCGGAATGGCACGAGCAATCATCCGTCGACGGGAAGTTGTTGATTTCACTGATCTTCGCCTTGTCGAGCAAGCAGATGCAAGAGTTGTTGCTGCTGAACAGCGCAGAGTTGATGCCATCAGGGAGGAGAGAGCTACACATTTTTTGAATCAAGCTCTCATTGAAGAACAGAACAAACTCCGAGAACGCCTTTAATGACGTAATCGTGATCCTGGGTTGAGATTACTTAGAACGCCGACGCACTCAAATCAACTGCTCTCGAATGTTGGTATTTTGTTCTCAGATCTTTTAAACTCGTTGTTTTTGCAAAACTTCGCTATTAAACGCTTGTTTAATCACGATGACTTCTCAAGTTTCCTTCAAAGTTTAAATTGCTTTATCTTGCTATGATCTGCTCAATTTAAACTTCGTGTTTAAATCTTTATACTTTGCATGTGTGCTTATCTCAAGATTTAAACTCTGCTCTACTTAGTACTTTATATTAATGCTTTTCTCTTGTAAGTACTTAGTCTAGTTATCTCTCTACTAAGACTTCTGCTCTGAGAGGCATGTCTGCTCTTCTTAATAAAATTCTTCAAGACATGTTATTATCTCACTGCATGATTCAAAGTCTGCTAGTAGCTGAGATGATAACATCAACCAAATAGGAGGAGATTGTTGATTCCTAATTCTAGATTTGGTTGAGTGATCTTCTGATTCTGTTGCACAGTAGGCTAAAAGGTCTGCGTACCGATTAGTGTGGCAACTGTCTTAGAATCAATGTGTTTAGAACTGTTTAAGTGTTAGTTTAGGCGCGGTTTTGCAAGCCTCGTCAGCAGCCTTGAAAGAACAGCATACTTTGAAGTCTGCTCAAAGAGCGAAAAATTCAAAATAGCCAAATCACGAAATTATGACACGTGTAGACCTATCCAGATATTTCCGAAAATATCTAGTCATCATGTCTTCATCAGATTCCACTTTTAAAGAAGTCAACTCTACATGATGACAACCGGTCTGCATCGCTCTCGAAACCGAAGATCCGAAGACATTACCCTTTTTGGCTAAGAAGACTTTCCTAGCTACAGAGCCTGCAATCTGAAACCTTACTCAAATTGGGAATGTCCTCTCTGCACACTGCATCTCTGATGATTGTGGCTCTTACATCTCCCAAAGCGCCGAATTGCATTCAATGCAAAAGAACGTTGGACACAGTTCACTCTGTCTCAATCCAACGGTCCAAAGATCTCTTCCTGGTATTTATTCAAGTCCTGAAGATCTGAAAAACAACTTTTGCGCATTAAACTCTCAAGCTTCATCTCCATCAAGCATTCAAGAGATCAAAGGACAAGGACTAACACTTCACCAAACTCTCTGAAGCTGCAGATCTGTCCATCTTAAATTCGTTTCAGCTTCATTTAGTTTGTTTTTTAAATTGTTCTTTAATTCAGCACGTGAAGAGAACAATTAATCATTGATTGATTCTCCCACCTTTATACACTTTGTTAAAAATTTATTTTGTACACGATCCATTAGAGATCTTACTCATAAACCTAGTGGATAAACAAATGCACTTTTAAAATCCAAAGCTAACCACTTTGGTAGTGGATGTAGTACTATTCACAGTACGAACCACTTCAAATCGATGTGCTCTGTTTGAAATGTTCTTATCTTTCTCATTAACGCCAGGTTTAACCGCTGCACTGCGGCTATCTTCACGTAACACTCGACCCGTATTCTCCTCTGTTTCCGCTGCTTTAACACTTCTAATTAAATCTTTCAAGAAATCATTAAGAAGTGTTTACAAAAAGTTTTTACAGAAACATAACTAGGTTATTCACCCCCCCCCCCTTCTAACCTAGATTGAGCCTATTTTGGGACCAACACGAGACCAAACACATATTTTGTGAATAATTTATGGACCAAATAATTATTTAATCCTATAAAAAATGAATTAATCAACTTTTAGGAACATGATATTATGACAAATATTGTATATACTTTCAATAATGAATAATTTTTTTGTTGATTTAGCGGTGTTTCATTTTTCATCTGTAAGTTTTGAGTATTTGTTTAATTTTCATACATTGCAGTCACTAAAAAATAATATTTTAAGTTTCAATATATTTCATGCATCGCACTAGTTATTGGATTACTAGTACTACTACTTATATTAAGTTTTTGACCGTGTATAATTGGTTTTATTGAAAGTTATTAGTACTTCCTCCATCCCAAAATTATTGTTTTACTTTTTTTTTCGTTCGTCCTAAAATAATTGTCTTATTTAAAATTTTCTTTGTTAGGACAACATTTTTACCATTTTTCCCTTATTTTTTCATCTTATTTTAATTATGAGTTATATACATATGAATATTAAAATAAACTACACATCAAACTAATATTATTAATTTAATCAAATACGTTTTCTTAAATCGTACGTCAAGTGAACCTAGATATAATTTTGAGACGGATGAAGTATCATTTTAAAAGGGGTGACTTTAATGATGTTGACCATGTTTGGTCCAACTTAAGATTTTTCAATAGGCTGGGGCAAGTCGTGGCAGTTATTCTAGATAAGACCACATTCTCCCATTTAATCTATCAACTTAACAATTTAGTTAAAAACATTTAATGATTAAGCGCTTAAATTTATTTGAGGTATATTATGAGTTAGAATTTGTGTTATTATTACATGTTTTAATGTTAGTGCCGTTAGATTAAATCTTCTAATATCTCTATAATGTTATATCAAATATGCTCTTTTTTTAAGTATTTTTTTTTAAAAAAGCATACTATATAATCAAGTTAATAATACTTGATAAACGATAATATTTTTACTTAAAACTCATCATAATTGTGTCCACAAAAACTAAAATTCTAATTATGTTGTTGCGTACGCCACAAATTCACCACATATTAAAAAAAAACTTTATTAAGGTACAATAATAAAAATATAGATAACAATATAACGTTCGAAAAACTTCATATTAAAATTTATTCAATACTTACAAAATTACATCTACAACTATATATTACATGTAACAGTAATAATGTAATATTAGTATATTACATACATAAATTGAATCACACATGTTTCAGTAAATCGCAGAAGAGTGAATTAGTAAGAAACATTCACTTAAAGGATGCAATCACATTTTTTCATAATACATGTAACAATAGTATTAAACATTGATGTGAATGAAAAAAATAAAATTTTGCTAAACTTTTACAATAACATATAAACATACTTTTTAGTTCAAATAAATGTCGATGCTGTTCTATAAGCATATATGGATGGGGAATTGACTAAAATTATGAAGCAATACTCATTGTTTTAAATTCAAATTATTTTAGACATACATAAATTTAAACATTTGTGCCTAATTGAGAAAAATAATGAAAGATTACAATCAATTCGACGATACTTGATCACTAGTTCAAAACAGGTGGCAAGGTTACTAAAGTAAGATCTTTCATGGTGAATGAGAGAGAGAGGGGGGGGGAGATGAGCATTATTGAAGTAGTTAGTGTTTGGTTAAGAGAATATTATTGATGTTTATAAATATGTTTGATTGTTCAAAAAATTTCTACCGACTGCCAGATTTGTAAGTCCTGAAATGATGAAGAATGAACGATTAAACGTATGACGAATTCGATTGGCCGAAAATATTGTTAGGAGTTTTATATTATGGTACATACTTGTATGAACATGTGTAAATTTTATAGCACTAGCAAGTTGGGTAACAATTTACTATTACCAAAACATAACCGTTCTTGAAGATTCTCTAACAGTTTTATGTCTATTATCAAAAAACACAAAATGAGTGTTGCAATAAATATTTCATTTCATAATATTTTGCGTGTTTTACACCACACCAAGCATGCTACATTGGTCAAAAAGACAAAAACACTCTTTATGCATAGTAACATTTTACATCTTGTTTTTTTTGTACGATTTTCAAGTTGGTGAGGATAGAATTTGATCGTAAGGTATTCAATAATCAATTTTTTTTGCTAGATTTGTTCGTCTTTATCGGGCCTAATAGGCCAATGCATGTTCCTTTGTGGCGTTTCCACCTTGACCTCCTGATCTAATGGCGTGTCACCGTTATGAGATGATCTTATGGATCATAATTTATAAGTTGAAGCTTCACTCTTTTACAGTTTAATCTATCAAGACACGATAAGTTGGGTAAAACGATTCGTCTTACAAAAAATAATCGTAAAATCATCTTACCTAAATTTTCCCCCATATATGTATACTGTATACATATATTTATAACTTCGATTTATTTAAAGGCTTGAGACATGGAGTGTCATTTTTGAAAAAAGTATGACTTTAAAACAAAGACTCTTTGCCCCGAACGAATGAAATATTTATTATACGTAATTTCTAATTAAAAAATAAAAATGACATTTGTGAGTTCAAAATGGAAAAGAATTAGAAAATTATCGTAAAATAGTCATCTCTTTGAGCATAATCATCTTGGAATTGATTTTTAAAAAAATGAGAGACTAGGTAGCACTTATTATTTTAAGAAAAAAAAATTTCTTTAAACATCATTCCTAATTAAAGAATAAAAAAAATTACAACTAGAAAATAACAAAAATTATGGTAAAATAGGCATCTCTTTGAACAGTGATTAATTAAATATAAGAGGGGGCAATATTGTAATAAACAAACAATAGAGGGGGATTTCTTGAAATTTTAATCAAAGATAATTGACCAAATTAAAGTAAATGGAGTAGTATCTCTATCAGACAGACCATATAGCCCCCCATTACTTTATCTCTAGTCCCACAACATTCATACCCGTTAAGTCAGTCGAACATGCCTCTCGCCATCGTCTAACTGGGCAGATTCAATCGGTTTCCAAAGTTAACGTCATGACAAACCGAGTAACGGAAAATTCTACCTCTAATAAATTGGCAATGTGATTCTTTCCTTTACTTTTCAACTAAAACAAACATTTAGCTGTGCAATGCATCACGAGCTAGCAAAATAAAAACAAGAGTGTCATAGTAAAAACAAGAATTTTATTAATTTTAGCGTCAAAACCACATAGTTTGATAGTAATAAAATTAAAACAAAAATTGTAAGGTCACGTCTTGTACATGCGGATCCTCCCATGGGAACAACGTGGCTCGTATAATATTTATTATTTTCCAAGTATATACTAGAAGTGGAAATGGGCATGAGTGTGCGTGTCCATATGGACGGGCAAGTAAGTGTTCATTTACTAACATAAGCATATACAGACGGATACTAAATGGGCATGAGCGTCCATGGGCGCCCATTTACACTGCTTAGCCAACCAACCCGACACCGCTTCAAACTCGGCATTACCGATTTCAAGTTGCGCTTGATTATCGAAAAGTAAGTGCCCATCTAATGCAATTATAAGATCTCGTCGGGTGCATCGTTTTGAAAATACAGTTTTTTTCTAAACGCAGCGTTTTTAAAACGTAATTTTTTTCTTGTAAACATGTTTGGAAAACTATTTCAAAACGTTATTTTTATAAACAAAATAGTTGTAAACACGACACATTTTTAAAACGCTGCACATTTTTAAAACGTTACATTAAAACACTTTTAAAGAAATAATATTGTATTTTTTACCAGCGTTTTCGTTAAAACACTCCACCAAACAAGCACTAAATTTATATAGAACGAATCCAAGATCTATAATCAACGTTGAACAAATTCCTACCAGCTGATTTATGCACTTTGTGGTTGAATTTTATAAGGTTAAGGAAGTTAAAATCTCGAGAAAGAGGAACATCACTTAACAACATTTATAAATTAAAAAGCTTAATACTCCTACATATCTAAGATCATAGACCGGCGACTGCACGATAGAATAAGAGGTAGGGACCAAAAATGCATGTTATGACGTTAAATATTTGATAAGACAAATCATTGTGAGCAAACTTAAACATTGGATTTTAATGGAGTCCAGATTTCCTGTACTATTTGGGTGTACCATTAATGTACCATTTTTGATTTTCATCATTACATCTCAACTATTATATCTCAACCAATGATTGAGATGAAAAATGGTACACCAATGGTATACATAAGTGGTACAGGAAATCTGGACTCATTTTAATAGCCCAACATATTAAAGATGGAGTGTAGAAAGAAAATAATACTCCCTCCGTCCCTAAATAATCGTCCTAGTTGATCCGGTGCACAATTTAAGAAAAAACAATTGACTTGATTATTTATATTGGTTTAATGTGTAGTTTCCTTTAAAGCCTATGTGTATGTGGCCTATAATTGAAGAAGAGTGAAAAAGTAAGGGTAAAGTGGTAAAAGTGATGTTCTAAAAAGGTAAGTTTGAATTATTTTGTGACCGACGAAAAATGAAAAGAGGACGATAATTTAGGGGCGAAGGGAGTATATGATTTAGTGAGTGTAGAAAGAAAATAAAAATAAAAACAGAGTGGATGATTGCAATGAGCCAATGATTGGATTCGATTTTATCAAACGGCCCATTAACAACTAAGCAAAACTGCTGCGTCAACATGCCACGTCAACAACTTTTGTTAATCAAATTGATAGTATTTGTTATCACCATTGCATAGATTTTCTTCTTCTTAATAGAGAACTCATCCAATGACAAACATCTTCTTAAGTGTCTTGGTAGGAGAGATTGGAAAAAATCTTTTTATTTAAGAAAAAACTAGTTATTTAATTTGTGTTTCGTACAGGTATAATGTGAGATATATATTTTTTGTAATAATAATATATTTTTTTAGACATTATAATTAGTTTGTTAAATTCTTTCATGGTTATAATAATATATATATTTTTTTTATTGTTACTAATATTAAACGTTTTTTTACCTAAATACTTTTAAAATTAACATAAGTTTCTAACTAACGTGAGATACATATTCTGTATTGGTAATAATAGTAAAAATATTTGATTTAAAGACTTTTAAAACTAACATTTAACATGATAATAATAGTAGACGTCTTTTTGTTAAAAACTTTTAAAATAATTATTTATTTTAAAAACAATATGAGATACTTATTTTCTATTTCTATTGGTAATGAAAATTTAAGTCTTTTATCTACGACAGAAAGTTTAAGTCTTTTATCTATGATAAAAACTTTGGTAAGACGGTCTTACGGGTAATTTTTGTAAGACGAATCATATTTATCTGACTCACCGTGTGTTGGTGGGTTGAACTGTGAGAGTATGGAGCTTTGTCTTACGAATTAATATCTATAAGACGGTCTTACAGAAAATTTACTCTTTATCTAAAAGCTTTTAAAACCAACATCAAATTCTAAACATGTGGTATACATACTTTCTATTGGTAATAATAGTAGTCTTTTAACTAAAGACTTTTTAACTAGCATCCATTTCCAAACAATGTGACATACTCCATTCGTTATCAAAATATTGTCTACTTTGATCTGACACACCGTTTAAAAAAAAATAATCGACTGTATTATAAATATTAGTAAAATGTGTGGTTTCATTTAATACTCTTGAGTATGTAGTCACAATTAAAGTAGGTAGAAAAATAATGTAATACCCCAATTTCTGGTTAGCTTGAATTACGTGCGATGCTCGCATTTCTTCATTTGTTGATTGTATGTGCGGTTTGTGAGAGAGTCTAGATGTGTGTGAGTAACCAGTAACCACATTAAGAGATGTCCTATAGTTGTTGACTTGCTAAAGTCACAAGTCGTAACTCAACGTTAGTCGCAATGCGACGCGATTGAGAGTTTGATTGCGTTTTGTGTTCGTGACCTCGGTTTGGTCCTAGATCTTTACATGATGATTGATTAACATGTTTAGATGTATTAGACTTCTAGTTGGATGCATTCCTTAAGTCTAGTGATGTTTTGACGCTTCGAGGATAGCAATGTTTAAATTCTTAGAAGTATTCAAGCCTATTCATTGGCCTCTTGACTTGCTTTAAGTTTCATGGTATTGCTCATTTAATCACTAGTTCATTCGTCTATTCGTTAGCGAGTTGTTGTGCCTTCCTTCGGTTTCGCTTCGAGTTGTTTGTTGGTGTTCTGTGGGAGTTCTAGACCTACTTTGAATGGGGTTTGAACCTTGTTTGGTTTGGTTAGGTGTTTGGGGTCATTAATGTTGAATTATGAACAATTTTGAGTCTAGGAGGCTTGCGGCCACAAGGGGGAAGGACCTTGCCCCCACAAGGTCAACAGAAGAAACCACCAAAGGAGGCAGAGAGCATGCGCTCGCATGGTATGGCCGCATGGTCCCCCAACACTGCCATACCATGTTTTGTGATTTGAATGAATTACCTATCCTACGCCCATTAAATCCCTTCTAAACCTTTCCTAACCTCTCATACTTAGTCCTAATCATGTCCTAACATTATTGAGAAGTTAATTAAGGTTGGATTAGTGGTTGATTACTCCTAATCTTTACTAATTGCACCATGGAGTTCCCTATTGTGCCTTCTTGGTTTGTGGAGGTATATATACCCAAACCTTTTGCAATTTTCAGCAATTCCCCTAATTTCTTCCCCTTCATTATACGTATTAGAGAGAGAGAGAGATAGAGAGAGTGGGAGTCCATGGGGGCTTTGAGCCCTAGCTCTTCCTCTTTCGATCCACGAAGATCCAACCGTCGGATTGCCTTGTAACTTCGGATTCTTGAAGCCCTTGACGAGTAGAACAACTTCACTTATTTGATTTTCGTTTCTCTTGGTTTTCATTCAAGCTAGGTAAGCTACTATACTCCTCCTCTTATGGATTTTGTGCTCATTGACCCTAAGGAAAACAAATGGCTTGCTATTTGAGGTCAATGGGTACACATGTATGCTTTGTGTGATTTTATTTTGAGTTTTTGAGGAATGAACTTGTTAGAAGTATGAATAGGATGCTTTCTATGTTTAATGAAGTATATTATTAAGCTTCATTTTGTAAGTTTGGACTTTGAGCATGTTGGTCATATAATTTCCTAAAAACCTAGGGTTTGACATGATGCTTATGTAGTAAATTGTGTTATTGATGATATGAAAGATTTTGGGAGTTTCTATTGAATATTATGAATTATTGGAATTACACATGGATATATGTTTAAGGTTGGAAGTATGATTGATGAACCCATATTTTTTGGTGTAAGCTTGATAAATGAATTGTTATTATGGATTACATGATTTAAATGTAATGTTTGATTTTAATAGATTAAGTTGAATTTCATGTACATAAGAGTTTGTTGTCCAACTCTAATTCATAAATTTAAGGTTGTAAACATGCTAGACGAATTCATATCTTAGTGATGAGCATGTTGGATAAATGACTTATTTTGGGTGAAAACGTGCTAGATTAAATTTTATCTTGAGATACATGCTTGAAATGTGATGATTGACTCTAATTAACAAGTGTTGATCTATGAACTATGTTTTGGGATTTTGTTGGGAAGGTATGGATTATTTTTGGTTACACAATGTTGTTAACCTTGAGAACTTAGCCACGAATGTTAGCTAATGAACATAGGAGGGTTATGATGCAAATAGCTTCTACGCCCTAGAATCTAAAAAGTATATAAATGACTTAACAGAGTCGATTACAGGATTAATATGAATATAGTGAATTACATATTACGAAATTTGGGGTAGTTTTGATGGAGGTTAAGCCTCCGAGCGTTTTCAAGTGTATGAAGAACACTTGGGGTATTAGAGACTTGATATTATTGCTCTAATGTATTTATGTACTAGTTAGCATTGAAATGCATAACTATGTGATTTAAAAGTAAACATCTACTTGATTGGATTAGTACGTTATGTTGTACTTTTCCTTTGGTTGACCATACGAGTATATATTACATGTGCTTGCGTTTGAGTCCAGCTGGTGTCGTTTTGGTTTGAGTCTTTGGCGGGACGATGCATTGTCTTCACGAATTGTGGGATTCGTTATCGCAATGGATCGCCGTGTCGGGTTGCACACCCCCCTCCATCGATGGTCACGCTGGGGATGTAGCAGATCATTGTTAGAGTAATACACTTGATCTTGATAGCTATGGAACTCGAGCGGAGAATGTCATGGGGACGTCGATACCACGAAAGGGATATCGAGGACACATTTGGTTGCACATGTTTTGCAGGAGCTACACGGCGGATGCGGAAAGGAAATCATCTCCTCTCTTATGTGGTTTATTTTACGAGCACTTATATGAATTGTTGTGCTACGTAGCTAATGATATGATTTGCCTGAGATGATGATTATTGATGAAATGTTATAATATAATTATAACATGATAATGAGATGATAATTTTATGATATGGTGTTATACTAGAAATATAACATGTTATCCATGATTAGAATGGGAACCATAGTCTCCATATATGAATTATTATATGAGTTATGTTAAATGATGAGGTATGAAACTCATGGTATAATTGGGTTATGTGGATAATGGTTTAATGACAGGTTACAATATGGAAATAACATGTTATAAATATTGGAATTGAGAATCATATTCTATTTTATATGAATTACTTGATGATGAATTATGTAGATTGATGTTCTATGCGACTATTGATAGAATTTGGTTTATGGTTGAGGATTATTCCAAGAAATGTTATATTATGACTATAACATGATGCATGCATGTTTTACTTGAGCATAATGTCATGCCATGACATTGCATCTTTAGTAGCTTACTAAGTCTTTATGACTTACTCTGTTTACTTTGTTTTCCTTAGATTCGAGCCGAGCTAGTGATTCGAAGGAATCCGTCGAGTCTACGATAGAACGTGTGGTTCTTGTGAAGGTTGCTACTATTAATATCTTGTAGCCTTGGTTTTGGAAAGGACGTTTGGGAAGTGAAGTTATATTAACTTTATTATGGGTAGTAAGACTTGTGGTTTTTATTGGTACTTGTACTTGTTAAAATATTACTTGGTCTTTTGTGAGCCGACAAATGTTAGTCGAGTCATGTTTATATAATTACATTAATTTTATCCATCTCGAGTTTGTTTATATTGTTGGTTATGTTGTACTCCGGCATGTTTAGCCGTATAGTGTGTAGACTAGAGTTGTAGACTTAGTTTAATGTTGGGTTCCGGCTGTAACGTCGCCGATGACTTGGATATATTATTGTTTATAAATTGTAACAGGTCGTTTTGTTGTACGTGTCTAATGTTGCGTCACATGCTTTGAATTTTTGGGCCGAGAGATTTACTATCTCTAAGGTTGTTTTGTATTTCGAGCTTGTTAGCTCGGGTTCCATTATGTTATTCACTTTCGCATTTCTTGAGTCGTTGGCGTATCGCTTACTTTACCCTTTGCTTGTTATTTGTGCATTTAGACGGCACGACCTTGAGATCTCGTATTGGGGTCCGGGTCGGGTCGTTACAAATAAGGGTAAAGTGGTAAAAGTGAAAGTTTTGAAAGAGGGTAATTATTTAAAAATAGACGAAAAAGAAAAGGTGGGCAATAATTTGTAAACTGAGAAAACACATCTTTTCTATTGGTAATAGCATAAAAATGTCTTTATCTATTGACTTTTATAACCAATACTCATTTTTAAATAATGTGAGGTACATCTCTTTGTAACCAATATAAGATACATCATCTAAAAACTTTTTAAACCAATATCACTTTTCTAACCAATGTTAAACACTTCATTACTATTGGTAATAATGGTAGACTTTTAAAACCAGTATCACTCTATAACCAATGTGATGCATCTCTTCATTTGGTAATAATAGTAGAAGTCATTTATCTTTAAAAATTTATAATCAACATCTCTTTTTAAACAATGTGGGATACGCCCCTTCTCCTATATTGATGATAAAAGTAGAAGTCTTTTATCTAAAGACATTTAAAACTAACATCATTTTTTAACCAATGTAGGATATTTCTTATATTAGTATAAAGTAATAGTAAAAGTCTTTTATCTAAATTTAAAATCAACATCACTTTCTAATCAATGCGAGATATACATCTTTTATTGGTAATAATGGTAGAAGTCTTATATCTAAATACTTTGAAAACCAACATTACCTCTAACCAATGTATGATCATGGTCGACCCTTCCATAAGCCAAGTGAGGCCATGGCCTTGGGCCCCCGAAAAATCTCATATTTTTTAGGCCCCCAAATCTCAAAAAATCATGCCTATTAGTCCTTTTATTTTTAAAATATTATCTGGGTTCACTCAGCACACCATATAAGAAAAACGAATTGACTGGATTATGAATACCGATGAAATGTGTGTTTTCCTTTAATGCTCTTAAGTATGAGGTCATAATTTAAGTAGATAGAAAAGTAAGTGTAAAGTGGCAAAAATATTTTCTTAAAAGTGAAAGTTTTGAAATAAGACAATTATTTAAGAACAGACGAAAAAAGAAAGGTAGATAATAATTTGAAAACGGATGGAGTATTTTTTAAAAAAATACCCCTAATTTAACACTAACAAATCGGACAAAGTGAGACAGTGAGTGACAGAGATAGCCTACATTGGCTTGACTCTTTCTAGTTTCTATAATTTGAAGAAAAAACACATTGAACATATACTATAATTCTAAAATAGAGAAATTAAGATTAATCGTTAATTTATTTTAATGGAAAAATTGTACATACACTATAATTATACACTAAAAAGAGAAATTGTACATGGAAAATTGTTTGTTTTTTTAGTGATAATGAAATTTGAATTCTTTTTGTTAGTTATTCGTAAGCTTTGATTTCAATTATTGTAAGTAGACAAAATGTCATCACGAAAGTATCTCAAGAATGCTTGAATGAGCTAGCTATGATATCTATTGAAAATAATAGGGTTGAAAAAATTGATTATCATACTTTGATTACTGATTTTATTCTAAATGTGTTATAAGAGCGACATCTAAGTAGTACTTTGTAAATATTTCGTGTTTTATGTCCATGACTCTGTGATGAAGTGTTTTTTATTATTTTCTGTTTGTTTCTTTAATTTTTCAAAAAAAAATGCAACAAAGAAAGGCCCTGTTCGACGTAATTGGCATTGGGCCCCCAATTTCACAGAGTCGGTCATGTGTATGATACATCTCTTCTATTGG
This sequence comes from Codonopsis lanceolata, assembly GCA_013146195.2. Lineage (NCBI taxonomy): Eukaryota > Viridiplantae > Streptophyta > Magnoliopsida > Asterales > Campanulaceae > Codonopsis > Codonopsis lanceolata. The sequence goes on along the minus strand of CM028378.1, from coordinate 11,634,951 downwards.
TAATAATAATATTTTTAAAACAAACATTAATTTCTAACTAATCTGGGATACATATCTTCTATTGATAATTAGTCTTTTTAACTCGTGCGTTAAACGCATGTCAACTAAATCGTACATAAATAAGGAGGATTAATTTATTAACAATTAAATATAAGTATATCACTAATCATTATAGATTGTAAAAAAAATTTCCTTATACACAACATTTGTTGTTTATTAGTTGGTTTTTCATCTTCACCGCATATCAATATTTTCAAATCAAAATAATTTGTTACTCTAGAAACTACGACATATAATTGTCCATGGCTAAGTACTGATTTTTTCAAAAAGATACCTACGTATTACTGACTTTCGCACTTGTTAATTGTCATTGCATATGATACTAATAATGTAAATTGTCTTTTCTGGAACTTGAAAGACAGTCTTATATCGGATAGAGTTAATGACAATCTTGGGATAAAACATTTTCTCCAACATTGCTTTCTTTCAAAAAAAAAATTGTTTCAACAATGTAATTCCCAGAATTTATGACGATTAGTCTTGTTCCATTGCACAACCCTGCAACATGGTCAATGTTTCTCAATAATATTACAGGAACACTAATTTTAAGTGTCAATTCATCGTCTGACAACCATGAATACTTTATACTATTCAAAAGCTTTGTATAATGAATGTCTTCGAACAAACTTGAATTTTTTTCGCGCTGCAAATAGAATCTGAACTCAAATAAGGTATTCCTTTTGAATGATTACTTTTATTAAATTATATTTGTATTTTATGAATAAAAAAATTCATGAGAAGAAAATAAGCTAAAATCAAAATAACGAAATTATTTGTACCTTTAACTATTATTTTTGTTTTGTAAATTATTTTGATTTTAATTACTTACATTATATATTTTTGTTTTCTTGACTTCCTAACTATTATTTTTGTTTTATTTTAAAAATTAGTTTTACGAAAAAAAAAATTGTTCCGTAATTTTTTTTATCATTTTGATAACCTCATTTTAAATTGTTTTGTTTTATTAACGACTCTATAACTATTATTTTTGTTCCATCAAATATTTTTATTTTACTAACGTATTTTTGTTTTAGATTACTATTTTTAAGAATTTGTTTTTAAGTTTTGTTCCGTAAATTATTTTTATAATTTTACTAACTTCAGTTTAAATTATTTTTATTTTATTGACTTTGTAACTATTATTTTTGCTCCATCAAATATTTTTATTTAACTAATATATTTTTATTTTACATAGCTATTTTTAAGATTTTTTTTAAAAAAAATTCCATAATTTTTTTTATTATTTTAGTAACCTCAGTTAAATTGTTTTTGTTTTATTGACTTTGTAACTATTATTTTTGTTCCATCAAATATTTTTATTTTGCTATAGTATTTTTGTTTTACATATATATTTTGAAGAATTTGTTTTAAACTTTTGTTCCATAAATTATTTTATTTTACTAACCTACGTATTAAATTATTTTTGTTTTGTGGATTATGTAACTTTTATTTTTATGGTGGCTTATTCCATAAATTATTTTTATTTTACTAACCTCTTATATTTTTGTTTTCTTAACTCCGAAACTATTATTTTTGTTTTAGTTACTATTTTTTATGTCTAAAGAGAGAAAAATGTTTAAACATAATTAAAAGAGAGGAGATGGTGGTAATGAGAGAGAAAATACGGAGGAGACGGGAGAGAGAAAGAGAAACACAACTAGAGAAGATAGGAGAGAGAAAGAGTGAAATTGTAACTCAAAAGTCAATAATTCAAAAGTGAGATTTTGGAGGGAGAAATCTACCTTTGTATATATATATATATATATATATATATATATATATATATATATATATATATATATATATATATATATATATATATATATATATATAGAATAGTAGAATATTTTGTAACCAATATGAGATACATGCATTTATTCTATTTGTAAAAAAAAATCTTTAATCTTAAGACCTTTTAAACGAACATTTCTTTTTAAACTATGTGAAATACATATCTTTTATTAGTATTAAGAGTAGAAGTTTTTAATATAATACTTTTAAAACTAAAATCACTTACTAAATAATGTAAGATACATATATTCTATGATGATAAAACTAGAAATCTTTTATTAAAATACTTTCAAAACTAACATCAATTTATAACCAATGTAAGATACATCTTTTCTATTGGTAGTATTAGTAGAAATGTATTTCATATTGGTTATAAATTGATTTTGGTTTTAAAAGTCATTAAATTAAAAATCTAACTTTTTATTACTAATAGAAGAGTTGTATCCCATATTGGTTTGAAAATAATTTTGGTTGTATATTTTTATATATATAAGACTTCTACTATTAACATTAGAAGAGATGAATAATATATATTAATATACCATTATTATATTAATTATTAATATCTATTATTAATAGGTAATGATTGAGAAATAAAAAGTCACACATGAATGCTTGAGAATAATAATAATATTATTGTTATAATAATTGTAATAATCATAATCATAACAGCAATAGTAATAGTAATTATAAAAATAATATTGTACAATTCTGTAAGGGTAAAAATAGGCAAGGCCTATTTTATCTTGTTTTCACCTTTCTTGGTCAAAGAAGATTTTTGTTAAGTTTGTGTTAATTTAAGACTTAGTATATTTTATTAGATTTAGTTTAGTTATTTTTGGTAGCATAATCTTTTTCTAGATTTTGGCTATATTATTTTTGGTAGCAAAATCTTTCCAAAGATTTCGCGTATATTAGTTAGGTAACTAAATCTTGGCAAGTATCTTAGTTATTCCAAAAATCTTGACTTTGATCATATTTGGTAAGATAATCTTGCAAGATTTGGAAAGGTGTTGATTTTTTCCTTGAATAAGCTAATCCCTTTCCTTGAAGAATTGTATCTCTCTTACCGTGTGTTTGTAGGTTTTTTTGTATATATATTGAGGGCTGGCATACGGGTTCATAGAGAGCTTGAGCGAGAAAATCAGAATTATGTAGAGCTCCAGAAAGTGTACGCCAAAAAGAGAGAAAATTCAGAATACGCATTGAGAGAGAAAGGGCAGAAAAGTCAGAAGCAAAAGTTCAGATCCTGAAGCTGTTTTTCTGTTACAGCCGTGTTGCAGTTTCCGAATGTGTTACCCATTGCAGCAACATCGGCAGCTACATTGAATTCTGAAACTGTATTTTTTTGCTTCTTGTTTTGTTTAAAGGAAGTTGTTTTTGTTTCTTCCCACGTTTTGTTTAACCTATTTATGTGGGTTTTTGTTCTCCAAGATTCATTATCTTGTGAGAATATTTTGTGTGTGATTTCACATAGTTTTTGTAAAACAATTCATCGTTTTTAGTGAAATCTTTTTTGGCCATGAGGCTAGATCTACAAGTATAGACTTGTAGATTGTTTGGTAAATTTTTGTGATTAATTTCATGCTTTTGTATTTAGTCTTCCGCTGTTTTTGATTATTTTTTCTGTCTATTATGACTTTTCTATTGTAGCTTTTTAACAAGCTACATTAAATCTTTGAGAATTCTAGCTACTCGCGTTCTTTCAATTGGTATCAGAGCCTCCTCTTGACGTCACTAAGAGAAGATTCTGTTTGTAGCCATGATGGATTCTCAATATGAGAATTTTGTAGCCTTTTTTTGTAGCTGTTTGTAGAATTTTGTATATTTTTGTGAGAAGCCTTAAATCTTTTATGGATGCTACAAATGATCCAAAGATTATGTGCTATACTTTGATGTGTTAACCTTGTATTTTGAAAACACCTATGCATTTTGCTTAGCACAAAAATCTAGTTCATTATTCTCGAACTAAACACATTAATTTAAGACACAACTTTATTAGAGACTTGGTTAAATATGAAAATTGTTTGCATTGTACATGTTGGGATTGAAAATTATCTTGCTGATATATTTGCCAAGTGTCTTGTTTTTGAGAGATTTTTCAATCTTTGGAAATCTCTTGTGTTTTTGTGTGCCATATGATTTTACACTTGTTAATTATTAAAAAAAAATAAGCATGATTGCATTTTGTCTTTAGAGGGCACTCTAGATCATTGTTTCACATGTATGTGCCTCTTGTGGTTGCTTGGGAATTTCATTCAAAATCTATTGTGATTTCATTGTTATGATTCTCTCTCTCTCTCCCAGTTCTTGAGTATGTTTATAGTCCACAAAGGAAAGAGCTACCTTTTGAAATTTTTGGGATGCTGCAATTTATCAAAGTACTATGAAACTTAGGTTCTCATGGGTTGATCTTGAGAAAATTGACTCCCTTGAATTGAAAAAGTGTGAAAGCTACCTAACGGAAAAGAGCTACCTATGAACAAGGTTGTGGCACCTTCCTTTTGGGACTATGAATCCTCGGATTTCATGGGTTGATCAAAAAGTTAAGTGGTTTTCCTTGGTAAATAGTGTGAAAGGTTCCAAGTGGCATGTTTTTATAGCTTGAAATAAAGTAGAGCTATATTCCTAGGGAAATAAAGTACCTATGGATTTTTGTTGTGAAAAATTTATGATCTTGGGAGAGAAGTTTGGTTGAGAAAACAAAAAAAATGCAAAATTGAAAATAAAATCACAATTTTGGCGAATGTTTCTCCCAATGCAGCTACATTAGGAACTACATCCTTTGATCTGGTCTTTATCACTTGTGTGTGATTGCTTTTTTTTATTTTTTTCCTTTTGCCTAGCTTTTTGTTATCATGTTTTTAGGCATAAAATTTTAGGACATGCATTATTGGTAAGGATATCAGCTTGGTGAAATTTTGTCCTAATATAAACTGTGCAAATCAATTTCCAAAAATTTCCATGTTGAAAAATATTTAGTGGTTGTCTAATTTTTGTGGGAAACGAAGAGCTATTGAATTTGGATATGATGTGCTCAGTTTTTTGCTAGAGGTGTGATCAAATCTTGGTGAACTCTTCTTTGTGTTTTTTCAAAATCTTTGATTTTTGAGAATTCCTAAAAGATGGTTTATCTCTCTTCCTTTTTCGGTCAAATAGGGGGAGAGAGATCAAGTGTTTATGGTGATGGTGATGAATCCTCCTATGATTTCTGACTTTATACCTTGTACAAATTCAGGGGGAGATGTGTTTTTTCTAACCAATGCAGGTTAGATGGTTTGATTGGTGTTGTATAAACACTTGTTTTTTGATTTGACCAGAAAGGTTCAACAAAGGGGGAGATTGTAAGGGTAAAAATAGGCAAGACCTATTTTATCTTGTTTTCACCTTTCTTGGTCAAAGAAGATTTTTGTTAAGTTTGTGTTAATTTAGAATTTAGTATATTTTATTAGATTTAGTTTAGTTATTTTTGGTAGCATAATCTTTTTCTAGATTTTGGCTACATTATTTTTGGTAGCAAAATCTTTCCAAAGATTTCAGGTATATTAGTTAGGTAACTAAATCTTGGCAAGTATCTTAGTTATTCCAAGAATCTTGACTTTGATCATATTTGGTAAGATAATCTTGCAAGATTTGGAAAGGTGTTGATTTTTTCCTTGAATAAGCTAATCCCTTTCCTTGTAGAATTGTATCTCTCTTACCGTGTGTTTGTAGGTTTGTTGTATATATATTGAGGGCTGGCATACGGGTTCATAAAGAGCTTGAGCGAGAAAATCAGAATTATGTAGAGCTCCAGAAAGTGTACGCCAAAAAGAGAGAAAATTCAGAATACGCATTGAGAGAGAAAGGGCAGAAAAGTCAGAAGCAAAGTTCGATCCCGTTGCTCGTTTGCGTTCCGAATGTATTCCCATTGCGGCAACATCGGTAACATCGGTAGCTACATTGAATTCTGAAACTGTATTTTTTTGCTTCCTGTTTTGTTTAAAGGAAGTTGTTTTTGTTTCTTCCCACGTTTTGTTTAACCTATTTATGTGGGTTTTTGTTCTCCAAGATTCATTATCTTGTGAGAATATTTTGTGTATGATTTCACATAGTTTTTGTAAAACAATTCATCGTTTTTAGTGAAATCTTTTTGGTCATGAGGCTAGATCTACAAGTATAGACTTGTAGATTGTTTGGTAATTTTTGTGATTAATTTCATGCTTTTGTATTTAGTCTTCCGCTGTTTTTGATTATTTTTTCTGTCTATTATGACTTTTCTATTGTAGCTTTTTAACAAGCTACATTAAATCTTTGAGAATCCTAGCTATTTTCGTTCTTTCAAATTCTTATCATCATTGTCATAAATGAAAAGGAAAAACAAATTCATCAAAATGAAAGTTTTTAACGTAGCTGCGTTAGTAGACACCTTAAAATTTGAACTTTATGGTATTAAAATTTTTATTTTGATAGTTTAAAATCATTATTCATTTTCTAAGAATGAGATACTTCTTTTCTATTTCTATTGGTAATAAAAATTTAAAACTTTTATCTAAAGACTTTTAAAATAAACATTTCTTTCTAACCATATGATATACATCTTTTCTATTGGTAATAATAATATTTTTAAAACCAACACTAATTTCTAACAAATGTGGGATACATCATCTATAGTAATAATAATAGTCTTTTATATAAAAACTTTTGAAATCCACATCTCTTTCTAAACAATGTGGGATACATCTCTTCGCCAACTATTGAATCCTTTTTCAATCTTTCAAAAGAACAACTTGAACACCTTCGATTTCAGTTTGGTTCCGGTAAGTTTTTTTTTTTTTTTCTATTTATTACTGTTTGTAGTATTCCTTAATTGGGTTTTGATATATCACCATGAGAGTACACGAGTCTCCTTGCGGAATTGAACTTGTGAAAATTAAAGATACATAGATCGGAAGTTTCTGATACATGTTTGATATTTGGTCCTCCATGTGTTTGATATTTGGTCCAAGAGAAACAACCTATTAGTATTCTTGTGTTATTTACAGTTTATTCCTAATTCTTTCTCTTTATTTATAGTTTCAACTTAAATCTGGAATTTTGACAATATTTCAATTTTCTTGCAAAATCTTGGGCTCATTGACATGTTTTCTGTATCATGCTAGAGACATGTTTGTGTTGGATGTGTTCGTTACCTAAATAAATATGCATGAAAAGAAAAAGAAAATAAATCTATCACTTGTTCATGCCTTGCGGATTATATGAAAAAGATTCAAATCAATAACAATAGTTAAGCATTATAAAGCTAAGTAGGCAGCTAGCACAACTTAACCTGAAGCCTTAAGGAGCCAAAACAAAACAAATTTAGGTTAGTCACATGTTTGATGGTTTGTCCATCACATGTTTGATATTTTGTCTAAGAGAAAGCAATCAAGTGGTATTCATGTTTTATTTACTCCTACTTAATGTAGCTTGAACTTTTAGTGGGTTTATTATCCTATGCATTTAGCTATAGTCACTATAAAATATAGAGGCATTACGCAATCAGCAATTTCTTTATTTGTTATATAAGAAATATGTTAGCTAATCGCGAAGGTGATTCAATCTATCAATGTCTATCAAATTGTGATTCTTGACCCTCCCGTCTCGATGCCCTTAGGGCATCTTGGAAAGTTTGCCGCTGTCCTTTCTTTGCATCCACATACTCTGTTACCAATGCCTTTTGCTGCTTCAAGTCCACCTCCACTCATTTCACCCATGTACCAATTAATTAATACTCACAACTATAGCTAGTCCTTGATTATATCGTAAAATAATCAATTATATGCTACTCATTCCGTCCCTAAATTATCGTCCTCCTTTTCTTTTTCGTCCATTCCAAAATAATTGTTCAATTTGAAACTTATTTTTTTAGAACATCACTTTTACCACTTTACTCTTACTTTTTCACCCTACTTTAATTATAGATCACATACACATGAGTTTTAAAGGAAACTATACGATAAACTAATATAAATAATCAAGTCAATTATTTTTTCTTAATCGGTGCGTCGGATCAACTAGGATGATAATATAGGGACGAAGGAAGTAGCTAGGAATATTAGTATTACCTTTGAGGGAAGAAAGAGCATTTTTCACCTTAAGCTTACATCCTTCGTCGTCCATCTTGAATTTGAATGATACCGTATTCATTTGCTTCCTTTTTTTTCCCTTTCTTCTTGCTACCGCTCATTAACTCACACAAGTGCTCCAAAGTTCCTGCAACTCCATTTTCTTTTTCTAGTTTACGTTTGATAAATACTTTCTCCGTTCCACCCAAAGAATTCCATCTTGAAAAGTCTAATTATTAAGGGATATATTAATGTCATTAAAGTTCGTCATGATTAATACAAATATAATTGTGTTAAATTTGGATAAAACCACAAATATAGTTAATGAGTAGTTTTGGATATTATCAATAACACCCATTAACCTTAATGGGTGTTACTGGATAATATCAATATTATCCAAATAAATGGATTATCCGGATAATATCCAATAAGGAATATCATTTATTGTAGTATTAGATGATTCACTAAGCATAACATACACACACAAACTCACTCAAACACACACATGCTATAACAAATTAAGTAATACCTTAATATTCATAAATCATAATATTTTCACCAACTTTTCACATTTAATAAAAATTAATGGGCATAACAATGACCAAGATATTTTCTTTTTTGATATTTATCTTTTCTTTCCTTTTTTACACCTCAAATAAAAAGTGATAACATGCGACTCTTTATCACCTAATATATATAAAGTTGTCAAAATTTTATAATAGTCATAGTTGTGAGATGAAAATATACGTGTTTATTGATTTGACAATAATAAATGATTATGCTAAAAAGTCAAATACCTTATTAAAAAATTAAAAATTTATATTCATTATAATTATAAATTATAAATAACAAACAAATATTCTTAATCCAAAACAAATAACAAATGTTCATAATAATCAATAATTTTTATGGTTCATATTTATATTAACTTTCAAATATATATCAAAAGTGCAATCTAGTGGTAACAAGCTTTGAAGCAAATTAAGCTAAGCAACTTAAAGGATATCAGGTTTGTGCTTACATTAGTGTATTGGATACCTTTAGTGGTGTTAATGGATTCTTTTATAATGTACTCAATGGGTTGTAAATTTTTGTCACCCCTACTTTGCCTTTGGGCTACGTTTATGCTACGTTTATGCGTGCAAAATATTGATGGCGTACAAACCATCCGGTTAATTATCCATAATTATCGTTAATAGCTCATGGATAAATTTTGTCTACTCAAGGTTGCCTTTGGGCTACGTTTATGCGTGCAAAATATTGTCGTACAAACCATCCCTCGTATGCTCATGCTTTAGGATCCCATATTTGGCGTCGTATGCTTTTTGTGAAACCTTTGGCAGAACCTCACATTCTTTGGTTTATTGGAAAAGGTCATTACTGAATCTGGTACAACACTTGGCTTTCGGGAATCAATCTCACTCCTCCCCACAATAGTTCATTGTTCCGAGTGTGTGAGCTGTTTCGCGGCTCTGACCAGCTTCATCCTACACTTGGTGCTGCTCTCCCTCCTGCTGCTATACATGTCATTCACTCTGAAATATTTTTTATCTCTGCCCATGATGATAGTCCCTGTTGGTCCACAAGTGCAAATGGCTAGTTCATCCTCTCTTCTGCCTGGGAATTGATTAGACATATCCGTTCTCATTTAGCCTCTGCGACATATACTTGGCATAAATCTTTGTCAAGTCATATTAGTGTTTTTTTTTATGTGGAAGCTCCTCCAATACAACTTCCCATTGATGAAGGTTTTTGGACGAAAGGCTTTCAGTTGACATCCAAGTGTAAATGTTTTACAACAGAAAACGTTGCTTTTGCTCATGTTTTTCGCAATAACCAGCTTGCTACATCAGTTTGGACAAAATTCCATCTTCTCTATGACGTCCCATTGTCTCTTACTGCTATCCACCATGTGTATTTTGCGTGGTGGGTCAAACCTAAGGCTTCGGTTGTTCACGACCCGATACCTTCTTTAATTTTTTGGGAATTCTGATCGGTTCTTTTTTTAAAATTTTTAACCTCAAAAATTCACCATTCTTTTTTTCAACCGCAAAAGACTATTTTTCGAAATATTATTTCAAAAAATCATCGTCTTCTTCAATAGCTCCGGTAACACACTTTGTATTCGAAAATCACGATTGTGCACAAGGAAACGGGGGTCAAGGTGGCAGCACCACTTCGTGGGGGTTCGGGGGCGTTAAAGATAAACAAGTTTTTTGATTCATAAAATACGAAACTATAATGAATCTGTGCTGGATTGAAGAATTTTTAGTTGGTACGAAGATAGAAAAGAGGAGGAAGAATAAGACTAACGATGGAGGAGATGGAAGAAGCAAGTGGAGGACGTGATCTTGTTCTTTATGATTTTTTATCGTGGTTCAAAAATTAATGCACTAATTGATGAATCGTGGTTCAAAAATAGACTGGCAATTACAATATTGAACCGCGGTGTAAAAATTAATGCACTAAAATTGAATGCATTATGATACAAAAATAGACTAGCAGTTACACTATTAAACCGCAATTCAAAATTAATTCAATAAAAATTGATAAATCACGGTTCAAAAATAGACTAGCAGTTACACTATTAAACCGCGGTGCAAAATTAATTCAATAAAAATTGATGAAATTGATGAATCACGATTCAAAAATAGACTAGCAATTACACTATTGAATCGCAGTGCAAAAATTAATGCACTAAAATTGATGCATTACGATACAAAAATAGACTAGCAGTTACACTATTAAATCGCAGTTCAAAATTAATTCAATAAAAATTGATAAATTAGGGTTCAAAAATAGACTATCAGTTACACTATTGAACCGCGGTGCAAAATTAATTCAATAAAAATTGATAAATTAGGGTTCAAAAATAGACTAGCAGTTACACTATTGAACCGCGATGCAAAATTAATTCAATAAAAATTGATGAATCGTGATTCAAAAATAGACTAGTAGTTACACTATTGAACAGCGGTGCAAAAGATAATGCGATAAAATTGATGAATCGTGGTGCAAAAATAATGACCTACGTAGCGTGCCTACGGTTCATTAAGGGTATCGTAGTCATTTTGCCATCAAAAGTGATTTTTTCAATTGAAAATAAAAATGATGTACTTTAAGCGATTAAGATTTTCAAAAAGTGGACCGGCCCATAATTTTTTCTTAATTTTTGGGCTCTTTGGAATCACCGGAATAAGGAAGTATTTGAGATACAATTTAGTCCGATTTCAGTATTATTTACTCCATCAAATCTGATCTTGCATTCATTCTTAGCGATGTCGGTTATTCTCACGTCACGATGGTAACTAGGACTTACTGTTCCTTTCTTTAGTCCGTATTGGCATGAAGAAAGTGCATGGTACCGTGAGAACCTCGTTTCAAATTTGCCCTCGCCTCAATGTATGTGGGTTTCAAAACATTTAAGTGCGTGGAATATACCGACCTCGTTGTGGACCCTAAAAATGTGTTTACAGAGTCGTCAACTCTATTTTAAGGTTAAATAGAGAAAAACTCAAAATACCAGAAAAATATAGGTTTTGAGGCTAAGTTACGAGTTGAGAAGTAGTGCATAGCTCGCCCTTTCAGTCTTATAATGAGTTTTCTAAAACATGCTTATTTTAACGTGCGTTTAGTCTAGAAAATGCTTATTTTCCAATATATATTAGAAAATAAGGGAGATTTACTTTTAAAAACATTATTTAAGCATAATAACGGCTATAAAATAATATTAAGGTTTAACAATAATTATTTATATAATATTTAGGTATAATAACAAGTTATTTTACATTTTATGGACATAAAATAAACATAATTTTATTTAATTAACTAAACAAATAAAATATTATAATTTTATTACGTTTAAAATATAAACTAATTAAGATATTATTTACAAATAATATTTACAAGCATATAATAATATTTATATTTGTATTTTATCTAATTAAAATAACTGTGTGTACAAAATAATAAGTCGGAACCTACCTCTTGTAGATTGCGGATCTGATCCCGATTCGCCTAGGCTTAAGCGATTAGCGAGTGATTCCCTGTTTTCTCGAGAGAGAAATCTTTTTTGTTGCGTTGTTGTTTCGTCGGTGTCTTTTGTTGTATTCAGGGCAACGTTAAAGCTGTCAAACGGACCGATCCAAGCCCATCGGGATTTGCTTTGGCCTCCAAAAACACAAACCCAGTCCATGCCTATTTTGGGCCTATGGGCCAAAAAAAAAACTATTTTATTTTTATTTAAAAACAAATTAGCTAAATCAGTTGGCTTACTCTTGGATTCTATTTAAAATGAAGATTCAAAATCAGCTGGCTTTACTCTTTATGGTTTATACACCTGTAGGCTGTAATTGTAAGGCAGTAACACCAACCCACTTAGGCAATTTGCAATTAACCATTGGTTCATTGCACAAGCTAGCAATAACTATACCAGAAAAACTGAGTAATAATTGGCAAAATAAAGACCGAGAGAACATATAATAGTTGCACAAGCCAGTTTGCAGGATTTTTGTTCCTGGGTAACATTTCACATTTCTTGATTTCACTACTCTACATCTCTACTGTAATGAAATTTAGTAATAGAAAGCCAGAGGGCAACATCGACTGATTCGACTCAGAGAGAGAAGCCAGAGGTCTCATTTGTTTTTGCAGTTTAACTGTTTAAGTAACAGTGAAGGCGTGAAGGAGAGGGAGCGAAGCCGCGAAGATGTGAGTTGAGTGAGAGAGAGTACAGAGTACTAGCTGTGGCTTGCAACGCCAACGCGCTATGACTGACACTGTGGAGTGGACTGATACTGATCCGGCGTCGGCAAGAACGAGAAGAGACTCAAGAGAGAGATCGTCCGGTTGTGCATGTTGCTGCCGCCGCTTTGGAAAGAGAGAGTGAGAGACAGAAAGAGAGAAAGTATATAAGTGATAGGGGTTTTCTTTCGGAGTCCAACTGCCCCGTAACTACCTAGCGTGCCTGTTGATTGAGCCGGAAGGTTTAAAGAGCCCAATGATATCTGCGCACTCGCGCTCGGGCTCGGATGGCGTGAACTCGAGCGGCGACTTGGGTTAGCACTATGTTATATCTTGTGAAGCGCTTGATGCTCATTCCCAAGGTGGGTCTATTAATAAAGTGTCTTAGAGCTTTTTATTTTATCAATGTGAGATATGACTTTTCATACCCACTTTACTCTTCAATTAATAAAATTAAGTTGCTTACTTTGAGCATTAATATCTCATTCACCCGAAATTGATTTTGAGATAATAAATATATCAACTTAATCCACTCGAAATTTAGATTTCATTTTTGCAACTTATTTTTATTTTTAGTAAATGAAACATGCTTAGAAACTTGGTCAAATATTGATCAAACCAATTATTTGGAAAATCAATTTCCAACATAATCAATGTTTCCCTTATTCTCAGAGGATTGATATCAAGTGTGTTTGCAATAGCTTCAAAATACAATTTGCAGCGTATAGGTAGTTCTGATTCATCCATAACATGTAGAAGAGCACATAATTTTATCATAAGCATTCACATTTAAACGAAAGATACTTCAATTCATTCCCATCCAACCATCGACACAGTGGACCTTGATAACCACGTTCTCATATAAAAGAAGCATATGGCAGACTAGTGGTTCTATTTTATTTTATTTTTAAGAAAATAGGGCGTGACTTGCGGGGATTTTATTAATAGGAAATAAAAATACAAACTTAAGGGGACAACCAGCCTGACACGATTTGGGGGGAAGGAGTCTGACCTTGAAAAGAAATACAAGCAACATCAAAACAAAACCTATGAAATCCAAACTCGAGGAAGACCTTGAGCATCCAGGATGATGTCGCCTCGAACGAGCGAGGAAGAGCAAATAAGGAAGAGAAAGAAGCATCCATTCCCGAGTCCATAGTAAGATTAGCAAGACCATCAGCAACCATGTTAGCTTCTCAAAAGCAGTGGCGAAAGGCGAAATGTCGAGCAAGTTGCATAGCAATAATGCCACGAATATAATAAGTGCATTGCCAAGGTGGGGAATGACCTTTGGAAAGAGAACCAAAAAGAAATCTTGAATTCATGTCAACAATAGAATTCCGAAAACCCTATAAATAAAGCCACCTAACACCTTGAAATAATGCACGAACTTTAGCAACCGTGTTAGAGCAAATCCTTAATAACCACGTTCTCATTTAAAAGAAAGACATAGCAGACTGGAAATCTGATGATATGTCTGTAGACCGGAAATCTGATGATATGTTTGTAGAAGGGTAGCACCAAATGTTTTCTACAATGCGATGGAAAGCAGATTTGTATTGCAAAGAAAGTTTTAGTCTTAGGATTTTGAGGTTAAGAAATTAAAGACAGGGTACAATCTAAAATTTAAAAAATGTCATAGTGTTATTTATTTTTATGCTTTTGAAATTCTTTCGTGAATCATTTGGTCCCTCCCATCTGCATCATTGTAATCTTTGGCCACTAAATTATTTCCACGAAAAAAATTAGAGTCGTTTGGTGCGGCATTGTGAAAACGTAAATTTTTAAATAGAAACTTTTCGAAAAGCTCTAATTTGTAACGGTGAAAAGGGAAGGCTAATTTGTAACAGTGAAAACGGATGGTCCGTTTTAAAAACTTAATTTTAAACATGTATTGAAATAGATTGTAACTGGAAAAAAAATGTTTTTTTGGTCTGCATTTTTAGGACCAAACAATCTCTTAATTACATAGCCTATTATACAATTATGAAATAGGTGGCAAAGTATTTAGGAACCCAAAAGGATGCATCTTGTAGGCACAAAGGTTTAGCTTGGAGGTGTAATGTTCTAAAACCCAAAATGACATACATGGTGGTAGGATTTCGTCAACCACCATGTAGGCACTCTTTTGATCAGTGATGAGGATCATTCCTTCACTCTTTTGATTACTCATTAGCATCATTCCCTCTTGCTAATTCAAAACCCACATCGCGATTGGTGTTAGCAAATTCAAAACCCACAATTTTATCCATACTGCTACTCCTAAATTCATTACATTGAACCACGACCTTGATGGAATTTAACTGACTCTTGCGACTATACCATACTGTTGCATAAATAGGTCTCAGAATGGGGTGTCTACAACTACAAAGATACATTGAGTCTTGTCTGCACCAGTACAGTACCACCCCAAAAGAGTCAGTGTGGAGTTTTGATGCATGTTTTGGGTGTTGTGTTGCATTTCCATCGCATCATAGCTTTCTTATATAACAGATAAAGAAACAAATGACTGCCTAAATGTCTTTATGCTTTATAGTGATTGCAAATTATATCCAAGAGAAATTCTCGGAAGAAATTCCCCTTTTGAGACAGACAGCAGAAATGCCAAGGCTGCTCTTGTTTGTTCACATGCTTTAAAAATCATTTTAGATCATATTGAAAGCATAACATAAAGCTCCTTAATACATTTCAAATTTCTACAACATGATACATAAAACATGTCAATGAGCCCAAAATTTTGCTGGAACATTGAAATTATTGTTAAAATTCCAGATTTAAGTTGAAACTATAAATAAAGAGAAAGAATTAGGAATAAACTGTAAACAAGACAAGAATACCAATAGGTTACTTTCTCTTGGACAAAATATCAAACACATGGAGGACCAAATATCAAGCATGTATCAGAAACTTCCAATCTTTGTATCTTTAATCTTCACAAGTTCAATTCCGTAAGGAGACTCATATACTCTCATGGTGATATATCAAACCCAATTAAGGAATATTACAAACAGTAATAAATGGAAAACAAAAACTTACCGGAACCAAGCTGAAGTCGAAGGTGTTCAGGTTGCTCTTTTGAGAGATTGAAAAAGGATTCAATAGTTGGCGAAGAGATTAGCCGAGGTAGCTTCGTCGTCCTCTATCGTTGCTTCTCTTTTGCCGTGTTTTTTCTTCCGCATCGGTATATCGGTTTCTAATTACATAATTTCATCGTGATACCTATATTTTTTTCCCAAATCTGTTAACTAATGGGGTTTAAAAAAATAGGCCACTTGGCCTAGTCTGTTTAGTGGCACATATCAGGGGTACACAATGGTGGTACAGGAGATCTTGATTTTTAATATGAGATGCATTATCTAAAAACCAAAATTCTAAAAGTCGGTAAGCGGGTGCTAGGCGCTATACCCGAGCCTAGCGCCTAGGCGGGATTGAGAAATTAAAGAATAATTATACTATTTCTTTTATTTTTAAAAATAAATTATAACATTATTAATTAACAAATATTAATTTTTTTTTCATATAATGACTAATAAATCGGAGAATACCAAAAGAATAATAATTAAATAGTTAAATGCCTAGTATTAAGACTAAAGTATAGAAAGTAAAAGGAAAATATAAACCTAATCTAACCTATCTACTGCCAGCCCACAATACACACATAATTTCAAATTCTCAATGCACCACACACGTATAGATGTGGCATTTACAAAAACGGTCAAGTCAAACAAGACTTTGTTATTTTTAACTAAACTTTAAAAAATAAAATACTTATATAACCACTTCAGCTGTGAAATGTCTAAACAACCCTTTATTTATCATTTTCTTTTTTTGATATTGGTTTGTATACTGTATACGTATACCGAATACTCCCTCCCTCAGTCGCAAGAATAGAGTTCGGCAAAGTTCGTTAGGATCGTTACTCAAAGTCGTAACATTCGAAATCCAGTGTTCTCTCTCAAATTCGAAGCCCAACAACTGTGTGCTAAGTATTCAGGTTCGTCCCCCTCATCGAATACTCCCTCCCTCAGTCGTGTCGTGGAGTTCAGAAAGTTTTCTTCCAAATTTGAAGCAAGCCTATCAATTGTGTGCTTAGTATTCAGATTCGTTTCCATAAACATTCATTTGAATCCATTTTAGTTTTCTACAAATTCAACCATGGCCCAAAACTGGACTTTCTTTGCAAAATGCACAACCATTCGACAATCATGTGCATTTTGAACTGATACCTTATACATTGGCACATAATCTGGTTAATCAATACACAATGTCAGTTTGCAAAAAAAAAAATCATTTTCGATTAATAAATCATTGCTAATTGGTTTATGAAACTGGTTTATCAACTAGTTTATTGATAAACCATAGATAAACCAAGTGAGTGTCTGTTAACTGGTTTGTTAATAAATCATAGATAAAACATGTCATTGTCTGTTAACCGTGTTAACTAGTATGTGGTTTATAAAAAATGTTACCAAACAGGTTTACACATTGGTTTGCAAACTGGTTTATTGATAAACTATAGATAAACTAGGTGAGAGTCTGTTACGTGGTGTGTGGTCGTTTATGAAACTGGTTACCAAACAAGTTTATCAACTGGTGTATCTACTAGTTTATCAACTGATCTATTAATAAACTATAGATAAACCATGTCATTGTCTGTTCACTGTGTTAAATGGTCTGTGGTTTATAAAAAAATTTACCAAACAGGTTTGTACATTGGTTTGCAAATTGATTTATCAACTGGTTTATTGATAAACCATAGATAAACCAGGTGAAAGTCTATTACGCGGTGTGTGGTCATTTATGAAACTGGTTACCAAACAGGTTTGCAAATTGGTTTATCAACTGGTGAAACAACTGGTTTATTGATAAACCATGGATAAACCTTCTCACTTTCAGTTAACCGGTTTATGTTGGTTTAGTTACACATTATGTTGCTTAATGAAACTGGTTTATTAAATGGCTTATCAAGTGGTTTATTGATAAACTATTGATAAATCAGTTTGTCAGTTTTTGTTAACTGGTCTGTGGTTTACTAAACAGGTTTACAAAATGACATAAATGTATAAGTACCTCTTTTTTATGGTTACAAAATACAAATGGTTGATTAAATGCACATGGTTTGTTAAGGCAATGTATTCCTTTAACATTTGAATACATTGAGTATTTGAATGTACTTATTTATTATGTTCAATATTGCAGATATGACTTCAGATTTTTTGCCCTCGGTTATTTATTTTGGACATTTTGTTGAAGACGACATCGTCGGATGCTCATGGAAATTTATTGACAAATGGAATCGAAGAGGAGTTGGTATCAGTAATGAAAGTACATGTGAAGAGTTATATGGTGATGTGGCAAAATCCTCAGCTTGGGCCGTCTGTTCTGTGGGTAGGATATCTGGGCTTGTAGCTGCTTCCTTGAACCTGGCTGAGAGCACGTAAAACCCGAGTGGAAGTGCAAGGCGTGGCCTCGCGAAACCCTCCTCGCGTGAGAGTAAGTATCGTGTATGAGAACGAATACCGTAACTCAAGGAAGAGGCAGAGTGTATGAGAACATGTACCTTTGTGGTGTATGGCGGAGGAGTATTTATTGGCCCTTGTGTGGTTGAATCCGAGTAGGATCTGGTTTCTTTAGTCATCTTGTTCCACCAGGAGTGAAACTCTAGATATCATGGTGATATACGACTGGCCGCGTGATATCAGGAATGGATAAGGCAAGTGTCCTGCCTACATACGATAACTTGTGGCCGTGTCTTGGCGGGCAAGCCACTTGGTGTCGTTTGCTCGATAAGGACTGAGCGGGCAAGGCCCTGCTCGTCTGCATGATAGATGATGTATTCGAAGTTGATCACAGCTTCGCAAGACCCCTCGATCGGACAGGCCGCCTATGTCCGACCAGGTCGGGTCGAACGCCATGCTCGCTGTAGGAGTTGCTCTTCTTATGCTCGCTGGGCCTGGGCCCTTCAAGGCCCATGCTCGTGATCGCACGTGATGGTAACTCGTGCTCGCTGCGACCGATTTGGGCCGGGTATATCAAGGCCCCTAGCTTCGCCGGCGAAATTCATGCTCGAGGCGGGAAGCGTGCAGAACATTATAAGGTTACTCGCAATCCGGGCTGGAACACTTATGAATTTTAGTTACGCCAACGATCGGGCTAAGCTTTTTCGAAGAGGGTTCTAGAACTCTGTAATTTGTTAGATGAGGCGTATCCAGGAAGCCTCACCGCTGAGTGGTACTGTTAGAAGCGGGGCGGGCGTGCGTGAACCGGCCCAGAAGTGACCAGAAGAGATAGAGCGCCGAGGGACGGCGCATTAAATGCGCGATGTGGGCCGCGCTTGCCTTTTCGGTTTCCAACGTGTGAGAATCGGCGCAGACGCCTTTTAGCTTCCGGCTTCTCCATGTTTTCCTCGCCTATTTAACCCGGTTGCCTCCTTCATTCAAATCTTTACGATACTTGGAGATTTTTAGAGAGAGAAAAGAGAGTAGAGAGAGAGGCTCTGATAGTTCTTGCCACCGTTCTTCCCAGATCGTTCCGGTCGCCGGCGTCATTGCAGCTTGAGCATTCTGATCTCACGAAGCAATCTCCTTCCAAAAACCTAACGGTAAGTTCCTTTTTCGCTTTCATGTATGTCCATTTCTTCGCTTTTCTGCATTTCGTGCTCATTTTCTTTCATTTCGAAAAAAGACTTTCGCTCCTTCTTTATTGAATTTTCTGAGTAGACTACATAGGGTTTTAGGAAGTCCCCTAGGCTGAGATCGAGGAGAGTCCTCCATTGTGTCCTGTTTGCTAGGCGGGCAGGGCCCCTTGGATTTACCTAGAGTTAGGGTTTTTCTCCCCTTTTTGGTGGTCGTTCTTCGTAGCAGACGATGATCTCGACCATGTTTTTCCTCGATCTCTGTAGATGTCCGACGGGGAGTTTTCAGACAATGATCGAGAAGAGTTCAGTTATGGCGGGCAAAACGACCCGATGAGCAGTGAGGAATCCCCATCCTTGGACGTAGTGTATGAAGAGGGAGACGCGTCCGTGGCCGGTGAGGTCGTAGCCGCGCGTCCTCTCGTGCCCGTGGATCCAAAGGCTCATGTGCCTGTAATTACCTTGTCCGCTTCAAGCTTGTCCGAGGGGGAGGTTGAGCAAGGCCGCCGAGCCACTGGCGGGCCGACGCGTTAGCAAGAAAACGTGGTCGGGAGCAGGCGGAGGACGTGCCGGGAGACCTTGCGTTAACGAGGCTTGTGATTCGGCCGGGGAGGATTCTGACAACATCCCAATTGCCCGGAGAAGAAGAAGACAACGAGTTGATCGCCCGTGGATGAAGCTACTACTGCCCACTCTGTTCACGGATGTCCGAGGCTGATGAGACGTTATATGCGGCCCACTGGGCGTCATTGGATACCCCGGCCAAGTTGACCGCGTGGTTTACCTCCACGGGCATAGGCAGCGGGACTATCGCGTAGAAGAGCCGTATTGGTGACGGCAGTATCCCCGTGAGCAAGACGGGAAGCTACTGTTTTATGCGGATTTTTTCCGAGTAGGATTGCGACTGCCCCTCGACCCCTTCTTTCTCGAGTTTCTGAGAACTTTTTGCCCGATGCCTAGCGACTTGATGCTGAACACTGTGCGGGCATTGATGGCGTACATAGTGGCATGTCGGTTGTTGCGAATAGAGCCCACCCTTAAATTGTTTAGGCGCTTGTTTATACTTTCCGTCGATGTTTATGGCCGGGTGAATGCGCGATCTAACTCGAGCTTCCTGAGGATCCTGTCTGATGTCCCGGGCAAGGTTGATTCCTGGGATCATAGAGGCCTTTTAGTCGAATCGAGGAGGGGCTGGCCGATAATGCCGATGAGTGAGGCTAGCATTCATGTCCCCAAACTTCCTCGTAGCTTTCAAGCAGGGGACAGGTCGCTCGAATGTTATCCCGAATGCCCTAGGTTTGCGTGATGGAGGCGAGCGGATTAGCCAAGAATACTTGTTTGGTGGAAGGAACTTTCTTTGCAATCCTAGGAATTTCAAGCGCTTGGCCAGGGTGCTCAGGGCACCGTTCGGAGGTTGAGCCTTTGTGTTTGTTTGATGAAGAGGAGGCCCACATGTACTGGGGCAATTGTCATGGCCAAAATTTTCGCAAGCGCCGGGAATGCCGCGAGCTCGAACCTGCAACACGCCCGCTTATACCCTTGCTCCTGGTTCCTTTTCCTCTTTGACTGTTTTTACTAGTTATTTTGCATATAGATGTCGTACTGATTTTATTGCCCTCTTTTTGCAGCGATGATGACTCTACGACAACTGCAGCGACTTGAGGCCGAAGAAAGTAGAAGGGTGGCTGCTCTAGCGAGCAAACCGCCTCAAGATGTCCCGCTTGTCCCTTTTGGCCCTTCGGCCAAGAAAACTCATGCGGCGAAGAAGCCGACCGAGACACTTCCTCCTCCTCCTCCTCGCCTCGAAGTACCCCCCTGCTGGCGGCATTGCCGAGGCTGGGCGTGGGAAAAGGAAAAGGCTGCCATCTCCCTCCGCTGATAGACCTACCCGTCAGCGAGGCACGGACTCTGAACACACTGCCCGGGATTCGTCGAGGCCGTGGCTGGCGCCCGGCTATGAGATGCCGACTACTGTTGCCGCTGCCCGAGCCGTGGTTAGTGGGCTTTCAGAGGTCCCGAACATCGGGTACATTGACTTATCTGCGGTGGAAGCCCGCCCACGGTGGGTAAAGGCATTGTGAAGAGGCCTGCATGGAGGAGGTGACTCACGGCCAGGGAGACTCCGGGCATGTCATGCTCGGACATGTTGGCTTGAATTTGAGCGAGGTATGCTCGCAGTTACTTTTTTATACTATTTCTTCGTTTGTCTCGTACTGACCTCCTTTTTGTGTTTGTTTTTCAGATTGCCTCTACTTGCACCAATCTTTATAACCGGTATACCGAGGAGAGGATGCTCGGAAGGCGAAGGCCGAGGGGTGGAGCTGCGGGGCTTGTGAAAAATAAAGGCGGCAGTGTGGCCGCGACCGATCTTTGAAAGAAGCTGCAACTGCAACGAAGAGGCTTGAGGCGATAATAAGGCCATGAAGAAGGCGACCACAGTTGGCCCAACAAAAAGTCCTGTGCGAGAGAGCCTTGATCGAGCGGCGGGACGAGCTGGTGAGGTGAAGGCATTGAGGGAGGCGGTGGCGGGGCGTGGCGGCCATAGATTCCTTCTCGATCGGTGGCGGCGGCCAAAGTTCAGCCAGTAAAGGATTTTGAGGCTTCCCTATCTATGCTTGAGCAGTGCTTGCGGGCCATACTTCCCTACTATGCGAGTGGGTACTCATCACATCCTGCGGATGCTCGCGAAGGCGGTTGATTTGGGAACAATGGTGAATGGGCTCTGCTTTCGATCCATCTGATCGAGGCTTGGCGGCTACATCATCTAGTACCTTATACCCAGGCCGAATTGGAGGCTATGGCTCGCGATGACGCTGGCGATGGCTTGGAGGCTTGGAGTCCCCCTGCCCCTCTGGCAGTCAATGTTTGCAGTCTGATCGATGCCCGGAAGGCCGAGAAGGAGGCGCGGCTTTAGGCGGCGGCTTCAGGTCTCTGGCATCGGGGAAACAACATTGCGGCTCAAACAACTCGATGTAGTTTAGAAAACTCCATATTTTGTTTGGCCGGTGTGCCCTTTTGTAATAGACTTTGCAATATTCGTCGTTTTATGTGAACAATTTGTAATTTAACTTCTCACTTATCATGATTCTGCTCGAAGTATATGTCTGTGTTTTTGTTTTTCTGCTCGATAATATTTACTTGTGTTTTTCCTGCATTTAATTAGTACCGACACAATTGTATGCGGGGTAGTCCCCCAGAAATATATCGGGCAAATAGTAATCGTGCAAAAAACATTAACCTAGAAAACCATAAAGTGAACAGTGCGAATATCTTAGGTTAATGGCTTACTCATAGGAGATTGGCCTGTCCTCATGGTGTTCGGGCACACAGGTTGCATTCTC
This sequence comes from Codonopsis lanceolata, assembly GCA_013146195.2. NCBI lineage: Eukaryota > Viridiplantae > Streptophyta > Magnoliopsida > Asterales > Campanulaceae > Codonopsis > Codonopsis lanceolata. Next base: position 11,612,296 of record CM028378.1, on the reverse strand, counting down.
GTTTTGAGTGCTTGGCATGAGCCAAGGCTTTTGAGCGGGCAAGGCCCCTATCGCCGGGGGCGAGCTTCAGATGATTACCTAGCGGGCATGGCCCAGCTCGGCGACTAACAACCGGGCATGGCCATTGTTCGGTGTGGGTTACCCGAATCGGTTGAAGTATATCACCTGGGTGTGAGGATATACGACTAAGCAGTGTTGCTCGGTCACTAGAGGAACCCGAGGTAGCTTAGCCGCTATCCGATGGGCAAGGCCCTGGCGTGGCGGGCATCCTAGAAATGCGTGAGCAGGGCGGGGCCGCATCTCACCACGGAGAAATTAAGTTCACTAGTACTTGGGTATTACATTGTTGGTGGGCTTGGCCCTGGTCGCTTGTAGATAGTAGATGCTAATAAAATATGAGTAAAACATTATAGAGAAACTTGCCTTTATTGAATAAAATTTGTGACCCTCAACAGGGCTGAGGGTCTTGCCCGTCTATGTAAGGAAGATCGACTCTACGGATAGTATTTTTTCAGATGATTAGCATGCCATGGGTGCTTTAGTTCTTTTCCTTCCGAGTCAGGAGTGTGTAGGTGCCTTCTCGATAATACGGTGACACGGAAAGGTCCTTCCGATTAGGCGATAGCTTTCCCCATTACGCTTTCATTGTCAGGTCACCTCAATCTTTACGAGCACCCGGTCCCCGACCATGAAGGCTACGCCTCGACCTTTTTGTCATGATGGGCTTTTGCATTGTTTGTAGTTGACCATTACGAGTCGAGCATCCGGTCTTCTCTCTTACAGGAGGTCCAGTCTATTGCGTGCAATTTGATTGTTTTGCTCATTTGTAATGAGAGACTCGATAACTAGGTAGAAGCCATTTCAAGCTGGAATCATTGCCTCGATCCGTAAGTGAGGCGAATGGGGTTTCCCTGTTGGACCGCGTCTGATAGTTATTTGCCCCATAAAGGCGATGGCGGCTCCTCGGCCCATTTCCACTGCTCGCCCTTCCAGATTTCTCTTGAGTGCGTGCGGGGAGGCGTTTGTTCCGGCTTCGGCTTGCCCGTTCCACGAGGATAGGCCACGAGAAGATTGCCATGCTTAACTCCTAGGCGAGCACATTCTAAATCTGTCAGAAGCGTGTGCCATGGTCGGATACAATTGCCGCGGGAGGCCAAACTACACCACACTTGATCATGGGCGAACTTGATGACATTTGCTTACGTGATCTTGGCGGAGGCTTTGCTTCTATCCATTTCGTGAAGTAATCAATGGTGACAAGCTGCATACTTTGTACTTGCCTTGTGCGGTGGAAGCGGTCCGTCAGTCAATCCCCACATATCGAAGGGCCGGGCGCACAGCGGGGTTTGTGTGGTCGATGGAAGTCTCGGTATGTCGCGTATCTTTGGCACTTGTCACATTCACGGACATATTTCTCTGCGTCCCGAGGGTTATCCGATAGTATCTGCGCGTAATACTCTTTACGCTGGCGGGTGCGGATGGCCACCGCATTCTCCCTCATGTACTTCATATAGGGACACCTTGATTAGTTAGGGAGTGCGCGAGCATTGGTCGACCTTAGATCGCTTATGCGAATTCCCCCTACTAGAATGCCAGCAGGGCTGGCTGTGGTGGCCTTGACCTTGTCGGCGGGTAGGATCCCTTGCTCGATGTAGTCTTTGTAATCGTCAATCCAATTCTGGCGGGCTCGATGTCCATTACCAGCGGTCTATCGATAGCCGGAGTATCTAGGTGCTCGACCATTCTTGAAGGATTCAATAGTGATAAGCTTTCTTGGCGATCTTAGATAGATAGTGCGCTTTCGCATGTTGTGCCTTTCGGTCAATTCGATTATTTCCCGAACTTGAAATTTTTCAAAATTCCTTTGACAAGCTCGCGATACTTGACTAGTGTGGGGTGATGTACCATGTATTCCCCACGGACTTGGTTCACATGACCGGTTGAGAATCAGAGTACAACGTGATCGTATCAATTCCCATGTCATTTGCTAGTTCGAGGCCGGCGATTCTTGCCGTACTCGGCCACGTTGTTAGGCGGGGAACTTGAATCGTAATGCTAGCTCAAGTGCGTGACACAGGTCGGGAGCTATGAGAAGGATGCCGGCTCGCTCCCGACCTTGCTTTCATTGCTCCATCAACATATAAATCCCAACGATAAGTAGGTCGGGGTTGTGGCGGTTGTTCTTGCTCGGGCTCGTTTGTCGATTCTCGAGCTCTTCTTCTTTGGGTGAAGCTTGTTTCGACGAGAAAATCGGCTAATGCACAGGGCCTTGATTGCTCGCTAGGCGGGTAGTCGATGTGGAATTCGGTGAGCTCTATCGCCCGGTTGAGTAATCTGCAGATGAGTCGAGGCTTGTGAAGGATCTTGCTTGCGGTGGTGCATCGTGTATACTATGATTACATGTGCGAGAAAAGTAAGCCCTTAATTTCAGGGCGGCTATGACAAGCGAGTAAGCTAATTTTTACGCATTAAAATAACGACCCTCAGCGGGGTGAGGGCTTTGGATACATAGTACACGGGTTTTTGAATGTCTAATTCTTCCACTAACAGCGGCCACGGCACAGTGCGTGGCCGCTAGGTATCCTCTGACGGTTCTCAGGGCACGGGGGCTGGCGAGGAGGGTGGTTTGCCCAAGTATTCCACTGAGGCTGCTCGAGGGCTGCAGTGCGATCGGCATTCCACTCGAATCCCTTGTTGCCGCGCAAGATTTTGAAGAAGCGGGAGGCATTTCTCCGTGGCCAGGGAGATGAAGCGGCCAAGAGGCAATTATTCTTCCGTTCGATCGTTGTATGTGCTTAATGCGGTAGGGCTGCTCCATGTCGGCAGGGCTGGATCTTCTGGGTTTGCTTCTATACTGTGGTTGACCATAAACAGGAATTTTCTGCTCGAACCCCAGCGCATTTGCGGATTAAGCTTCATGTTATGTTTTCGTAGATTGGCAAATGTTTACGCCAAGTCGAGTGTGGTCGCGGCCTTTTGTTTTGATGACCATGTCATCAATGTATGCTTCCATGTTCCTTAGCTGCGGCCGAAGACTTTGTTGACCATCTGGCGATAGGTTGCCCCTGCGTTCTTCGGCCCAGAATGGCATCATTTTGTAGCGATATAGGCCCATTTGCCGGGAAGGCTGTTTAGCTTTGTCTTGCGTATTCATCCTAACTTGGTACC
>CM028378.1:11549280-11609028 GCA_013146195.2 Codonopsis lanceolata | reverse complement strand
CTTTAAATCTTGCCATTGAAAGCTGGAACAAAGAGACAAGCATGCGAGAATCAATCGAACACTTAAAAATTGCTCGAATCTACAACTCAAGTCTTTCATTTCGGTGCATTGATAGATCCTCAGAGTCTAGAAGTCTCGTCAACAACAGAAGCTTCTCTTCAACATTTATTGTTTATTCTTCTTGTTGTTTACTTCACATAACTATACTTACCTTGCAATTAAATATCTTGTATTTAGATATTTAATTCCTAGATTAAATCAATATTTTGTACCGCGATCCATTAGGGATATTCTTTGTAATTGATCTAAGTGGAAAACATAGTGCACAATTTAAATCAAGGTTATTTGCCTTGGTGGTGGGCGTAGCACTCATTATAGTGTGAACCATCCCAAAATACTTGTGTTATTTCCTACATGCGTCTATTTATTGAGCTGCAAGTTTCATTGTTTATATTATCCATTTCGTGAGAACTTAAGTAATCTGTAAAGGTCTACGGTAGTCCTTATCGGCGGACACGGAACAATTTTCTTGGTCTTCCAGCTACTTGATTCTTTTCATAGATTGCAAGTAACTTTCAAGGAACTTACTTTTTTAAAGTGTTAATAAGCTATTCAACCCCCTTCTAGCTTATTATTGTGCTCATTGGGACCCACAATTGGTATCGAGCCTTACTTTCAAAACAAGTTTTTCCAAGATTAAACTCTTGAGAGATCGACATAATGGCACAAACACACTATATGCTGCCTACATCTAATGCTAACCACGTCCCAATATTGGACGAAGGTCATTTTGATGTATGGAAGGATAAAGTAATGAGATTCATGAACTCTATTGACAACAGTTATGGAAATGTCCTTTGCGGGTCGCGTGTACCAATGAAGGCAAATCTTCTAGCCTCCATCTTTGGGAAACCTGCGAAGTTCCTAAAGAAGAATCGGAATGGACGGAGGGCGATAGAAAGGCTGGTAGAACTTAATGACAAAGCAATCAACATAATCACCAGCTCTCTAGAGCACATACGGCAAGTGATTCGATGTACAAGCTACTTGCGAAAGATGTGGGAAGCTCTTGTAGAATACTTGGAAGGAGACCAAGACACAGAGACAACAGAAAAATATACATACATCAGTTTGATTCTTTCAAAAGGATCCTAAAAACCTTGAGACAAGCATCACGATCGATTCGGTGAGGTAATAAATAGTTGCTTTTCTCTTGGTAAAAGCATATGACAAAAAGAAATGAACATGAGGTTTCTAGGCTCTCTAGGTAGCTTATGGCATGTGAAGACTATGAAAGAATCTAAAAACTTAAGCGAGATGACTCTTCGTAGTCTCTACATAAGTTTAAAGGTTTATGAACTTGAAGTTAATCAAGCTCTAGAGCAAGACAAGCTTGTGTCTGCCGTCAAGAAGAAATCATTGTTGAAAACAAACCTTCTACTTCTTCCGGTGAAAATGATTTTTATCCGATGAACAATTTGCTATGTTTGTTAAAGCGTTTTCAAAAATTTGCAAAATATGGAAGGAAGAACACTCACCAACAACCTTTCGGGAAGATTGGTGAAAGCTCATCTAAGGAAGAGCTTGTGTGTTATAAGCGTAAACACAGTCATTTGCCTCAAAATGTCCTAGCCAAATTGAAGCATACCGAAAACCCTCGTTTAGAAAATTTCAAAAACAAAAAGGTATGTTGGTGAAGACATAGAAGATAAACAGGTTGCTACATGGTTTAAGCCGATTCGAAGAGAGGAAGAGGATTGTGAGCAAGCTAACATATGCTAATAGCTCATGATTCATGTCCTACCTATGACTCGAAAATGAAGTTGTAGTTTCACCAAGTCCTTTGGACAAAAATGAAACGGCGGTGATAAGCCATTAAGGAAGAACTTCTCAAGGATAATCGGGATATGCTTGAAGAATTTAATTCCTTTAGAGTAGCCTATGTTAAGCTAGAAGCGTGAAACTCACGGTGAGAAATCTTTGATGGCGGTGAGATTCAAACTCTCAATAAATTGTCAACAAGAGTATCAAGCGAAGGAAAACAAATTTCTTCATGACAAAATTGATTTGTCTGTGAGCACATCAAAGGACTAGACCTAGAGAAAATTGCCTTGCAAAACAATTGACTCTGGAATAGCTCAAGGATGCATTGAAGAAATCATACAAGCCAAAAATCTAGCAATGATAAGCAGGCATAGGATATTCGGATGTGTCTCTTAGACAATCTCTTGTCAAAGAAAGGAGAATCCTCAAGCTGCTAATGATATATCTTTCTCTAAGCGGACATTTGGAAATATAGGGAAACAAGGCCGGTTACTCAAGTGTCACCTATGTTTACCCTAAAGCTCGAGAAAGGAAAAGCCAAAATGAATGATTCAAATGAGAAATAGAAGGTAACGGTAGAAAGTGAAGTCTAGGCAGACTATGCCAAGGCAAAGTCTGGCCGGCAGGTAGACTGCCTCTGCAGGTAACTATCAAGTTTGTCTATGAAGCGAGCAAAGGCTTTTGTTGAAGTAAACTTAAGGTATTCTCAGAATCCTCTGAAAAGGTTCTCAACAGAAAAGCTAAAGCTAAGTACATTGGTAACCTACCTAGGAAGAGTCGAAAGAAACCAATTAAGTCTATCAACAAGCAAAATTTGAACCAAAAATGAATGTCAAGAAAAGGAATGATCATAAGCACTCTTCGGTTGAAGACTCTCAAGTTCTCTATGGTCTTTCCATTTATGTCATTCTTGCCATTGCTTAGGCCATCGGCACCCAGAATGCTGCTAAGGTTCACTCAGAGATCTGAGAGACCTAGTTCTCTCAAGGTCAAGCATGTATGGGTTGCAAAGGTTGCTAATCCTTAGGACCCAAATAAAGGGTACCTTGTTTTGCTTTAACTCTTTTTGAGAATGCTTCATGGCTATAGAATCGAGAAAACAAAGACATCGGTACCTAGGCAGGTGGTCAAGACACATGTTGGGAGCAGTCTTCTTCTGAATATAGGCGAAGCAAAAGGACCCCTGTTATTTTCGGAGACAATGCAAGAGGAAAGACAATTGGATATGGCTCGATTACTAGAGGAAGTCTCTCCATCAACAAAGTTTCTCTAGTAAGTGGTTTAAAGCACAATCTTACGAGCATATCACAGTGCACAAAGAGGACTTCTATGCCAATTCAATTCAACCGGTGCCTCATCAAAGGCGGTGAATCGTGCTCTACAATCTTGGCCAGGCAATAGGCAAGCGTCATGTAGTGGACTTAAATAGGGAGATTCTCAAGCACGTGTCTAGTAGCCAACAATGTTAGTGACAGGTGGCTATGGCCAGCGTCTCGATCACCTCAACTGAAAGCACCTCTCCAAGCTCTCCAAAAATGGGCTTGTCAAGGTCTACCTACGGTGTCTGCCGATCATGACGAAGTTGTAAAGCTTGTCAACTAGGAAAACTTTCAAGTCTTCCTTAAAAGAAAGTCATTTTATCAACAAGCGGACCTCTTGACTTCTGCATATGGATCTCTTTGGACCTATTACAACGACCCGGTATTTCGGGAGACAAGTACACACTTGTAGTAGTTGATGACTACTCTAGATTCACTTGGATTGAAACTATGACATCTAAAGATGAAACATATGATCTAGTCCTTTGCACTTTTTAGAAGACTTCAAACTCAAAAGCTTGAAGACATTTGTGACATAAGATCGGACAACGGCCACTGAATTCAAAAACAATGGTGTAGAAAATCTTGCGATGACCATGGGATCGGCCACAACTTCTCGCCGCCGTGTACTCCTCAACAAAATGGTGTAGGCTGAGCGGAAGAAACAGAACAACGATTGAGCGGCTAGAACAATCTTTGGCGAAGCTAAACTTCCGAAGTATTTGCAGGCGGCGATCAATCTTACCGCTTGCTTTACCCAGAATAGATCCGGTAAACAAGTTTCATAATAAAACTCCATATGAAATATGAGAGGAAGATCCCAAACATTGGATTTCTTAAAATCTTCGGTGTAAATGTTTTATTCTTTACAATGGAAAAGAGTATAGAGGAAAATTTGATGCAAAATCGACGAAGGAATTTTTCACAGGGTATTCAAACATTAAAAGCATTTCGCATTTTCGATAAATCTAACTTAAAAATCTTAGAATACGTGCATGTTTCTTTTGATGAATATGACTTGTTAGAGCCTAGAATGGCTCGAGCGTTGCTAATGATTACGATAATGATGAGGCAGTACAAATACAACATCTACTTCCAATCCTTATCGAAAGCACAAAGCTGAGATCCCATTATCGGTAACCCTTCACGGTAGAAAGACCTCTACCGATACCGATAACAACTCATCTGACCACTGAACCCATCTCTTCTGTTTTTACCCCAAGCACCTTTACTGAGATCTCTCATCCTTCTTGTTCACGAGAAAATGAAAGTTTTGAAGACTCTATTTCTTCCGAACAGATTTTGGTGAATCTCCTTCTCAACCAACTCAAGAATTCTTAAGGGAAGAATCCACGAAGTGATCTTCCTCCAACTATTATTGAAGCAAAAGATCATCCCATTTCTCAAATCATTGGTGATCTCAATACTGAGTTCCACGAGAAATGCGAAATAAGGTTCGAGAAGAAACTTTGTTTGCTTACGCATTTGTATCGGAACTCGAACCAAAGAAGATTGATGAAGCCATCGAAGATCATAAGCTGGATTGAAGCTATGCAAGAAGAAGTGAACCAGTTTGAAAGATGTAAGGTGTGGAGCTTAGTTCAAAGACCGATCATCCAGTCATCGGCACCAAGTGGGTATTCGAAATAAAAGAGATGAAGATGGAAATGTCACCGAAACAAAGCTAGATTGGTTGCTCGGGGCTACCGACGGAAGAAGGAATTGACTTTGATGAAACTTTTGCTCTGTTGCTAGACTAGAAGCAATCGAGAATCTTTCTAGCTTATGCCTCGTTCATGGACTTCAAAGTGTATCGGATGGATGTTAAGAGTGCCTTTACGAATGGTGATCTTCAAGAAATTGTATCGTGGAACAACCTCCGGGGTTTGTCAACTCGGACAAAGCTGGACCACGTCTACCGACTCAAGAAAGCTCTCTACTGAAGCAAGCTCCTAGAGCTTGGTATGAAACTCTATCCAAGTTCTTAATTGAACAAGGATTCGTGAGAGGAAGAATCGACACTACTTTATTCATCCTCAAGCACAAAGGCCATTCTCTTCGGTACAAATCTATGTGGGCGACATCATCTTTGGATCAACTAACCAAAGCGTGCAAAAGATTCGAGAAGCGATGCAAAGCAAGTTCGAGATGAGCATGATGGGTGAACTTACCTATTTTCTAGGGCTGCGATACAACGGACTTAGGACGGAATCTTCATCACCAAACCAAATATGAAAGGATCTTATCAAGAAATTTGGTCTTGATTCACCAAAGGATTTGAAACTCCAATGTCTACCGACCGCCATCTTGACAAAGATGAAAAGGGAAAGCAAGAGAACATGACCAAGTATCGAGGAATCATAGGTTCACTTCTTTACCTTCGCTAGTAGACACGACATTATGTTTGTCGCTTGTGTTTGTGCATTATGTTTCTTTGTTTGTGTTTTGTGCTAGATTTCGAGGCGAGATCAAAGGAGTCACATTTGCTTCTTTGCCGCCAAAGCGTATCATCGGATATGTTTCAAAAACAACAAATCTAGGCATCGGTATTCAAAATCCAACAACTTCAATTTAGTTGGATACTCGGATGCGATTATGCGACTTGAAAGTGGCGTAAGAAGCACCGGTGGGACTTGTCAATTTCTTGAAAGCAGACTGCCTCATGGTCTTGCAAGAAACAAGGATCGCTGGCAAACTCAACCACGTAGCGAGAATATATTGCTTTGCAAGCAGTTGCTCTCAATTGCTATGGATGAAGCAACAACTAGTGGACTACAACATCAAGACCGAAAAGAACCGCCCAATCATGTGTGACAACACATCTGCTATCTCGCCTCCAAAAATCCAAATGATGCATTCAAAGACAAAGCACATTGATATTCGTTATCATTTTCTCAAAGATCATGTGGAAAAAGGTAACATCGATGGAATATGTTCCAAGCGAGCATCAATTGGCGACATTCTCACAAAACCACCGGATGCCACCGGGTTTGCTTATTTAAGGAGAAATCTTGGTATGATTGATCCTCGCTTAATTTTAAAATTTTATGTTAATGTTTCTTTCATACCCGGTAGACCCAAGATTAGTCTAATTCGGAAGACGTAAGTTCTCCTTTACCGAAAGACCTAAAGGTTAGTACTCTTACTTAGTCTATTTCTGTTAAAAAGGTTTCCAAAGCAATAAAAGGGGTTCAGGACGAAATTTGGTACTTAAGAAAATATCTTAAGTTCCCGCTCTTTCAAAACTGATATTTTCTCGCCTTTAAATAGTCCTCGAACCGTCATTTCCAAACTTTACGAAACCCTTTGAACAGAAACTTTCTCTCTCTCTCTCTCTGAGTAACTACTTTCTGCAAATTCTCGTTCTTCTTCTTGTTTCTTCTTCTCATCTTCAACAATGGTACGCTTCTCTCTACTCTACTCGAAATTTTCTATGTAATCGCTCTCGCATTTCAAGTATCAACTTAAAATCCTTTTGGAATTCTATACAGTCATTTTCGAGTTTATTACATGATTCGCCATTGTTGTTGTTATAATCCTGAATACTAACAGTCGTTTTTGCTCATTCATTGTTCATTCTTATGAAAACTTCTGTTATGTTTTTCTCGAGTGTAGTTTCTCTAAACATTCTAGGGTTTCAAGTTTTTGCTTCAAAAATTTCAATTTATTTTGAAAAACTTTGAAATTCCTACTTGTTTAGATGTCTAGATGAAAAGCCCTAAATTTTATTATGTTTTTCTTTCATGCAAGAACTTCAAAATCTAAGCGCCGGGAAGGCTTTTGACCACGAAAATGTCATTCCTCCCGGTTCAAATATCAATCTTCCAAGATATCCCATCTATCCCGCCGCTCATGACATCATTGTCATTTGTGGACCCAAAGCTATACATTCTGGCATGTGCATTGACCTTCGTCAATCAATTCTATAGCCGCCGAGTCAAAGCTTGCGAGGATATGGACGCCTCGGGATTCTCGCCCCTCTTACGCCTCAACGACAAAACTTACAATATCTTCTGGCGAGAAGAATTTTATCAACGAATGGAGCTCATGCACTGGCGCTCTTCGTGGGTGGATTCGAGGCCGCCCCATCTCCGTCACCGCCAAATCTATTTCCACCATAATTGGCGTGCATTACGGAGGAGCTATTTCAAAGCAACCACGGTGAGGCTTTACATGCCAGGAAGCCATGAGGGAGTAGACACTCTCCGGGAGCCTCAAGGGAAGATGCTCGAAACTTGTTCCCTCTTGGCGTCTCTTGCACCGGCCACCTTCTAGACAAGGGGCTTCTATTCAAGAGTGGAGCACATGACATGTTTTCTTGGCCAGATCAATCGACCCGTCTTTGTATTTCTACTTCGTCTCAACTCGGGGCTCATCATCTTCAACGAGCTAAAAGCAAGTGGGTGGAGAAAGCAAAAAGCAACCCCACTTGCAAACGCCCCCTTCGTCGAGGCGATCAATGCCCTCTTAAGGGATGATGCGACCATCAACTCTTCTTTGAAAGAAGATGAGTTGTATACGGTGGCCAAGGACAAACAACTCACATCCTCGTTTTTCAAGTAAATACACCGAATACGAGAACAAGCGCCGGATGCAGGTCTACCGCCGGTCTCTCTTGACAAAGTGGCCAAGCACGCACCTATCTTGGTCACCCGCTTCAATATGGAAGCACATGTAGGCCGCAAGCAAGACCTTCAAAAGGCCTCGCCAAGTTTGATGAACAAGTGGCCACGGGCATCCATCTAAAGGCCAAAGGTCCGGCGATGAGGCGAGGCTGGCGATAAGGTCCAAATTAGCAGCCAAAGGCAAAGCCAAGAAGACAAGGCCGGAAGTGGCACCTCCAACTGAAGAGGATCAGGCCAAGTGGATCCGTAAGGAGATGAAGGAAGGCCAGAAGAAGATGGCACCAGGCCAATCTAGCCATTCCTCTCCTCCATCTACCCAAGCCAAGCCTTCTACCCAATCCAGCCAACCACCTTCACCACCTCTGCCCGCACTCCACTCCCAAACCAAAGCGAAGGAAACTTCAGTAAAACCTTTGAAGACCAGCCAGCGATCCCTCCAACCTCTACCGATGAAGCGGTGAGTCTCCTATTCGAAGAAGAAAAGGAGAGCTACCGGTACTTACCCAACCCTCTACCGCCCACCAACCAACTACCTCTACCGAGCCCAAACCTTACCTATCAACCCTTCTTCTCTATTCCTCCCGAGTCATCTACTCGGAGGAATTCACCACCTCCTGAGGAGTCTATCCCAAGGAGCCTCAAAATCGGGAGGAGCCAACCCCAACTCCTCCTCCCACCCTTTAACTACTCACCTGACCCATCCACACCTTCCTCACCACCCCAATTCCAACCAACCTCTTCAACCACACCACAACCCTTAGACCCTGCTGCTGCCAAGTTCCTCTTCGAACTTTCGTCAGTAGCAGATCTATTCACCTCTTCTCATCAACCTCCTCAACCTTCCCTTCCAAAACCAAAATTCCTATTCTACCACCTCGTCTTTACGGTTCTCTACCGAACCCATTCCCAATCCTCCCACATCGGTGAAAATTCGACACGATATGGAACCGGATTCCCCACCAACTCTACCTCCACCCTCCCCAAAAACCATTTCCTCTTCCACCAAAACCATACCTACCCAAGACTCTTCTTCTTCCGCCTCCAGAACTCCCCCTCTTCAACAGCCCTTCAGGCCTGCAGAATCTGCCTCTGCCGACACCATTCACATTGGCCAAGCATCTACTTCCAATCACCGGCCAATCTTTGAAGTTTTTCGGCTAGATGCCATCTACCGGCTGCTAGGCGAGCTCACAAGCATATCTACGCTACTAGCGACTGCCAAAGCCGACGATCGGGCGCAATAATCTTCGGCATTTCAAGAGGATGTGCGGACTCGCTTTGGACAGATGCAGATGCGACACGACTTCACCGATGTCAAGATCAACATCGCAGCTCAACGAGATGAAGGCTGCCGTATCATAGGTTCCATTTTCTACGAGCTATTCCACGCCATCACTCTCCATCTCAGTCACGATCGTACTCCTATTATGGAACTCAACAACCTCGCTCGAAACTCTGCTCATGACGTTATGAATGCCAACCGGGATCGTGATCTGGCCATCACGGAGGAGAAACAAATGAGATCTATCAACGAGAATCGATGGAAGAGAAACGGCGTCTTCGTGAAGAAGAATCTGGACTACCGTTCTCGTTCCACGGACCTCCAACTGATGCAGATGCCGAATACCAAAGAAGATTGGAAGAGCTAGAGCGAGAAAGAAGAGAAAAGGAGGCTGCAGACAAAGGCAAAGGGAAAAGACCTTGGTAGCTTTTGTATCTTTTCTTCCCTTTCCTTTGTATCTATCTTATTTTTGAAAACTTCACAAATGTAAACATCTTGTTTATGAATACGATGATTACTTGTTTTATCAAAAATTATATTGTTTAAATTCTGTCTTTGCTTTATTGTTTATCTAAATTAGAATTTAAACATTCAGTTTAAATTAATTTAAACTGCTGCTGATCTGTGTGCTATTCTTTGACTCTCTTATTCTTGTATGCACTTAGATTAGTCCCTTGCATCTGAGGTATTATTCTGTTTAATAGAGGCATGTCTACCGATTACGTAATATATATAAAAATTCTCAGACATGCTATTATCTATTAAATAGCTTGTTTTAAAACCCTCATTTGTAGTAATGATGACCAGATATAAATAGGAGGAGATTGTTGATTCTTATGTTAAATTTATATCGATCGAGACATTACATTAGTTTTATACTTCGATGGCTAATCGGGCGTATCGATTAGCGTGGCAACGTGTATAGAACTTTGCCTTGTATAGTTTTTGTAGGACTTTTTCGGGTTCAGCGGAAGACCCTTTCTCGGCTTCACCTGAAGACCGCTCAAAGCTTAAGATCGGTAGACCTCGTGTCCGGTGATGCGCTTCTACGTGTCCTCTCTCGGATCAAAGCTAGCCTGGATTAATTCAAATTATTCCCATATATTATTTGAATTAATCCAAGTCATTCGACATGTCAAGCCGAAAGCAACTTTCAGCGAGAATACTTTTTGCTCTGAGCTGAAAGCAAAAAATGTCCCCCTACTTTCTGCTTCATCTCTTAGATCTGACACCAAATCGCCCACCTTTTTTAAGATCTCAGAAATGATTATCTGCTCTAGATATCTGTGAAGACGAAATTCCTTGACTGACAGCCCCATGCATTTAATGCATTTATGAATAGAGCTGTTGAAGTCTTCGTCTTCTCCAACGGATCTTTTGAAGTGCACTGCTTTAAATACGCCATTGAAGGCTGGAACAAAGAGACAAGCGTATGAATCAATCGAACACTTAAAGAATTGCTCTGAATCTACACAACTCCAAGTCTTTCACCGGTGCATTCAATAGATCCTCAACAGATCTAGAAGTCCTCGTCAACAACAAGAAGTCGCTCTTCAACATTTATTATTTTATTCTTCTTGTTGTTTACTTCCATTAACTATACTTACGCATCTAATTAAATATCTTGTATTTACATATATTTAATTCCCTACACCCAAACACAAGTTAATATTTTTGTACACGATCCATTAGGGATATTCTTTGTAATTGATCTAAGTGGAAAACATAGTGCACAATTTAAATCCAAGGTTGATCGCCTTGGTGGTGGGCGTAGCACTCATTATAGTGTGAACCATCCCAAAATACTTGTGTTATTTCCTTTACTGTCTCTATTTATTGAAGCTGCTTAATTTCATTGTTTATATTATCCATTTCAGTGAGAACTTAAGTAATCGTAAAAGGTCTAGGTAGTCCTTATCGGCGGACACTGAACAATTTTCTTGAAGGTCTTCCGCTACTTGATTCTTTTCATAGATTGCAAGTAACTTTCAAGGAACTTACTTTAAAAGTTTTAAAGTGTTAATAAGCTATTCAACCCCCCCCCCTTCTAGCTTATTATTGTGCTCATTGGGACCCACATCTTCCTTCTTGTTTTTCTTTCAATACTTTTCAGCAGTTTGCATTTTTAGCCCATCCGTTAACTTCCGTTATGTCTTGGATATTTCTTGTATGTAAAAACTTAAACAAAAATTCTAAACTAAAATTATTAGTAACAAATAACTACAACACTAAGATGTTTTTCTCCCCCAAACTTGAATTTTGGCATATTAAATGTAGAAATTAAATGTCCAAAAATTAAATTTAACAAAGAAAAGCATTTTTAAACTGACTAAATAACAAATAACTTTCAAAATAGTGGGTTGCCTCCCACTTAGTGCCTTTGTTTAACGTCTTTGGTTCAACCAAACTGCAAGCCTAATCTCGGGGTGGTTCATTGTCAGCGAAACGGATTAACTCGATTGTTCGTTCGACTGACATCGGCTCAAAATATGGCTTGAGTCGGTGTCCATTAACTTTAAACACTTCATTATTTTTGGGGTTTTGTATATCAACGGCCCTTGAGGATAAATTGCACAATTCTAAAGGGCCGCACCATTTAGATTTTTACTTTCCGGGGAATAGCCTTAATCTTGAATTAAACAGTAACACTTTCATACCTGGATGAAACATTTTGTTGTCTAACCCTATGTCATGATATTTCTTGGTCTTTTCTTTATATGTCTTTGCATTTTCATACGAATTTAACCTATGCTCTTCTAACTCATTTAACTGAAACAATCTTTCTTCTCCGGCCAATGTTAAATCTAAATTCAATTCTTTAACAGCCCAATAGGCTTTATGCTCAATCTCAACTGGTAAATGACAAGCTTTGCTATATACCATTCTATATGGACTCATTCCTATGGGTGTCTTAAAAGTAGTTCGGTATGCCCATAAAGCATCCTTGAGTTTAGATTCTCAATCTTTACGATTAGGCCTAACAGTCTTTTCTAATACTGCTTTTATTTGCCTATTGCTTACTTCTACTTGTCCGGATGTTTGTGGATGATAAGGTGTAGCTAACTTGTGAGTTACACCGTGCTTTCTAAGAACATTATTTAACAACTTATTGGTAAAATGAGTTCCTTGGTCACTTATTACGGCCTTAGAGACTCCATATCTAGCAAATAAATCCTCTACAAACTTGACTACTGTTTTTCCATCATTAGTCTTGGTTGCTACTGCTTCTATCCATTTAGAAACATAATCAACTGCTACTAGAATATACTCACAATTATTTGACATAGGGAAGGGACCCATAAAATCAATACCCCAAACGTAAAAAATTTCAACTACCAAATTAATATGTAAGGGCATCTCGTTTCTCTTTCCTATACCACCTATTCTTTGACATTTGTCACATGTTTATAAAACAGTTCACAATCTCTAAAAACAGTAGGCCAATACAGGCCTGATTGTAAAATTTTTCGAGTAGTTTTGTTACCACTGAAATGACCTCCACAAGAATATCCATGGCAAAATTCCATGATATCTTGTTGGTCTTTTTCAGGAATAGATCTTCTTATTAAAGAATCAAAACAAATTTTATATAAATGAGGAGCTTCCCAAAAATAATTTTTTGTTTCCGCCAAAAACTTCTTCTTTTCGTAATGATCAAAATCTGGATTAATGGTATCAGACACATAGTAGTTGACAAAATCAGCATACCAAGGGTCAGAATCTTTAATGGTCAAGAGTTGTTCATCAGGAAAATTGTCATTTATGGGGACAGGGTCATCAAGAAATTGACGTTCAAGCAAGGGTGAAAATTCTAACCTAGACAAGTGGTCGACTACAACATTCTCGATTCCCTTTTTATCCTTGATAGTAATGTCAAATTATTGTAACAATAACATCCATCTAATTAATCTTGGTTTAGCATCCTTCTTACTTAACAGATATTTCAATGCAGAATGATCAGAAAAAATTATCACCTTTGATCCTAGCAGATATGATCTAATTTTTTTCTAAAGCATATACTCTTGCTAAAAATTCCTTTTCAAGAGTTGTATAATTCAATTGAGCATCATTTAGAGTTCTACTAGCATAATGGATCACATGAGGCTTTCTATCTACCCTTTGTCCTAACACGGCTCCAATCGCAAAATCGATGCATCACACATGATTTCAAAAGGAAGTGACCAATCGGGGCGGATAAAATTGAGGCAAGATAGTTAACTTTTCTTTTAATAAATTAAAAGCTTCTAAACATTCTTTATCAAAAATAAATTATGTATCTTTTGCTAGCAAATTACATAGAGGTTTACAGATTTTGGAAAAATCTTTTATAAATCTTCGGTAAAAACCAGCATGGCCAAGAAAACTTCGAACTCCTTTAACTGAAGTGGGAAGGGGTAGTTGTGAAATAACTTCGATTTTAGCTTTGTCAACTTCAATGCCTTTATTTGAAACAACATGCCCTAAGACAATTCCATGTTTTACCATGAAGTGACTTTTCTCCCAACTTAAAGTTAAATTAGTTTCGCAGCATCTTTTTAGGACAGATGTAAGGTTTTCTAAACAGTGATCAAAAGAATTTCCAAAAATTGAAAAATCGTCCATGAAAACTTCTACGCATCTTTCAACTAAATCTGAGAATATAGAAATCATGCATCTTTGAAAAGTAGCTGGTGCATTACACAATCCAAAAGGCATTCTCCTAAAAGCAAAAGTACCAAAGGGACATGTGAAAGTTGTTTTCTCTTGGTCTTCGGGTGCAACAGGATCGATTATATCGAAAAACCATCAAGAAAGCAATAATATTCATGACCGGCTAGTCTTTCAAGGATTTGGTCAATAAATGGCAAAGGAAAGTGATCTTTCCTAGTTGCCGCATTTAATTTCCGCAAATCGATACACATTCTATAACCAGTTATAGTCCTTGTAGGGACTAATTCATCTTTCTCATTTTTAACAACAGTAATCCCGACTTTTTAGGAACTACTTGAACAGGACTAACTCATTTACTATCTGATATAGGGTAAATTATACCCGCATCTAAGAGCTTAAGAACTTCTTTCCTAACACCTTCTTCCATGTGTGGGTTAAGTCTCCTTTGCCTTTCTCTTGAAGGTTTACTACCTTCTTCTAAATGTATTTTATGCATGCACATAGAAGGACTAATTCCTTTTAAGTCAGCTAAAGACCATCCTAAGGCTTCTCTATGTGTCCATAAAACTTTTAACAAACTAGCTTCTTGCTTTTCCGTTAAGTCGACTGCTATAATAACAGGCAAAGTGTTACCTTCCCCTAAAAATGCATATTTTAAGTGGGATGGTAATGGATTTAGTTCTTCGACTTTGGGAGAATTAATGCATGACATAAATTCAGAATTTTCTACTTTAATAGTTTCTTTAATTTTAGCCTCATTATTCTCTTCTTGCTTTCTTCCTTATTTTATTCCTCTAGATTTTCTATCTCAATTTCTTCAAAGAGAGATTTCAGAATCTCTACTTCATCTTCTTTAATTTCCTAACTTTCTTCCACTACTTTTTCCAATTCATCAGAATTATTTTATGATTCTATTTTTATTTCTTTACCTTCTTCATTTTTCTTTTCATTAGCTTCTAATTTTTCTCTCTCTAATCTTTCCTCTTCTTCAATTTCTCTTTCAATTTCCTCAATGTCAATTTTTATGGGAGGAATAGGGCTATCATCATAGACAATAAATCTATCTCTCTCATAATCTTCCTCTTCTTCAAAAGTTTCGGTTGATAATTTTTCAATCTCATCTATTGAAAAACAGACACTTATATCACTAGGTCTATTCATAACATGAAACACAGAAATTTCAACAGTTTCACCTAGGACTGACATTGTGAGTTTACCATTTTTCACATTAATCATTGTATTGGCAGTTGCCATAAATGGTCTGCCTAACAATATTGGGACTTCATTATTGGTGCATATCTTCCTTTCCATCTCTAGAACCACAAAGTCAATCGGTATGATTAATTTATCAACTTTGAACTAGGATATCTTCCACTATACCCAAAGGATATTTAACTGAACGATTAGCTAATTGTAATTGCATAGTAGTGGGTTTTAGTTCTCCTAAACCTAACTGTTTATAGACCGCAAAAGGCATCAAATTAATACTTGCTCCTAAATCTAGCATTGTTTTCATCTTTTTAGAGCTTCCCAAGGAAACTTGGATATTAAAACTACCGGGGTCTTTCAACTTAGGTGGTAATTCGGGTTGTAAAACAGAACTTACATTTTCCGAAACAACAATCTTTTCATTGTTTTCAAACTTGTGTTTCTTAGAGTGAAGATCTTTGAAAAACTTTGCATAAGCTGGAATATTTTTAATAACATTAAGCAAAGGTAAATTAACATTTACTTTGGATAACATATTATAAATTTCCGTGAATTGTTTGTCCATTCGGTTTTTCATAAGTCTTCTTGGAAACGGAATTGGAGGAACATAGGGTGGTGGAGCCACATAAGGTTCCTCTTCTTCTTGATCCAACTCTTTTTCAACTTCAATTGTATTATCTTTATTTTGAATTTCTTTCTCTTGTTCCTTATTTGGAACATCTACTTCTACTTCTACTTCTTTTTCTACCTCTTGATTACTTAAGTCATTAATTTCTTTATTACTATCACTATCTTTTTCGAATTTTTTTCAATTACCTTTTCAGAATTTTCTACTGTAGCAGGCATATTAGAAGAAGGATCAGGATCACTTACCTCTTCACCTATCACCTTACCGCTTCGCAGGACGGTGATTGACTTAGCTTGCTCAGTTTGACTAGGGAACTTCCCTTCTTCTCTTTTATCAACTTCTGAATTTGCAATGTGTTTCTTTAGATTTTCAATTTCTTCAAGCATGTACTTCATCAAAGCTGCTTGACCTTTACTAGCTACTTCTTGCTTGGGAACTTCTTCAATTCTCAACTGATTTTGATTTGGCAACTGTGGAGGTTGTGGTGGTTGAGGTTGGAATTGTTGAGGTTGCAAAGGCTTATTTCCTCCCCAAGAAAAGTTAGGATGATTCCTCCAACCAGGATTATATGTGTTTGAATAGGGATCATTCCTTGGCCTTTGAGGGTACATATTCATAGCATTAGCCTGTTCAGAATACATAGCACTTGACGGACAAAAATTAGTAGCATGAGAATATAATCCACAAAAGGCACATGCTTCTTGAATTTGCCAATTTTCAAATTGAGCTTGTGTATTTGAATTATCTTGCAATTGATATAGGCTCCTATTTTTACCTCTAGCACTTTTCTGTTGGGAATTAATACTTAGCATCTCAAATAATTCTTCTAGTGCTTCTGGTGTCATTCTATTAATAGAACCACCAGCTGCACTATCAACCATAGTTTGTAAGCCTGGCGAAAGACCATGATAAAATTGAAGCACTAACACATGTTGAGCCAAATTATGATGAGGACACATAATGAACAGATTTTTAAATCTATCCCATGACTCATGGAATGTTTCACTGGTTCATTTTGGAATGACATGATTTGTTTTCTATACTCCGTAAGAGATGCATGTTTGTAAAATTTGCTCATAAACAAATCATATAATTGTGCCCAAGTATAAACACTATTTGGTGTTAGGTTCATAAACCATCTCTTTGCCAATTCTTTTAATGCATTGGGAAAATATTTCATTTTGATTTGATCTTCAGTCAACCCTCCTAAAGGAAAAGTACTCATCATGTATTCATATTCTCTTAAGAAAGCGACAGATCTTCATGGGGCATCCCATGAAAAGATGGTATGGCATTAAAATAATGACCTTTTAACTCAAAATTCCTAACAAAGATCGGCAAGACTAAACATGATGTCACAACATTTAATGAAGGTCTACTAAAGTCATTAATAGTTCTTTGATTTACCACTACTTCCATATTTCTTCTTGCAGGCTCTTCTTCTCTTTGATTCCTATTGACTGGGTCAACTAGGTTTTCAGGATTACGATTATTGTTATTTTCTTCCATTGGAGGATCAACCAGAGGATCCTCTTGATTCAATTGGTCTTGATTATCAAACTCGGGAGCTAGATTTTCAAGAACTTCTTGATTTCTTCTAACAATATTTATATCTTGATTTAAGTCTACCAATTTAGGATTTAAAGATCTACGACCGTGCATAAAAATAATCTAAAGCAATTTAAAAACAACTAACTATTAAAATAAAATAAAATCTTTTTGTATTTTTATTTTTATGAAAACTGAAAATTAAACTAAAAACTAAATTAAATTAAAAACTACGCTACCAACAAACTAACTACGTGAACTAGCTTGTCCCCAAGAACGCGCCAAAAACTTGATCGATGTTTTAATTAATCTTTTTCCTTGCAAGTGAACAAGACTATTATAGAATAGTATTGGAAGCAAGGGTCGAACCCACAGAGACAAGTGATCACGAACAGTGCAATTATTGATAGCAAATTATTAATCTAAAGGGGGTTTTATGTTTAATTCTATTCTAAACTACTATTTATAGATGTTTAACTAATTAGACAGTAATAACAGATATGAAGATCTTATGGTGGGTGGCAATCTAGGATTCTGGGTTTCACTTATATCTCCTTTATGTTCAATTCATAATAATGTCATTCAATGTCTTGGGTTCGTTCACTAAAAATAGATATAGTCTCTTGAACAATTGATTCAGCCTCCATCCCCACAAAATTCATCCATTCTATATCCTAAGCACAGGAACTGTCAATCTAGCTGTCACCTAGATTTATGATCTATCTGTCACCTAGATCATGTAAGAACCTGGTCCTAACTTATCACTCTCGTGCATCGATAGGTCCAATTTATTGTGTTGGTGAGCCAGTGTACGACATATGCACTTGGTCATGCAGTTATCCGCACCTCTAAGCCTTTATTATTTGCGATTACATTCATTTGTTCAAAGCAAAATAATATAGGGATTGATAAACAACACAATCAACAAGCATTGAATGAACACATATATAAGAATCAAAACATAAAGTTGATACAAGTTACCTCCCACCTCCTAGATTATGGATGATTTAGTTCATCATAGACAATGAACAGCACATGGAGATGATCGGATACATGATTTGATCTTCAATACTTGAAATTACACAATCTAACTATGTTATACAATCTAAAAACTACCTAAAATCTATGAAAGAGAGCTTCCAGCCGTCCTCCTTATGCTTTGGCTCGGCATCTGGCTTCTATATATACTCGGGAGTTGTGTTTGGATCGAATGACTGTGTGAAAATCCGAATAAGTCGCATTCTGACCACCTTGCGGTCGCAAGGTGCTGGATACCTTGCGTCCGCAAGGTCTCCAGTGTGTGTGGCCTTTTGATTTCTTGGTTTCCGGCTCAAGGACCCGTACTGCCTACCTTGCGGTCGCAAGGTCTAAGGCACCTTGCGTCCGCAAGGTGTCCAGTGTTGACAGCTTTTATCTTTTCTTCATTTTTCCTTTTTGACCCTTCTTGAAATTTGCACTTAAAACCCTGGAGTTTCGCGTATTTTTACAATTAATCCTGAAACTTACAAAACTCACCGAAAACATATATTAGTAACCAAAAACCTCGTGAAATAGCATAATTTAAATCATGGAAGTATATAAAATCGACGTATGAAATACATCGATCAACAACCATTGACGCGGGCTCGAATTTAAAGTGGGGGACCATGTATTCTTTAAAATCTCACCCACAAGAGGGGTCATAAGGTTTGGTATTCGGGGCAAGCTTAGTCCAAGATTTGTGGGACCATTTGAAATACTAAAGAGAGTTGGTAAGGTTGCTTACAGACTAGCCTTTCCGTCTACACTATCTAGAGTGCACAACGTATTTCATGTGTCGATGCTAAGGAAGTATGTCACGGATCCAAACCATGTGATTGAGTATGAACCGTTAAAATTTCGAAAAGACCTGAGTTATGATGAGGAGCCAGTCCGAATTGTTGACCGGAAAGATCAAGTATTGAGGAAATGAACTATTCCATATGTCAAGGTTCAGTGGAGTAATCATACCGAGAGAGAAGCCACATGGGAGCTGGAAGAAGATATGCGAGACAAGTTCCCTTAACTATTCCAAGTCCTTTGGCTACTTTGACGTAAAGTTTAGACGACTAAACTTTGTTTAAGGGGGTAAGAGTGTAATATACCTGAATTTTGAATAAAAAATTTGATTATAAATTTTGATTATATTATTGGTATTGTAATTTGTTTTGGGCTAACCTTAATATCTTTTGGGCCTATTAGTGATTTAATGATATAAGATCAAAGTTGGATCTTGTTTATTTTGATTGGGCTTGGATAGTGAGCTCTATTAATTTGCTTGGCTCATTAGGATTAGTTAAAATAACAATAGTGGTGGAAAAAAAAGGAATAAAATAAAAGTAAACAGAAAAGGTGGAGACGTAGACTCAACCGGGAAGGAGAATCGCCGAAAGGGGAAACGGTGGAGACAAATCGGTGGGCAAATGAACGGACTCTCCTTGGAAATAAAAAGGGAAAGAGATGAAGAAAATCACTTTCCAAACTAGGCACACACATAGAGAGAGAGAGAGCCGAAAATCGTGAGAGAAGTTACCAAGAAGACGTACGGGAGAAGGATGGCGGAAGAGGAAGGAAAGCTCGTCGGTTGTGACGCAAAGCGGATCGAGGTAAGCAACAATCTTTCCGAAGCATAGTACGTTCGATTTCCATGTTGCTGGTAACTTGAACTTCCTGTGAGAATGTTGTTGGACAGAGAAAGATAGGTAGATATTGAGTATATATATGTATGTTTATGGGTGTTTAGAAATCGAAGAAGAAAGCACGGACGAAATATGAAATTTAGTTTCAAATATTATCGTCCTTGAATTCAAAAAAATTGAGGTCAGATATATATATGGGTTCTATGGGGATAACCTATAAATTGGTTCTGCAATTGAATTTTGCAAATGGGTTTTCGTTTGGTTGTTTCATTGAAGAAAAAACCCCAAGTAGAAGAACAATGGCGTAGACCGAAGAAAAAAAATAAGAAGAAGAAGAAATAGAAAGGACGAAATGCTGGAAGAAAAGAGAAACAAACAAAGAAGAATATGGAGTGGAGTACTGGATGAAGGAAAGAAATAATGTTATATATATATATATATATATATATATATATATATATATATATATATATATATATATATATATATATATATATATATATATATATATATATATATACTAATTTATGAAGTTGGAAGTCAAAATCATTCACACCAAAAAAACAGGAAACCAAGATAGATTTCGGTGACCGTGAGTGATGAATCTGTTTTACAGATTCATCTCCTAACTTTGAAGATTGAATTAATAAGTTCTTATACTTTCAGAAACTTATCCTCAAGCTACAACAGTTAGAAATAGACCTTATATAATTATAATAACGTTATATTTATGGATTGTTCATTATGTATTGAATTTTAAAAGTTACTAGAAGGTCCCTATTCATAATTGTTTTATGTATTATGATAATTTAGATTCAGATAAACACAGGTAGCGGTTCGTTGTGTTCAAGCTAATTTTCACAGCATCGTTAAGGTAAGGGAATATGCGTCATTTAGGTTATTTGAATTTTTTAATTTCAAATTGTTACGCTTCCGCTATTTCTTTGGTATTTACTTTTCTTTGCAAACATGTGCCTACCTTTGGTTGGTATTTGAATTTGAAATCCTTTCGTATCCATTCTTTCGTTATTCTTAATTGTGAATTACTTTATGAATATCACGAAATAGTTTAAACTCGATGTGTGACATTTTATTCGGTTATCATTTGTATTTGATTTTGTTGAATTCATAATTATTTTTGAAAAACTTCATTATGATCACTAAGACAACTCGAACGACCATTTAGCTTGTTAAGGCAACACTATAACATAGGAACTATGATGAGGTAATCCGGATATACCATTTTGCTTTAGACCCCTTTGGGGTGCTTTGATATTGAGGTTTCTTAGAGCCACCTTTTGTTTGGATCTAAAATGACGGCTTATGTGATCATAACATCCTCCTTAGTATTTGATATTGATTTGATTTGTTCTTTTGAATTTAGTAATTTCTTATTCGGTAAATGTGTAATTAGTATTGTAGAATTCGAAAAAAAAAATAACTTCTTTGATAATTCTATTTTATATGACACTATATAATGTTGACTTCCTTTCCCATCAACTCCTCCTTAGAAATCGGAGGGGTTGTATATGAACTTACTAGGCTTTGTTCGCTCACCATTTTCCTACTCCTTTTCTTTCAAGACATAAGTAAGGAATTGAAATTTAGATCGGTTCGTGTGGACCCAATTGAAGAGAATAAAATTGAAAAAATTGCGGGCCAGTCAACTTTTTGAAACTTTTAATCGCTGAAGTACACCTTTTTTATTTTCAACCGAAAAAAGTCACTTTTGGTGGCAAAATGGCTATGATACCCCTTAAAGAATCGTAGACGCGTTACGGATGTCATTATTTTTGCACCGCGATTTTTATCAATTTTATCGCATTATTTTTCGCACCACGGTTCAATATTATAACTGCTGGTCTATTTTTGAACCGCGATTCAACAATTTTTATTGAATTAATTTTGCACCGTGGTTCAATAGTGTAACTGCTAGTCTATTTTTGTAAAGCGATTCATCAATTTTAGTGCATTAATTTTTGCACTGCGGTTCAATAGTGTAATTGCTAATCTATTTTTGAACCGCGATTCATTAATTTTTGCATCGCGGTTCAATAGTGTAATTGCTAGTCTATTTTTGAACCGCAATTCATCAAATTTAGAGCATTAATTTTTGAACCGCGATACAAAATCATAAAGAACCAGACCACGTCCTCCACATATTTCGTCCATCTCCTCTGTTGTAAGTCTTCTTCTTCCTCTTCTTTCTCCATTTTCGTCCCAACTGAAGAATTATTAAGCCCAGTACAAATCCATTATAGTTTCATATTTCATGAATAAAAAAAAATTTAAAAATTCTTCAACACAGCACAGACCCATTATAGTTTCTTCAAGCGATGGACTTTTGGGGTTATAAATTTTAAAAAAGGAACCGGCCAGAATTTTCCCCAATAAAATTTCGTTATGTTATGGACTACTATTTTGTAATCGTTAACTTGAATTTGAGAGTCTTATTTAGACATGTATTTTGAAATTTGTAAGCAAATTATTAAGGATTTATGCTTGGATATTTGATGCTTACGTGGAAGATACATTAATTACGTTTTAGGTTTGGTATGATATTGAGGTTATTGGTAACGTGACCATTATGTGGGCCCCTGTAGTTGGGCCTAAATTTTGGGGCATTACATAGATTATGGATTCAGTGATCGTCTTTTGGTTGAATAAACCTCTAATAAATGATCATTCTGAAGAGTCTAAACCACACAAGTTCATCACATTAAATATGGATGCAGGTACGCTTCTGCTTTTGGTTATTTGATTCTTGATAATGAACAATCGAGGGATTGATGTATGATAATTTTATAAGAGAATACTAACATTGGCTACATGTGTGGGCTCTTTGAGTCGTCTCGCCCTCATCGTGTGTTTCACTATCACTAATACACCATCCGTTTCGGGCAAAAAGTCCCCGTTTGAAAGTCAAACTTTTTAAGAAAATAACACTTTTAGCAGCTTATTATTTGAAAATTTGAGTATTGAGTATGCAGAAATTAGAGTAATATATTTTGTATTCCTTTTTAATTGATTAGAAAGAACAACCGAAAGAGTTTATATATAGTTACTGAGATAGAGTAGATTTAGAAAAGGAAACATAATCCTTTAAGGAAAAGGAAAACGAATCCTAACAGAAATGAACTAATTTAATATTTCTAATTCATATCCTCCTAGTCTGACATTAGTACTTCAGAGTCTCTTGCCTTTGACTGCTGCCCTTGTAGATAGTCTTGTGAATGATAACAATTCTAATCATCCCCCTTCAAGTTGATAGTGGATAATAGATTCGTAACTTCCAACTTGGATAGTAAGTGAAAGAACTGGGCAGAGGAGAGAGCTTTAGTGATTAAATCAGCTGGCTGTTCAGAGGAAGGGATGAAAGGGGTGAATATAAGTCCTTAGGGTACCATTTCTTTGACCACATGACAATCAATGTCAATGTGTTTAGTCCTTACATGGAAAACTGGATTGGTTGCAATGTGCTGGGCAGATTTATTATCATAGTGCAATGGAATGGAAGGGAAAGAGGAATCTGGAAGTCTTATAGTAAAGCAAGAAGCCATTTGAGCTCACAACATGTGTTAGCCATGCTCCTATACTCAGCTTCTGCAAAGGATCTGCTCACAGTAGGTTGCTTTTTACACTTCCAAGAAATAAGAGATTCTCCTAGGAAGACACAACAGCCAGAGATAGATCTTCTAGTAATGAGACAGAAGGCCCAATCAGAATCACATAAAGCTCTTAAAGATAAAGAGCTATTAGTAGAGAAGAAGAGTCCTTGACTAGGACTGCCTTTGAGATATTTCACAAGTCTTAGGGCTGCAGACCAGTGATCAATGATAGGAGAAGCCATGAACTGACTGAGGATATGAACCCCATAGGCAATGTCTGGTCTTGAAATAGTGAGATACATAAGTCTTCCAACTAGCCTTCGATAGGGAGCACATTTAAAAGAAGAGTGCTAGTGCTGGAGGCAAGTTTATGGTTAACTTCAATGGGAGTGAGAGCATGCTTGGCATTGAGCAACTTTGTGTCAGAAATGATGTCAAGTGTGTATTTCCTTTGCTGAAGGCATATTCCAGTAACGTTTCTAACGATTTCTAGGCCAAGAAAGTATTTCAATTCACCAAGGTATTTGACAGGAAATTGAGTTTGAAGGTATTTTTGGATTGTAAAGATGAGAGTGAAGTTGGAGCCTCTACTTAAACTAAGATAGCCACAAAACTTGTTGACATGTTCCATGTGAAGAGAGTATGATCATTTGGAGACTAAACAAAGCCATATTGAAGAAGTGTGTGTGAAAACTTGGAAAACCACTGCCTTGGTGTCTGTTTTAGACCATACAAAGATTTGTGTATCGTTCAAACAACTGGGGATTTGGTTTGAGGAAGATTATGAGAAAAACCTTGAGGGAGTTCCATGTAGACCTTTTCTTTTAATTCTCCATGCAGAAAAGCATTGGAGACATCCATTTGTAGGAGTGGCCATTGTTTGGTAGAGGCAATAGCAAGGAGAAGTTTGACATAAATCATTTTTGCCACTAGAGCAAAGGTGTCAAAGTAGTCTTCTCCAGCAGTTTGAGTGAACCCTTTGGCAAACAGCCTTGCCTTGTATTTATCAATAGAACCATCATCATTGTGTTTAACTTTAAAGATCCATTTACAGCTAACAACATTTTTGTTAGGGGGCAGATACTACAAAGTCCATGTTTTGTTGATCTCTAAGGCTTGAAGTTCAGATGCCATGGCTTGGCCCCAAAGAGGATCCTTCACAACGTGATTATAGCTTTTAGGTTCAGTCATAGTTGAGATTTTGAGGGCAAAGATTTTATAGGAAGGGGTTAGATTATCAATGGTACAGTAGTTTGACATAGGACAAGGGGTTGAGTAGGATGATGATTCAGTCTGCCCTTATAGATGAGAAGGTAGACCAGTGAAGTATTGAAACTTTGTAGGGATTGATCTGTGTCTTTGAGGTCTTTGAGGAGGAGGAGGGTAGGTTGTGGTTGAGGAAGATGGTTCTAATGAGATAAGATCATGAGGGGGGGTTGGTTATAATAGAGAGGTTTTCTTCACACATTGGATTTGATGGAGGAGGAGGAAATAAGGAGGCACAATTTGTTTGAGAGGAAGTGTCTTTGAAAGGAAATATATTTTCATAGAGAAAGCTACATCTCTGCTATATGAAGTTTGGTGAGTGGTGAGATTATATACTTTGTATGCTTTCTTATTGTAGGGGTACCCAAGGAAGACACATTTTTGAGCTCTGGGATGGAACTTATCATTGTTGTGGGGTGCAGTTGAAATGTAGCAGAGGCATCCAAAGGATTTTAGGTGGTTGTATTGAGGGAGGGTGCCAAATAGGGTTTTAAAAGGGGTTTTTAACTTTAGGACAGAGTTTGGTAGTCTATTGATGATGTATGTTGCAGTGAGAAGGCAATCTCCATAGTATTTGAGAGGAAGACCAAATTGGAACCTGAGAGCTCTTGATAGCTCAAGAAGGTGTCTGTATTTTCTCTCAGCTCTTGTATTCTGTTGAGGAGTGTCTATGTAGGTACTTTGGTGTAGGATGCCTTGTGACTGAAGAAGAGGACTGAGGATGGTATTGAAGAATTCAGTGCCATTGTCAGTTCTTATATTCTTGACAGAAGTATTGAACTGAGTTTTTACCATAGATAAAAATGCTTGAAGAACTTGATAAGCCTGGTTTTTGGATTTGAGTAAGAATTTCCAGGTTGTCCTTGAGAAGTCATCCACAATAGTAAGGAAAGAATTGCAACCATCATAGGTAGAGTGTCTGTGGGGTCCCTATGGATCACAGTGTAGAAGATGGAACATAGACTTGCTGTGTGATTGGCTTAAAGGGAATGGCTGCCTGGTTTGTCTGGCCATATGATAAATATCACAACACAGGTTTGTTTTGGTATTGAGGTCACACTCCAAAGACTGAATATGCTTCATTGAAGATAAAGGTACATGACCAAGTCTTGTGTGCCATAAGTAAACTTTATCAATAGGTCATGTGAAGATATAATTATCTGTAAAGGTATTATAGCTGGTTGAAGTAGGTTCTGAATTGTCCAAGTGAAGTTTGTATAAACCTCCACTGAGCTTACCAATCTCCTTGACCTGTTGTTGGTTCATTTGTTTAAGGAAGCGGGATTTGGCAGAGAAAATCAGATAGCAGCCTGAATCAATGGTAAGTTGTCTGCCAAACATGAGATTGAATTGAAATTCAGGTACATAGTAGACATTGTGAAGGGCAATGTCTTTGGATAGGGCCACAATTCCTTTGTGAGTAATGGTGGATGTTCTACTATTGGGTAAGTAGATAACAAACGTGATAGGGATAGGATTTATATGAAGATCAAAGGAAACAGTGATGCGATCACTGGCTCCTTTATCTATGATCCATTCATGGGAGGTAGGTTTATGGTTGGTAAGTGCTATAGAATCAATAGTATAATTCATGGGATAATTTCACTTTTAGTACCCCAACTAAAGGTCAATTTCTTTCGGTACCCCAATTTCCTACATCATCATAGTTGATCACAAACGTTTCCTAATTTCATCACTTTTGCTCATTTTCATCAATTGGCTGTCAATTGGTAACGACTAACCTGCTAGAGAAGGTTACAAAGGTTGGGAACCGACTAAACTTGGCAACCGGCGAGGGAAAGAGGTAAGTATACAAACTCCTCTCAATTTTCCCCAATTTCTTCTCGTTCATGCCCTAGTTTCTTCCCCAAACTCTTCTCCTTTCTCATTTCCAACTCTAGCCCTAATTTCTTACCCAATTTTTCCCCATTTTCATTACAAAGATTTATTGACACCTGAAATAGGGGGATCTGGTGTTCTCATTAACAATTTTGACCTGACTAATTTTCTTCACAACCTTCATTCCAATCACCAACGTCGAAGCGATCAGTTCCGGTGAATCTTTGGTTACAATCACGAACTCCGTCCCATCAGGATCTTTTCCAACTTGTTCTTCATCGATTTCCAGGTTCCCTTTACGGGAAACTAGCTTCATCTTTGGTGGTGGCTTCGTTGGATCCCTCATAACAATACAAACACTTCCAATCACATTCTTTGTCCCTGAACTCTTTTCATTCTGTTCAGCAATGAGGTTGTCAGCTTCCAAATTGGTTCCTGTTTGCTTTGCAAGTTCAACATCAACCCCGTATGATCTAACCCCACCGTGCTGCACATAATCCGGTGTAATCTTAATGAAGTCTTTCCTCATGTAACTGATACATGTTGTACCACACTAACTAGACCACTGAACGTGGTAACTTGCCGAGAGCAATTTAGCTCAATAAAAATTCTTCTAATAGGCTCCTCATTAATCAAAATATCAAGAAATGTTTGCTTTGTGGGAACCTTTTCTATAGTAGTAGCGATATTAGTTTCCTTTGGGATCTCTTTTTGTTCCACAATTTCGTTGCTAGTCTCACGTTCCCCATCTGTAGTAGTAATAGTAGTTTCCATTGGGATCTCTTTTTGTTCCACAGTTTGATCTGTTACCTCCCCATTTGTAGTAGTAGTTATTTGTGTTGGGATGTAATCTGTAGTCAAAGGAGTTTCTTCTTCTACAAATGCTTTAGACAGATGAAACCCAATAGTAGGAGCAATGATGATTTGGTAGAGATTGCAAGGCCTCGTCATGATATTTTGAAGCATTGCTTGAGGATGGGAGAAGATGGAGATGGAGAAGTGGGTATGTTTTGGATTGGGGGTAGGAGATTATATTTGTGGTGTTTGAACAACCTTTGGGTCCTGCAACATCTTAATTTGTTTTGGTGGAGACCGGAGAGTTGAGGTGTTGTTTGATTGAGTTGGAGTATATAGGGGTGTTGTGATTTTTGTGGACGAGAACTAGTAGCCAATCTATAGTGATTAGGACAGGAATGTCAATTACTCACCAGGAACAATGGAGGGATTTATTTTGAGGGTTTGGGTTCGAAGGAGAAGAGGAATTCGTGTGGGGAAGAAATTGAGGAAGAACATTGATTGGAAATGAGGAACAATGGGGATTTTGAGGGTTAGGGTTCGAAGGAAAAGAGGAATTCGTGTGAGGAAGAAATTGGGGAAGAACATTGGTGGGAAATGAGAATGACACATATTTCTATCACATGTTGCCAAGTTGGAGCTAGTTCCCAACCTTTGATAACCTGTTCTAGCAGGTAAGCCGTTAATAGTTGATAGTCAAGTGACGGAAAGGTTAAAAAATGATGAAATTGAGAAACATTTGTGATCAACTTTGATGATGTAGGGAATGGGGGTACCAAAAGTGAAATTGACCTTTAGTTGGGGTACCAAAAGTGAAATTATCCCTATAATTCATCCTTTCCAGATGAACTTCAGGATGATCAAAGAATGTAGAGTGGTTGTTGCTATTGATAAGAGACATAAGCTGTTGATATTGCTTAGGAGTAAGGAGACCTCTATCCCCATTGTTCTTTGTAGTTGATTTGTTGGTCTCTTGAGTGATGTTATTTACAGATATCCCAGATTTGGTTTTAACTTTGTTTTTGGGCATTTTTGAGAGATCAGGTGTTACACCATATAAAGGATGCCAGTCAGGAAAACCATGAACAAAGAAGCATTTATCTTTGGTGTGGGAGTCACCATGGCAAAAGTCACAGAAGAATTTACCTTTTTGGGAGTTGTTTGGTGTGTTTCCTGGATTATTGCCTTTTGAATACCTGGTATAGTTGTTGTTTGCAGAATTGTTGTTTTTGACATCCAAGGAAATAGGTGTGCCTTCAGGATTAACATGTTGCCTTTGCCCTTCTTTTTGCACAAGCATAGAAACAACTTTGGAGATTGAGGGAAATGGAGTCATTCTCAAGATTTGTCCCCTTACATCAGTGTAGAGATCTGACAGTCCCATGAGAAATTGAGTCAGTTTGGATACATGCTCACATTCTTCTTGTAGTTTGGTTGCTCCATAGGTACAGTTGCAGACACATTTGGGTAGTTGAAGAAGATTAGAGAGTTCATCCCATGAACCTTTGAATTTGGCGAAGTAGGCAATCACACTTAATCCTCCTTGTGAACACAACATAATACTCTTTCTGACGTGGAAAATTTTTGGTGCATCACTTTGGGAGTGCCTTGTTAAAATATGTTCCCATATTTCATATGCAGTAGAGAAATAGACAACACTTTGTCTAATTTGGGAATTAACTGAGTTTAAAAGCCAAGATACAATCATGCTATTGCCTCTATCACAAGCATATATATATTTGGATTGAGGGGGAGGTCTTGTATTGAGACCATTGACCATTCCTAGTTTATTTTTGGCAGAAAGAGCTATGGAGACAGAAATTTTTCATTAAGTAAAATTAGTATCACTTAGTACTTCAGAGGCTAGATTCATACCTGGATGGTTATTAGGATGTAAGTATAGAGGATGTCCAGAATGTAATTGAAGATTTGATTCTGGTAAGTCATACATATCGACAGAAGGATTATCTTTTGTTTTGGATTTGAAATTTCCTTCATCGATCCCTTGCTTTGTTTCAGACATGATGAAGAAGAAAGACAACGAAGAGAAGGAACGAAATTGTAGTTGATTGTCAAACAGAATCCTTCCTTATACGGGAAAAGAATGGGTAGTTCCTTTTGATTAAGGCTCTGATACCATACAAATTTGAGTATTGAGTATGCATAAATTAGAGTAATATATTTTGTATTCCTTTTTAATTGATTAGAAAGAACAACTGAAAGAGTTTATATAAAGTTACAGAGATAGACCAGATTTAGGAAAGGAAACATAATCCTTTAAGGAAAAGGAAAACGAATCCTAACAGAAGTTAACTAATTTAATATTTCTAATTCCTATCCTCCTAGTTTGACATTAGTACTGCAGAGTCTCTTGCCTTTGATTACTGCCTTTGTAGCTTGATCCATGTGTTGATAGTCTTGTGAATGATAACAATTCTCATCATTATTAATAAAATGTCACTTTTACACCATTATTTTTTGAAAGTGAACTCTTTAAGTAAAACATCCCAAAATGAAATGGTAAACTCTTTAACCGAAACAAAGGAAATAGTAAATAAGTGTGAGCATCGATCGCTCGAGGTACTGAGCTCCACCACATGGACTTAGTAGTAGTCATCAAGTTCCAACCAACTCTTTGGGTTGTACAAAAACTTTATCAAAAAATATTAAGATGTCCTTATGGGTGGAATTTCTTATTTATATTATCATAACTACATTAAGATATAAATATAAACCATAAAAAGTAAAAACCATCTTGAAATTCCTATCATTTATACTTTAACATGTATATTGGCATTGACACAATGAGTTAGCAAAACCTAGGCTGTCATCACAGTACCCAATGCCATTTTTAAACTTTGCAGCACACATGTTGTTGCAACAATCAGTCTGACAAGTAGCTCTGCAACGCCCTAATCCTCCATTGCAGTTCCTTATCGGTGGGGGTATGTAAGGAGCTGGGGGTTCTGGAGGAGATGGGGGAGATGGGGGAGGACATCCAATACACCCATCATTGGGATGCTTGGTTTTTATTGAACCAAAATCATTACCTTCCATTGTCGACATGAACAAAATACCTGTATGCATCATAAGGAAAGTTGACTTTCAAACTCATGTATATGTGGTCTATAATTAAAATAAGATGAAAAAATAAAGATAAAACATGACAATAATTTGAGAACAGAGGGAGTATACTTATAATCGACAACACCTTAAAACTTGTGTAAATCAATTATGTAGACTGATTTTGTTGCACAATCCTTTTTTTCTCAAAATAGAAAGCACTAATCAAAGGATATCTAGAACCTAGCTATATGTACAAGGAAAAAAACTTATGAAAGATAGTTTTACATGTATTTTCTATAAAATAGATCTTTTTGATCAGAGCCACCGTATATTGGTAGGATGAGATGTGAGAGATTGGATAAAAAAAATTTATGAACATTTTGTTTTCTATCTTACAAATTAAGATTTGTAAAACAGTTTTACAAGAGATTTACTTTATGTATAAAACTATATGTATGTATGATAACATACCTATAAGACATTGGAGGACAAAGAAGGTGCCAATGGTTGAAGAGAGATTCGCCATCGTCAAAACTATTAGATATGGTTAAAGACTTTTGCAATGTGCTTTACGAAATGATGCATCTATTATTATAGCCTTGGGGAAGCCATTTATGAAAGGTTCATTTATGGTAGATTCATAAAATATTGAAATATTAAAACTAGAATAACAAAATTCATTCACAAAATTAATGCATTAATTAATCATTAAAATGTTGCACTATACACCAATATATAATTTATACTCGACCACACCTTAAAACTCGGGAAAAATGGTTAATTTTACCATTATATTTTAACCAATCTTTATATTTTCACATTGTATTATTTTTCGAGTAAAATTATCATTGTATTTGAAAAGGAGATACCATTTCGTTATCATCACTAACTGTCATAAAATTTTTAACGAAATTAATTTCAGTTGCCTCCCCTAAAGTTTTTATAAATGTAGGAAAAATGATTAATGATAGTTGAAATTAAAAATTAAATTATTTATGGATCATAAATTTTAAGTGTTTTTTTCTTTTAAAGGTGAAAAAATATATTTTATGAGCAAAAAAAAGGGGAAAGAACGAATGAAATATAAAAATGCCAATAAGAAGGAAATATATTTTTTGTCTAATTATAAAATTAAGAGAAGAATGACAATAATACAATAGCACTTAATAGTTTATGTACAATTGACAAAGCTATTACTAGCTGAGATTAAATTGTCTTAAAATATTGAACGGTGACGATTTATCATATGTGTGGAGCCATGGAGGTGGTTATCTTTTTTATTAATAAATTATTAAAAAAATTACTTAATAATTATTAAATTAAATTAATAAAAATTTTATTAAATAATTTATTTAATTAAATTTTAATAAATAATTGAATTATTTAAAAAGTATTTATTTATAAATAAATTATTAAAAAATATTAACTAAAATAATAAATAATTATTAATTAAATTATATAAGACATAAATCATCAAATAACATTAAAAAATTGTAATTTTTTTTAATTAAAAGAGTATTATTCAAAAAAATAATTAACACATCACAATTTTCATGGTGGCTATTATAGTTGAATTAAAAGTTTTTTTCTTTTATACTCTTATCTTTATAATTCCCAATTATAATGGATTTTTGTAGAAACGTTAATACAAAAATAATTTATAATATTAGTCAATTCTCTTTACGAATTAAATTATATTCAATGAATGAGTGTTAACAACTAGATTTAATGAATTCACTTTTTTTCAAAATTTATTCATCGATTAGATTTCCTTTAAACTTATTATGTTTGAATATTATTATTATCATATTTTTCTTAAAAATGTATATATCAATTAATTAAAATATTGTTCTTTTATTTTTTATTCAAATAATATATCGTTTCTTCTAATTTGTATTTTTATATTTTTATACTTTTATATTTCATTCATTCTTTCATTTTTCTGTTTATAAAATAATATTTTTTTTAACCCTTAAAAGCAAAAGAAAAAATGGCCCCCTTATAATTTATGAACCAAAAAGCAATTTACCTTTTAACATCAACATTCATTAAGGATCTTCCAACATTTTAAAAAACTTTAGGGGAGACAACGGAAATTAATTCTGTTAAAATTGGATGACAGTTAAGAATAGTGACGAAATTGCATCTATCTTTAAAAGTAAAAATCGCTCGAAAAATAGTATAGTGGCAAAATGTAAAGATTCGTCAAAATACAGTGATAAAATTAACAATTTTTTCCTTATGATGTATCCAAATTAAACGAATACACTAGGCTTGAATAACTGGATATCTGACTTTCAATCTATACTTATCTTGAGGTCCAAACCTGTCAAATAAATCAAGAGCAACCATGAACTAAGAAGGGGCTTTCCCTGCAAATGCACTCCGGTATGAGAATTAATCAACACACAGATGAGATATCAATTTGACAGAGTTTCAGCCTATAAAAATAAGCATACCTTCCCTCTTCTGTCAAAGGGGTTTATATAGACCCAGGTTGGACGGTTGGAAGATGCAAATTAAGTGCATGAGCGTGAAAGGCGGGCACCTTCATGACCACGCTCGGAACGTGGGGGCGGATTTCCCGGCATTAACTCCCCACGTTCAAGATGACCATTAACATGTAACTGAACGGGCTCGATGTGCTCGCTAAATCACTTGTTTGCTCGCTACACTTTTAGCTCCCAAATTACACATAGGGGTTTACTTTCTTGACATGCCTAGGCGGCCAGAGATCTTTCCTTGCTCGCTTATCAGTTGAGCTCGGATCATGATGAATGCATGTGATTCGTTCGTGACAAAGGCATTGGCGTGTCTAGCACATGACCGGTGCTTGGGCCTTTTGAGCCAGGTAGCTCAATGGCCCCTTGTTCCTTGTTTGGCGAGCATATGTGGTCGAAGTGAGGAGCACCATGGCCTGCTTCAAAGAGTACATCGTATGATCGTTACAAGACTTGTAGAGCAGGTTTGAGAATGGAACATAAGGGATCACTTCAACAACTGGTAAGGCGGGAAGATGTTAGGCATGTATGGACCTAATAGGCTAGTGCAACCGTCAGCTGAAGAGTTGTTGCATGCGTACATCTTCCTGAGGTGGCATTAAATGTGATGCCTCGGTTCCAGCGCCGCATGTTCGAGAAGTCACGTCTGTAGGTAATTTCTCTTCCTCTTTTGCCCTTCACTTGATCTATAAAAAGGATTGCCATTCTACCTTCTGTTATTTTACCAAACTTCAAAATCCACGAGCCTTCTTCTCTCTCTATTGCCTCTTTGCATCATCAGCGTTGTTTGAAGAATCAGACCAGCAAATCAGGTCCCAAACCTAGTTGAAGTCAGAAATCCGTAAGCACAATAGGTAACATTTTTCTCTTAATTGTTCATCCATTTCCATTTCATCTATAGTTCCTCTCTGCTAGAACACTAGGTTAGAGGTTTTGGGGATGCCTTTGGGATATCTCCAAGTGTTCCACAACTAAGACCTCTCGATTTCAGCTTAATGTCACTTTTCATAGACCCCCTATCTAGACTTTAGAATTTCTGGGTTCATACTGATCACCTGAACATGAACATAGATAGGAATAGAGGAAATTACAAACTAGTGACCCGTCACTGGTTTGAAATGTAAAACCCTAACCAAGGGTTCTACCTATTCATTTATGCTTGTTCTCGCGGTCAGAGTTTAAAGTTTGCTCCTCGATTCCTGTATGTTGGTCCACAATATTGCTCATATAAGCTAGAGGGGTGGGTGAATAGCCTATGTTGCCAATTAAAACTTTTCTTTCTTTTTGTATATATATAAAGCATAGGTTTTATTGACACGAGCGTTAACTTGTTGAACACTCGGCCGGTAGTACTTAAAAGCATTTCAAACAGACTTGCTCTCACCGAGTAATGAACTCACCGGATAACCACCAAGAAATCCAAAGCCCTTTGAAAGAGTTTAAGCAGCTTACAATGTAGTAAGGCTTAGATTCAGAGAAGTCTTAAGTGGTTGTACACGAATATATGATCAGAACAACAACACACTTAATCCTTCTTTCAAATGCAGTTTTGGGGAATCATTGGAGAATAACTTTTCAAAGTATAAATAAATTTATAAAAGCTCATAGACAGGTAAAGACTGAAAGATAAATTATTTGAAAGAACATCTGAATTTATTCAAAGATAAATTACAGATTACATCATTCTAGACTCTCTATGTAAAATTTATGTTCTCGTCCTTTCAAGGCTTAATCTTTACTTAATTATTCATAGAAGAACTCTTAAGTAAAGAGGGAAATAGGAAACGAGAACAAGAGACTGATATAAGAAGACAATTTTCAAGGTCGTTCAGATAAAACTTATTTGAACAACTGAGTGCAGAGCACTCGACCTTCTATGATGATTGATTATTGCACAATCAACAGCATTTGTAATCAAAATACAAATCTGAAGGTATGAATGTAATATAAACAGACAGCTCTTCATCTTCCTTGGGTAACATCTGAAATCTATCTTCAAGATGTCTATCTCTGTCTATAGAAGTTTCTGATCTCTTCTTCTTCTTCAACATTTTTCTTCTTAGCAATCCACAGAGAGTGTTTTGCCAAGGTTTGGATAATCTCACTACAATCTTTTGTGAAGATAAGATGTGTTGATGAAGACGATCTCGTTGTAGATCTTTCTGCTTCTTTGAAGTTCTTGTTTCAGATCTGTTGAACTCGTAATCGCTATGTCTATTTGTGAAGAGAATTTCTTTTATAGACCGGAGAGATTCGATCGTTGAAATCTATTGATAAATATTTGTATCCGTTGAATGATTTGTCTTGAGAACTGATGGATAAAGATGTGGTTTGATAGATCTTTATCTATTGGATAAAAGACTTCATTCTTTAGATCTTCGAACTAATACCCTGTCAGGCTGTATGATAAGTCGCTGAAGTATAAGTCTGATTCATTGATGCACTATCACGTGATCTATACGATAAAGTAGATTCTTTTGATTTTTCAGAACCACATGAGTGGGAGAGAGAATCTTGCAGTATCAGGGATGTCGGGCTTCAAAGGATTTGAATGACCTTGAGGTTTGAACATTTTTTGTATTGTCTTGATCTACTGTAATCTTGTCTCTTTGTAGCACATACAGATCCAAGTCTGCTGGTGAGATGTTCAATCCAGATTAACAAGTCTTCTGCAAGAAAGGACTGCTGGTTACTGGTTACAGTATGAACATTCAAACCATAGCAAGTCTGCTAGTGGCAGGTCTTCAAGGTATTTTGTGGTGGACATGATAAGTCTACTGGTGACGAATCTTTTTAGAAAACCTTTGACGCTACAGCAAGTCTGCTAGTGCTTAGTGCATATGAATTGCTAGTCTGTTAATCATCATTAAGAAGGTAGGACTAGATTAAGACAACTTAACCTAAGACTTATGTGTTGTCAAACAAGCTGCCACACTAACCGGTATGCAGACCTTTTAGCCACCTGTTATGACACACAGTAATGGGAACAAGAAAATCAAAATATTCCGAATATGTAAAGAGATAAATTATTTATCAGGAAGCATATTGCAACAATTTCTTCTTATTTGCTTGGAACCATTACAAGTAACATATACCAAGCACTGAAGCATTTATCAAAACATAGAAATAACATGCCCACAATGAATATTCATTTTATCTCAAGGCATGCCCTATGTTGATAATTACAAGAGCGATGGCTTTAGTATAGTCTACTATTGCTATTACAGACTCGATAAATCAAAGTACTAAACGGGTAAAGCAATAGTGAAAAACAGTTTAGATCTCTTATGATATTTGAAAATGTTTAATCAGAATCTAAAAAGTTTTAGGTTCCTTTCTTGCATAAGGATTTTTATATCAGAAAGAATATTTTGGCAAGAAGGAAGGGCAAGTCCTTAGGTAAAATTTTGAAAGTATTATAATAAGGATTGCTTTGGATACCAAGATTTTAGAAAATATTATTTTGTAAAGAAGTCTTGATATCATGATTGGTTAGAACAACATCTTTTAAAATATGTTTTAAAGTGTTCAAAGTAGAGACTGTTCTGAGAAATGTTTTTGTAAAAACATTTGTGTTTTGTTGAAATATAGATATATCTGTTTTTAAACAAATAGTTTTCAACAAAAGGTGCCACGGAGGCAAAAGGTGATTCACAAAGAATCAGTTGTAGGGGTGATTTTTCACATTATGTGCATCTTCCATAGTGGTTGAACAGGGGGAAGTATTTGAAGGCCTTTGTTAAGAACTCTCCTCCTTAGTCCATGAATTTTCCTCCTAAGCTTATTCTTCTATTTCTTGGACAGTTATGTCATAGATTGAACAACTCTCCTCCTTTTAATAACTCTCCTCCTCAGTCCATAACTCTCCTCCTTAATTCATAATTCTCCTTCTTTACAGATATGTCATAACTCTCCTCCTTAATGGTTGCAAGAAGGGGAGACAAGAGAGATAACAGGAAGGAAGCAGAAGGGAAGGGTAATAGACAAGAAGATCCCAATCAAAAAGGAATGATACCAATTTAAAAAAACAGAATTTGATAAATAAGGTACCATGTGAAATAGAAATAATAAAACCTAGTTGGAGTCCCCAAAGCTACCAGTACTAAAGCCTAAGGAATAATCTCTATCTTGGGAAGAAAAACTTCGATTGCCGAACAACTCTCGAGTTATCAGCAGGTCTCCAGTGATCGAAAGATGTTCATCCTCGTGGATTGTGGAACGAATGGGTTGATAGGAGCAAAGATAGTTGCATATGATCCTAGCATACTTGTGAATGCCAGACCCATTCACTCGTCGTCGCAAAATAGACCGGCAGATGAGAGAGAAGAAGACTTCAGACTAGTTGATGGAGTGGGAATCGAGAACAACAACGGTGAAGTTTCAAAGTCTTCTGGTGTCACTTCCTCAGCCTGCTTCATGAAAAAGAAGACATCGACTCAGAATTTCACCAACACAGTACACGTCTAAAGGATAATTGTTGATGTTCCAGGTACTGTAGTCATCGCGAGAGTGGTAGCCAATATGGTAAAGCCATGATTCATTAAGAGTAGAATCGTCGAGAGATTCAGGTCCAACAGAAGGAAGCTGGAAGACTCTGGATAGGCTTTCGGCATTAAGGACAACGTCAGTACCTCGAATGCGACCATTGAAACTCTTACCATCTCTAGCCAGTTGCATTCTTGAATAGAATTCATCAACCAACGGAAGGCTCTAGAATTCTTCGTGAAAAGAGAGGATGGAGACGAGTCCAGAACTGTGAAGAAGATCAATAATTTTTCCTCCAACAGTGTTTCGAGGAGAAATTATTCCCCATGAATCGTGTGCCCTAGAATGTAGTCATGTGAACCTATTCTGGTAACAAAGGTCGATTCAGTAGGAACAAAAGGACTGGAGACGTTGTTTGAAGATGAAGCAGCCATGAAGAGATTTCCAAAGATAGATGAGAAATTTGCTTATAGAGATATCAATTATGGAGATAATACCAATTATGGAAATGAGATCAATTGATATCAAATATTGGGAAGTACATTCTGAGGACATATTTATTGGAAGAATACACTTATCAACAACCGTCGTTTTGGTATCCATTGTAGAGTCACAATGACAGATATACGAAGCGGCGAAGTAATCATGTCAAGGCTCGAATTTGAATGGACGTTTAGCTTGGAAAGGCGGCGATTCATGATGACGGTATTAAGTCATTCTTGGGACATATGTTTGATACAGATTGTGACTTAATTCGAATTGTTCCAATACCAAGTAAGATAGTAAAGAAGAAATAGATTTGGTATTAAAAATGAGTTGTGTTGATATCAATGACCCTTTTTTAAAACAATATAAATTTGAAATTCATACCTTTAGGAAATAAGATAGGTTTTAGAATTCAAACAATTTTGAAAGATAGTTTTGTATCCAAATTGTTAAGTAGATAATTTGTGGGGCTTTCTGAATCATCTACACAATCCTTAGGAATCTCCCAAATCTCTTAGAATTTTAGGACATAAATATTTTCAAAAATAATTTTAATGGATCTTTTTAAAATATTTTGCAAAACAATAGTGTTTTTGTGTTCTTTGTTTCCAAAAGATAATTACAGGGTTTTCTGAATCATCTACACAATCCTCATCAATCTCCCGAATCTTCGAGAAATTTTAGAACAAAAACAAAAAAGTTTG
This sequence comes from Codonopsis lanceolata, assembly GCA_013146195.2. NCBI lineage: Eukaryota > Viridiplantae > Streptophyta > Magnoliopsida > Asterales > Campanulaceae > Codonopsis > Codonopsis lanceolata. Next base: position 11,570,536 of record CM028378.1, on the reverse strand, counting down.
AAAAACATTTTTGAAAGATATTTGAAATACGTTTTGAGAATCTATCAATATTTCCAAAAGTTTTTGAATCAAAGATATCTTCACAAAAAGGTGATCAGCAAAGTTGGAAGTCTGATGAGATTGATTTGTGAATTAGCAGAGATAGTAATCAGCAGTGATTGAAGCCTGCTGATTGACTACCATATTGATACCAGATGTTGATACCAATTATTGGATCAAGGATAAAGAATGAATTCTACTGATATGACATATTGACCAGCAGAGTTTGACTTCTATTAACACTAATTCTGAAACAGGAATGTATGCAACAGAGGTGATAATCATTTGATACCAATTGAAAACTACTTTGTTGGAAGGCATTTGAAAATATATAAGTACTCGCAAAGGTTGTTTAAATGTCTTCACAAGTAGTTGAGCAGCAGAGTCGATGAACTACTAAAACCTTTAAGATGTATGCTTCAGTAGAGATGAAAGACTGCTGATAAGAGGTTATGAACAGCAGAGAATGAGATCTACTGTTCGAGGATAACATGAAGAGATTGGGGTCTGCTGATTCAAGGATAACCAGCAGAGATTGGGGTCTGCAGATTCAACTGATAACATAAAAAAACGTATGCAGCAGTAATGAAATTCTACTGATACTAGTTGATAACAGCAGATAGAGGGGATGAATAATTAAGGAAAATATCTGTTAGATATCAATTTTGATGATATGTATGGATATCAGTTGTTGTGAACACACTAAGATGGTCAGCAATGAAATTGTTGTGATTAGTTGAATAGTACTGTGTTCAAGGATGATGGAAGTCTACCGATACTGATTTTTGGAAAGATAGGTGATCAGTAGACTAAGGTTTGCTGATACCAAATATTATGACTCGAGATGAAGGTTTGATCAGCAATGATTGGGGTATGCCATTGTCAATTGATGGAAATGACAAGAGAGTCGGCATAGATGAGAATCTGCTAATGGAAGGTGATCATCAGGATTTAAAGTCTGTTGATACTAGGTGTATTTTATGAGTTTAGCTGACAAGATATTTTGCCAAAAAAATGATGGGACAGCAGATATTGAGGTCTGCTGATACCGTTTGAGTGAGGAGTATTTTAGCAAATTATCCTTTTGGGTGCCTTGGCTTCTGGAAGGACAAACCATAAACTTCATCGGCGTTTGATGGGAATCTACTACTGGATTGATTTTAGCAGACATGAGGGTTTGCTTAATGAAAATGGAACAGCAGACATGGAGATATGCTTACACCAATTGAATGAACTAGGGGTGTGCACGGGCCCTAAGCCCGCGGGCATTGGCAATGCCCAGTATGGGCCCATCAAGCAGCGGGCATTAGATTTAAAAGCCCAGTACTATTGATCAGCCCACGGGCATTAGTGGACTAAGCCAGACGCACGGCTTCAGCCCATTTGTTTATGTTTTTAAATAATTTTACTGTTTTCTCATTCAAACTTTGGGTCTCAGCTTTCAGCCCATCAATTCAATGCCATGAACTTTTTTTTCAAACTATTATACTTGCAAATTTGAAATAAAACACAGTTGAAGTAAAAGAAAATGAAGAGAAGTAACTAAGTTAAAATATAAATTCAGTATGAAGTAAATGGATTCATATAACTCGACATTACCGATGTCAAATTTTAATATTGCATGTGATGAGATTGAGAATAGAATATCAATAGATGTATAGATGATTGAGTAATTAATTATTAAAATAATAGGGTTAGACTTTTAGGTTTTTATTTTTAGCAATAGCTTTATTAGTTGAAGTGTATTATACTATTACTATATTTATAGATTATAATTTATAACTTATAATATATAAATATAGTAATAGTATAATACACATAAATTAAATATATAGGATTTGATCAAAGATCTATAATTAAAAAAATTAAAAAAGTTATCATAGAAGAGGACGGGCCAGGCCCGGGCATAACGGGTATGGAGGAGTTGAAGGCCCAGTAGAGCCCGAGACCACGGGCATTTGACTCATCTAAAGCCCAGTACTATGTAGTGCCCATGGGCACGGCCCATTGGCCGGCACCCGGGCTTTAACTAAGCTTGATGGGCATCGACTGCCTCGCCACCCCTAGAATGAACAACGTTTCAGCAAAATTTATCCTTTTGGAGTGCCTCGGCTTCTGAAAAGATGGACCATAGGCTTCATTGGAAATTGATGGCTGATGACTATCCTTCTTCTCAGAAGAATCCTAATTAAGTGAGAAGGGCATTTGAGGCAAAATGGGAGACAACAGCCACCTTAGTCAAAGTACTTGTATCACAAAGAAACAAGTAGCTTATCCTTAATTTGACTATAAATACAGAGTTAAGAGAACGCATTTCGCTTCATGGTTAACAGCTAAGATGATGACTTTCAAAAGGGTAAGAAAGTCATCTGTTCAAGACAAAAGAAAAGAGAAATAATTTCAAGTAGGGTTGTTTTGAACAAAGGAAGCAGCAGATAATAAATAGGATTGAAGAAGTTGATTGTACCTCATAAGGTCTTTATCCCAATAGCAGATGTGAGGTCTACTGTTGTGAATTATTTGAGACCGGAGTTTTTGGGGAGAATGAAGATTCACCAAAACATCATGGGTTGAGGTGAGATCTTCTATTCCTAAGAAAGGGGTTGGAAGATAAGCAGTCCTTTCTAAAGAAATCCAAAACTATTGTTATCCATATTCCAACAATCATCAACGTCCAAGTTCATGATATAGTTCTAAGTCACATAGGGTATAATCGTGACCTAGATTTGATCACTAGAACTCACACAGTGATGAAGCAGGATCATTCAATCATTTTCATAGGTCACATTATAGTCACATACAATATGATGTGTATGCTACGGCGGAACTCCTACACAAAGTAGGCATGTCATGCTCAAAATCCATACGAACCTTAGTCTAGCCGCCCTTCTGGCGTCTAACCTGAGTACTTAAAAGTAGTCACTCTTCTAGTGTCTCTTTTAAGATCTCACATTCGGACTTTTTCTTGGGATATAAAGTCGACCTTTATAAAAGTTCTCATCTTGGTTGTATGCCAAGGCGATAAATGTAATGTCATTTGCGTACCCCCCTTCGCAGGAGCCAAAGACTTTTACTATCTCAACTTGCTCACCCACCTAGCGATAAGTTGAATTACCCGTGTGAGAGGGACAATTCAATATCCACGACATTTTGTAATCAAAATATATATGCTACGCAATTTCATATTAAAACATCCAATTAACATATAAAAGGAATAAAATGAAAATGCAATTTATTCAAACAATAATGAAAATAATAATAAAATGTCAACAAAAGTGTTCTCATAATAAATATCAGATCCTACGAAGCCCTAGACCCAACATATGATCCTGAAAGATCTCTCTATCTAGAAGTTTAATCATAGGGTCAGCCAACATGCTTCTAGTAGGAATATAATCTAGAACAACTTTCTTTTCTGCAACCATGCCTCTAGTGAAATGATACTTGATATTAATGCGTTTCGTCTTCCCATGATACTTGGGATCTTTATTGTAACCTAAAGCAACCATGCTATCAAATTCAATGACTATGGGACAATCCACATGCGTCGTAACATCAAGATGTTGAAGAAAACTCCTCAACCACACAGTTTCTTGAACCGCAGCTGAGCAAGCCATGTACTCTAACTCTATTGTAGATAGGGTGGTGCTAGTCTGTCTCTTGCTACTCCAAGAGAAAGCTCCACCACTAAGGAGGAAAGCGTAGCTCGGAGTAGATTTATAACCATCTACATCTCCAGCCAAATCAATGTCAGTGAAACCTTTCAAGCTCAAATCCCCACCTTGGTAAGATAGGGTTAAATTTGTGGTTCCCACCAAGTAACACAAAACCCTTTTCACTACCATCCAGTGTTGAGGTCCAGGATTACTTTGGAATCGACTCAACATCCCAACTGCAAAGCATAGGTCAAGCCGAGTACACACCTTAGCATACATCAGGCTTCCTACCGCATTCGCATATGGAGTCGTGGACATTCTATTATTCTCTTCTTCATTCTTAGGGAATTGGTTTGTATTAAGGACACATTTTTTTCCATTGGAGTGACAACGGGTTTTGAGTTATTCATGTTGTATCGTTCGATGACTTTCTTTATGTAAGTCTCTTGGGACAAACCGAGAAATATTTTCGAACGAACCCTAATGGCTTTTACTCCAAGCACATAGCTTACGTCACCCAAGTCTATCATATCAAAAAGCGCAAAAAGCCACTCTTTAGTGGCATTTATCATCTCCATATCATTTCCAGCTAGTAGGATGTCATCAACATATAATGACATAATCAAGATCTTTTTCTTGGATCGTTTAACATACACACAGTGTTCTTCCACAATCATCACAAGGACAATTGAGGTTATCGCTTGATGAAAGAGAATGTACCACTGTCAAGATGATTTGTGACGACCCGACCCGGGCCCGAGGTGGAACCGAGGGTCGGACCGCCCAAATAGGAGGGGAAACAAGTAAACAAATAACATGCAAGGACTCAATTTAAGAAAACGGCGTGACGCAACATTAGAGACGAGCACGCCTCAAGCACCAAAAGGCGGTATTTTAAAACCTTTTCAAACCCGATAAAAGTTATGCAATAAAACCAAGTCATCGGCGACACTACATGCCTGAACCCAAGCTAACAGCTTTATGGACAGAATTAAGTAAGAGCTAAAGGGATGCTCAATGAAGACTTATACGTAATGGAATATTAACAAGATAACCAAAGCTCGGCTTACACAATGCCGGCACAAAGGGATTACAAGTACTACAAGTGTTCAAACTACTAGTAGCTAATAAGATTAACAAATTCAAGATCAATACAAATTCCCAAGCATAGTCTAATTGACTTGCTTAAACCCATCGTCCTTACAACATATAAAACAAGAGGAAGAGGACATCTAAAACACCTCTTCAACGGCAACGGACCAAGAGAGGAACAAGGCACTAACACGGAAAGCCTCAACGGAAGGACCTGTTTTGCTATGATCTAAAGCAAGAAAGGGGAAAGGGTAAGTCATAAAGACTTGTAAGCTATCAATCATGCATGTCATGGCAATATGCATCATTCAAGGCAAGATATCATATTCGTGGCAAGATATCATATTCAAGGCAAGATATCATATTCAAGGCAAGATATCATATTCAGGGCAAGATATCATATTCAAGGCAAGATATCATATTCAAGGCAAGATATCATAGAGGTCATGTATCCAAGATGCACATTGTTTCACATAGGTGCTTGTAATTAAATCACATAGGATCAGATATATCGAGCCGGCCGCTACGTAGTTCCCGCATACAAGCGTTATCCGGAATGTGATCGTGTCGGATGTGTGTAAGTACATCGACCTTCCGAGGAGATGCCCGGATAGTCCAATGATGCTCTTAAATGATTACAAAGAAGGAGAGTTATTTCACCGTGTGGCCAAGGGGGGCGTGTGTGAACAAAGACAGTATGCCACTGACTCATGCAAATGCCAAGTAATGTTTACTTAACAAAATTTCAAGTATAGAACGAGGTCGACAAGAGCGATCTCGCTCAAGACAAGTAAATTATTCTCATCAATAACCAAGTAGGATTGAGTTCGACAAGAGCGAACTCACATGTCAATTAGTCATGCTATAATATGACATTCAAGATCAAGCAAGGGAATCGCCTCAAGTTCAAGAGGCTAGAACTATTATTCTTAGGGAAACGCTTAGAACGTCGTAGGGATTGGTCGGTGAGCCGGTATTGTTCAATGGCTCGCTAAACTTGACTCCGTTGAGTCATCTCTAACAATTCATCCAAGAGTTAGACGCTAAATACATCGTGAACCTTTTCTAAGTTCTCGTGATATGATCGGCTAGGTCACTAATCTATTTAACAACCATAGTTAAGAATTATCGTCAATGATCAGCAGAATGAGTTCGACAAGGCGAACTCAATAAGTCTAATAGGCATTCTATTATATGACATCAAGAATCAAGCAAGGTAATCAATTCAAGTTCAAGAGTCTAGAACTATTATTCTTAGGGAAACGCGTTTAGAACGTCGTAGGGATTGGTCGGTGAGCCGGTATTGTTCAATGGCTCGCTAAACTTGACTCCGTTGAGTCATCTCTAACAATTCATCCAAGAGAGTTAAGATGCTAGATGCATCCAAAATCCTTTTCTAAGTTCTCGATCGAGTAATTAGGCCGTTAATCCACTTAACAACCATAGTCACGTACTAACATAAGTTCAACATTTCATAATTCAAGGGAACTTTAGAATAAATTTGTCAAAGTTATCAAAAGCCAATAGTCCAAGAACATTTGTTATTCTTAGGAAGACATAGATCACATTCGATTCTAAGCATAGGACCCAAATCAACCGGATGAACAATCCATAGTCCGTGAAACTCTAGAATTCATATTCTCCAAGAGTTGTCAAGAGTCGTAAGTCCAAGAACATTAGTTGTTCCTAAGGGGACATGGAACACTTTTAATTCTAAGCCTAGGATCCAATTCAATAGGATGATCAATACATGGCATAGGAAACCCTAGAATCATAATTCCCAAGAGTTATCAAAATCTATTAATTTCAAGAACATTAATTGTTCCTAAGGAAGCATATAACATAATTAATTCTAGGCATAGGTCTCAATCAATAAGATGGACATTATTCAAAATCCCAAGAGATCAAAACATCCACAATCATAGTTTGGACATGGAAGAAGCATGTAAATCAATAGAAAGGGGAAACATGGCAAGTCTAGCATACAACCTAAGGGGAATCAATAGCTTACATTCACCAAGGAAAAGGAAGGTTGGAGCACAAAGTAATCGGATGGAAACGATCTCCTCGTCGGTAGCTTCACTCCGGTAGTCTCGGTTTGGCAATCGGAGGTCGGGAGCTCAATCTAGGGAAGAGACACACACTAATCTCACCTTTCTCTACACACACAAGCATGGCAAGAGAGAGAAGAAGAAATCTGATAATGAGCTTAAGTTTGATTAGCAAAGGGGTGGAGCTTTTATACCTTGCATGAAATGGGTGGAATACCACATGTCAAGAGGAGAAGGGTGGCCAAATCCACTTGTCAAGAGGAGGTTGATTGAGGTTAGGCTTAATCCCACTCAATTAGGGTCTAATAGGATGGTTTAGGGCCAATTAGGATGGGGGTTTAAGTGGAAAAGTCGCACACACCAGAACAGGAAGTAAAATCCCGTAGATGGCCTCTGATGTTGAGGCGGGCGCCTCACCAAAGCCAGGCGGGCGCCTCGGATGCTTGGGCTAAGTTCATGACCATTTTTGATAAGTTACTGGACAGTCAATTTTGTAAAATCGACCATAAATCGCTCACAACTCCAAATGAGGTGATTTTTGATTTTTATGAAACTAGACTCATTAAACTATATTTTAGGATTTTAAATTACTTCATTTGGACTTATATTGATCAAGATATGGTTACTACAAGTTCAAGTACAGAAGTTGTTTTTCCTGAAAACTGAATTCTGGCACAGCCGTAAGTCAAGACCTAATTGAGGTACTTAGACACCTTGGAAAATTACCAAATTTTACAGAGAGTATCCTAACATATGTAGGTAAAACATACTAAATTTTTAGAAAATTCTATTTATTGGATTAGTACCAGAATTTTCCCGAAGTTTGCCCAAAAACATGACTGGTCTGTGAAGGAATAAATTGGTCATCTCATAACCAAATGCAACAAGTCTATGAACAATGATTGCAAGAATGATAAATACTAGTACACTTGGTCTAGAACTCAAATGAACTTCTTACAAGTTTAAAACACAAACAATACGAGCAACACCCGGAACAAGGTAGGACAAGGCTCGAATCATGCGGCGATTGGTTGACGAATCAAACACGAATCAAACGTCAATGAAACTAAGATAACATGGGCATGGAAAAGGCTTGTTTAAACATGGTTATGACTTGAATACAAGGCCGGGAACTCAATGAACACATCGCACGTCGAAATACGAGCAAAACGGGAGACGAGGGAAATCGCTAAGGCCAAAACAAAGCAAGAATGTTTCTACACTTCCCATCAAGTTTACAATGATCAAGGCGAATGTTCTAAGTCATCTATGGACGACAACAGAACCTTAACAAGTCTTGGTTGAGTGCAAATCAAGCTAAGGCAACACTCAAGGCATAACGGCAAGGTATGCTAAGCATAGAAGGTATTCAAGCGACAAGGAATGTAATAATGATAATACAAGCCAGACATGGACAATTAGAAGTGTCTAACATGTTAAGGCAATAAACAAGTAATGGGTTTGGGTTCTCACATGATTGTTTGAGACCATAGATGGAACGTTTGAGTCGGCACACTTTGTGCTCTTGTCCCTTGACTTCAAAACCCTCTGGTTGAGTCATATAGATCTCTTCATCTAGTTCTTCATTGAGAAAACCACTTTTAACATCCATTTGATAAAGTTCTAGATCCATGTGTGCTACTATCGCTAGGATTAGGCGAACAGAGGAAAATCTCACCATAGGGGAGAATGTCTCCTCATAGTCTAAACCCTGTCTTTGGGTAAAGCCTTTCGCCACAAGACATGCCTTATATTTGTCGATTGATCTATCTGTCTTTCGCTTGACTTTGAAAACCCACTTGTTTCCAATAGTCTTGCGACCTTGCAGAAGATCAACTAACTCCCAAACATGATTCTTATTCATCGAGAAATTTCATCTTCCATTGCAGTCATCCATTCATTATTTGTAGGTAAAGAAAGAGCTTCTTTGAACGATGTAGGTGCACTAGAATTGTAAGAAGTAGTTAGCAAAGATTCATCTTCAATCGCGAATCGACAATGAGGTATATTTCCACGTTTACTTCTTCGCTCTAGTATCAGACTCCCACTAGATACCGTACTCCCACTCGGATGAAGATCACCTTGACTCTCGTTGGCGATTTCCATAGGCTCAACCTCATGTTGTACCATAGGATTAGGTTGAGGCAATCCCCCACCTTCGCCAAAAGATGTCATATGTTATTCTTCCATCTCAAAAAGTTCAAAGTCTTTCCTAACTTCACCTATATGTGGGAAATCATTCTTAATGAAATCAACATTGCGCGACTCCGTTTCAGTCATTCCTACGTCAGGTTGTCTACCGTACATAACATAACCCTTTGAGGTATCTGAATACCTTATGAAAACACACTTGTTTCCTCTAGGGTCTAGTTTTCCAAACTTATTGGAGGTACTATGGACATAACATGCACAACCCCAAGGATGAAGATGCCCCAATTTAGGCTTCTCACCTTTCTAGAGTTCATAAGGGGTTGTGGGAACGAACTTAGAAGGCACTCGATTAAGTATGTAGGCGACGGTCATTAACGCATCCCCCCAAATCGAAATTGGGAGGTTGGCCTGTGTCGTCATTGACCTAACCATTTCCAACAATGTTCGATTCATTCGTTCTGCAACACAATTTTGTTACGGAGTTCTAGGAATTGTCAACTATCGGTGTATTCCATTTTTCTCATAAAATTATTTATATTGATTAGATAAATATTCACGACCCTAGTCAGTTCTAAAAGTTTTGAAGCTTTTATCCTTTTGATTCTCAACCTCTGTGAGAAAAGGCTCAAAACATTTAAGAGCTTCTTCGCGGTGAGAAATAAGGTAAACATAACCATAACATGTGTAGTCATCGATAAAAGAGAGAAAGTAGGAAGCTCCATGATGTGCCTTAACATTCATTGGTCCGTAAATATCTGAATGGACTGACTCTAATGGATGTGTGACTCTTTCTGCCTTACCAAAAGGCTTTCGGCAAGCTTTTCCTGTCAAACAAGATTCACACAAGGGTAGGTTGACTTTGGTGAGAGACCCCAATAGGCCTTCTCTGGCCAATCCAGTCATCCTATCTTTTCCTATATGTCCAAGTCTAGCATGCCATAACTCGGAATTAGAATCATCATAAACCATACAAGAAGAAGAATTAAAAGAAGAATTATGAGAATCCAACAAATCTAATTTAAAGAAATTATCTGACAAAAAAACCATGTCCTAGAATCTCATTACCAAAGAATATCCAAGTGATCATCACCAAAATTAAAAGAATATCCATGTCCTAGCAATTATACTACTGATAATAGATTATGTCGAATTACAGGTACATAAAGAACTTCATGAAGAGTCAATGTGCGTCCATTCCGCAATTGAGGTTGGTATGAGCCAACTCCTTTGACTTCAACAAACGAACTATTTCCCATGAAAATTCTTCTTGTACCCGCAGGAAATTTTTGATAATCTACAAATCCTCTTCGATCCCTCGTCACATGTTTGGTTGAGCCTAAGTCTACAATCCACACAGGGTGAGAGTCAGCTAATAAAACATGAGAGCAAACATAACTTTGCAAGGAGATAGGATTAAGGGATACCTTATTGGGCTCAGGAAAAGTCTGAGCAAAATAACCCAAGGTATCACAGTTGTAGCACTTCTGCTTAGCAATATTCTTTTTGCCTCTTCGGCATTTAGCAATCTTGTCACTTTTGGGGCCTAAATTCTAAGTCTTCTTGCCTTTAGTTTGTTTCTTTCGTTGCCCATATGGCTTGCGCGGACCCTCAAGGGAAACAAGAACAAGAGCAAGATCACGAGTCACAACACTTATCGTGTGATTCGCTTCATGACACTCAGCATCAAGCTCAACATGGCGAGTTACATCTGCAAAAGTCTGAATGGAGTCCGTATGAGTCAGAATACGCCTCAAACTACTCCAAGAATAAGTCAGTGAACAAATCACTGCTTAAACTTGATGTTCATCAGATAAGATAGAACCAGCAGCCTTAAGCTCACGAATCATTCCGAACATCTCGCGTAGTTGTTCAAGAATGTTACGTTTTTGGTCAATCTTATAGCTTTCAAACTTGTAAGTCAAAGTCCGCAACTTTGTAGCTTAAGTATTCCCATAAATAAGCTTAATGTCGTCCCACATTTGTTTTGCAGTTAGGCAATCCTCAAACTCGCCAATCAAATCATTATGCATGTTACTCAACATAGTAAAGCGTGCACATCGATCATTCTTTTTCCACTAAAGGAATTCCTGCATTTGCTGGCGATGTTGGGTGATGGTCAAATTACCCATCGCTGGTTCTTCCATCACAGTATCTATGTTGTCAAGAACCTCTTGCTCATTTAGCAAATACGTGATTTTCCTTTGCCAAACACTATAGTTGGTGCCATATAATTTCTCACCCTTGTTAAGGTCAGCGATTACATTCTTAGAAGTCATTTCACTACAATTTATTGCAAGAAAAATAAGACATAAACATATATTTTTTTTATTCACTTTTGTTCCAAAAAATCAATTACTAAACATAATTACATCATACACGTAAGGAGGGAAAATCCGCAAGGCTCGTAATCACAACCAAAGTATGTACAACGTAAAAATATTCACAAATTGATAATTTAAACAAAAAAAATAAGATAGAACAAATCCATCAAGCACATATCATGTATATAAATATTTTCACTACTGAAAATGAAATTATTGGGTCTCGTCTAGTCCCAATCGCAACTTTAGAGCCCAAAACGACAATTATTTATGCTAAAAATGACTTTAAACTAGTTTAAAATTCACAAAGAATTTTAAAAAATTATTGAACAGTCTCAAATAGCCCTAAACAATCATAGAATGACAAAACCACCCCTGGATATTATTTTTGAATTTTTAATAAATCAAAAAGCATGTTTTTACACATTGAAAAATCAAAATTAAATACTTCCAGGTTGAATTGATCAAAACAGAGGCCACCATTATACTCAAAATGCCAAAATTAGTCTAGACGTGCTAGCCATTACAAAAACGGAGTCCCAAAAATGTCGTACGTACGCCTCCTGCGCGTGTGGGCTTCTTGGAAGAAGCTGACTCAACACTAGGGCTGACGTGGTAGAGCTGATGTCACACTGACGTCATGGATGATGTCACCAAATATGCATCACTAGAGTGGGTCCCATTTTGCTGACGTGGTAGATAACGTGGAAGCCACATCAGTAGTCAAACCTTTGACCGTTGACCAATCAACGGTTGGCTGGTCTTCCTCTATGCCGCTCACGCGCTCAGCTGGAGAGTGACCTCCATGCGTCGCCTTCCCAAGCTTTGATGAAGTCGCGGACGGTGGTGTTGGATTCATTTCATCGAGTACGTTCCAGTCACGTAATTTTTACACCGAAAGGAGTGCCACAAGAGGCACGTACATCAAGGCTGAAAGTGGGGAAGATGGGACGTCTATTTTTCAACCTGGAAAATCGATTCACGAACGTGATCTGTTAGAGCCAACTTCTCGAGGCCGTAAAACGTTCATTTTAAGTCCAAATTAAGCATATAATATGGCGTTGGAAAGCCCTCGCGGAGTACTACAAGTAAGACCATAAAACCACGGTTTTATAAAATACAAACAGGTCAAAACAACATGCAAAGTTTTTTAAAAAAATAATTTTCAACAAAACTAGGTTTTACGATATTTTGAAAAATACAAAACGGATTTCAACGAGAATTTAGTATGTTGTTTGTCTCGTCATAGGGAACTCGGACATATAAAATTTTCTCAAAAATAAAATCGTTTTACACATGAAATAATAAAACCCATTTGGTTCGATATCGGATAAAACTTTGAAACAAACCCAAAAACAAAAGCATGCAATTCATAGCATAACGAAACGAGCAATCAAGTATATAGGCTCTGATACCAATGAAGGTTTATATCTCAATATAGACCAATCAAGTTTTTTATCTAAGAGTAATCATGAGTTACCTCATGCGAACTTGAACTTTGAGCGAAGCGGAAGACTTTATGTTTGAGCTACGATCTTCGTATGTCACGATCACTAATCCTGCATGTCTCTCTCATGGGATTGATATCACATAACACAAATATCAATTCTGGTACACAACGCAAATCCAAGCTTCTTGATGATTAGACTAAAGAGAGTATTTGGTGAGATAGTATTAGGAGATAGAGGAAGGGGAGGCCAATACAAGAATATGTATTCTTCTTCTAGCCGTTTTTGTGTATTAGGGTTTTACCCCTTTACTTGCCCTATTTATATTATTACCAAGAACACATTTCTTATAGGTTAAGTTAAGTCAATCCCGAACCCCTTCGGATTAGGAAACTAATTAACCTTTAAATAATATAAATATAATTGGTTGACTGGTTGCAGACTTGGTGTAGACTTAGTTGGTAGTCAAACTGTTCAAAATCAATATCCACAATTCCTCATAACCTGTAAGATGTAACATATACCTTCTTCATAAGCAATTGATCAAGGCAGTAATAAAAAGATTAAAAATAATAATAATAAGTACTCTAAAAAAGCGGGTATTCTTTTGGAACCCACTAGCCAACCCGTTTAATTTTTGTATGTTTGGGTAATCCGAAAACCGATTTTTTTCAAAAATATCCAACTCCAAAATCCTGAATCCATTTGTCCACCCCTAGGTGTAGAGAGTCATATGAGAAAAAAGTAGGGTATAGAGAGTAATGGGGTGTAAAGAGAGGAAATTGGGGTGTTATTAGACCCTCCCTTAAAACATTCGACCCCTTACTTTTTATACAAATAACATATGCAAAAAAAATTCAGTTGGAACCCTTTGGGTTTCTAGGATTAATATATAATTTGGACCCTTGATTTAACCCAAACTTTAAGTTTGTTCCCCAGGTTTTAAAACTTATTCATTTGGTCCCTAAATTCTATTTTTTTTTTTGTCAGATTCCCTCCTCCCACCGTTATTATTACTTTTACTGTCAAAATTCTTTCAATATGACTATATTACCCTTATTAAGAAGTGTCTTAGGGACTAATTTTTAAAAAGTTAAATTAAAAATACAGGGTTTATATGTCAATCCAAAAATTACCTCATCTTCAACCTTTGAAACCCAGTATCAGTTCTCATTTCTTTTTGTTGAACATTCTTAAATTTTTCACGGTATTTCAACTGTTAGTATCCCTCCCCAGTGCATAAGAACCCATTTGCGTTCACTGATTTGCCTATTTCTCCAGAAATAACTTTTTTCCTTTTTTTGCCTTTCACCAACAAGACTGGATTGAACGTCTACCTTAAATGAGATACTTTCCCACCATTTGGAAAATAATTTCTGCCCTCATCCCATCATTTTTTCGCCCATCACTACTAGTTGGATGAGATAAGACTAAAGGCGAGAATCATACCCTCGCTAGAGATAGAAAATGAATATAAGATAAGGTTCGTCAGATTTTCTCATTCCTCTTGATCATATGCCTATGCCATTGATGAAGATTCATTGCTTGGGAAACAAAGATCCTACCTTCTAGGATTTCGATTCGATGGTAAAAGTAACGATAATGGTGGAAGGGGGAATCTGATTAAAAAAAAATCGAATTTAAAGACAAATGAATAGATTTTAAAACCCTAGAACCAAACTTAAAGTTTGGGTTAAATCGAGGTATCAAATTATATATTAATCATAAGGGTAAGTTAGTCGTATTGTAAAAAAGTGGATGATAAATGTAATGGTAATGGTCAACGGGGAATTTGACTAAAAAATCAAATTCATGGACCAATTGTTTAGATTTTAAAACCCTAGGACCAAACTTAAAATTTGTGTTTAATCGAGGAACCAAATTATACATTAATCCTTTCTAATATCACACGAAGTTTTAGTATTTATAGGAGCAAAATAAGAATTTAAAATAACTTAACGGTTGAACTTAACGTTCATCTAAAAAATGGGTTAAATTACAACATAACTCAAGTACAATGGCCATTACGAAAATTTTAAAATTCAAGTGGCCTAATTGCAATTTTTTGTAAAATACAATGACCCAAATATGCATTTTGCCTATTTTAAATTGATACATTTATAAATAAAATCAATTTCCTATTTCAAGTTTTGATTAAATGTATTTTTAAATTTGATCAATTTATTATTTTTTGTTTTAATTGATGTATTAGTTTCTTTATAATTTTGTTTAAGTTACTTTGACTTTGATCAAATAATTTATTTTTAGAAACACTAGTGTCTTTTTTTTAAATAAAATTGATTACTACAATTTTTCGTTTTACAAAATTTGTAAAAAATATATTTTTTAAAAGATGGAAATTTGGTTTGAAAATAAATTTCTTTTTTTTTTAAGTTAGATTAAGTTGGTTTGAAAAGATACTTTTTTGCATTTTATACAATTTATTAAAAAAAATTAAGTTGGATTAATAATTTAGTGGTTTGAAAATAACAAAAATTATGTAGTTTTTTGTTTTACATAATTTATAGTTTTTTTTTTATAAAAGTGGATTAAGTTGGTTTTTTTAAGGGCAAAGCAGTCATTTGGGAGGGGTGGTCGTAGGAGTGTACGTCCGAACCACCAAATCGAGCGGTTTGGTTCGGTTTTAAAGTCAAGAGTGGTTCGGTTTGGTTTGAAAAAAAACGAGTTGTTTGGTTCGGTTTGCGATTTCTTATGTCAAACCGAATCGAATCGAACCGAACCATAATTCTAAATATTATATATATATATATATATATATATATATATATATATATATATATATATATATATTATAATCCCCTAACTACTGATTTATTTATTTATGTATTTTTAATTCTTCATTTGTATTTTGATAGCTACACTACATACCACATAGTTTTGTATTCTTGTCTATTTTCCAATGTCCTCCATACTTTCAGATTAATATTTGATACAACACATGTGCTCAAATTGCTCAAAAGCTAATACATGAAAAGAGTCATAAATCTAATTACTATTCAATGTTAAAAAGACACTAAACATATACCGTCCAAATTATTTCAATATGACTATATTACCCTTATTAAGAAGTTTCTTATGGGATGACTTTTCAAAAAGGTAAAAATACAGGGGGTTATATGCCAATTCAAAAATTAGTTCATCTTCAACCTTTGAAACCCAATATCAGTTCTCATTTATTTTTGTTAAACATTCTTAAATTTTTCACGGTATTTCAACTTCAAATATCCCTCCCCAGTGCATAAGAAACCCATCTGCGTTCAACGACTTTCCTCTTTCTCCGGAAAGAATTTTTTCCCTTTTTTTGCCTTTATCCAACAAGATTTGATTGAACGTCTGCCTCAAATGAGATACTTTCCCACCATTTGGAAAATAAGAGGAAATTTGGCTAAAAAATTGAATTCAGGGACCAAATGTTTAGGTTTTAAAACTCTAGGACCAAACTTAGAATTTGGGTTAAATCAAGGGACCAAATTATACTTTAATCATTTCTAATATCATACGAAGTTTTAGTATTTATAGGGGCAAAATAAGAATTTAAAATAACTTAACGGTTGAACTTAACGTCCATCAAAAAATAGACTAAATTGCAACATAACTAGAGTATAGTGGTCATTACGAAAATTTAAAAGTTCAAATGTCCTAATTGAAATCTTTTGTAAAGTAAAGTATAACTCAAATATGCATTATGCCTATTTTAAATTGATGTATTTATAAATTAAATCAATTTCCTATTTCAAATTTTGATTAAATGTATTTTTGAATTTGATCAATTTATTATTTTTTGTTTTAGTTGATATATTATTTTCTTTATAATTTTGTTTAAGTTAGTTTGACTTTGATCAAATAATTTATTTTTAGAAACACTAGTGTCTTTTTTTTTTTTTTTGAAAAATTGATTGCTACAATTTTTCGTTTTACAAAATTTGTAAAAAAAATTATTTTTTAAAAAGTTGGAAAGTTGGTTTGAAAATAATTTTCTTTTTTAAAAAAAAAGTTAGATTAAGTTGGTTTGAAAAGATACCTTTTTTTTTTCCTTTTATACTGTTTATTAAAAAAAAAATTAAGTTGGATTAAGAATTTAGTTTGTTTGAAAATAAAAAAAATATATATTGTTTTTCGTTGTACACAATTTATAGTTTTTTTTATTTATAAAAGTGGATTAAGTTGGTTTTTTTAAAGGGAGAAGTAGTCATTTGGGAGGGGTGGTAGTCAGAGCGTACGTCGGAACCACCGAATCGAGGAATCGAATAGAAGGGTTTGGTTCGGTTTGGTTTGAAAAAATAAAAAACCGAGTGGTTCGGTTCGATTTGCGATTTCTTATGTCAAACCGAATCGAATCGAACCGAACCACCGTTCTAAATATTTTGTATATTATTGAAGGGTCTCGGCATAAGCTAGCCTCGGAGGGGACCACTTTAGGTCCTACCATTAGTGAAATGAATGACAAGAGTCAGCTCTGGTTTGCTGAGGAGGGTTTTCCTCGGCCCATTAAATGGTTGCTTAAAAAGAGATTGATGCACAAGGCTTGTTCAACTCGGCCTCGGCAACAATAAAGGTCAACTCGGCCTCGGCGACAGTCGATCACGAAGGAGACGAGGCATTCATGATGCGACAACTCTGACAGAGCCCTGCCATGCGCCGGAAATGCTGGCATACACAAGCAACCACTCCCCTAAAAGGAGTACAGTTTGGTCACTTCTGTAACGATCTAACCCAGATTCCAATATGAAATCCCAAGATCGTGCCAATGAAACTAACATAAGAAGAGGACAAGCACTTGTTAAATAGTAGTGCGAGTCGAACAGTCGAGCTAACAAGCTCTAAACATGAACATAAAGTCGTACTAAAATACGGGATTTCAAAAATCGAATTAGCGGAAGCAATAAGGAAAAGAAGTCCCGAGCTATGAAGCTCAAAACCAAAGTCAAAGAAACCAAGAGAGACATTATCTCTCAAAGGGGGAAAAACAAAACTCACGCGCCGCAGCATTGCAAACGCTGAACAAACCATCGGCACTCCAGGCCGGTGTTTCAACAAAGAACTAACCTGTTAACAATTACCCACAGCTAAAGCATACTGGGGCTTACCAACAACTATAACAATTTAGAATAAAGAAAATCCCCAAAGCTACTGCATGCCCGGGAGACAACTGAAATAAATACTAAAACCACAAACAAGGCATGATACAACACGTCCGCCCAAGAAAGAACCAATACAAATACTCAAGTATCTACCCGACCGTAAAGTCTAGATAACTTTACAAGATCGATCTCACAAGAATGGTAAATTACAATATACAGATGACGATGCTAAAAGAAACATGACTCCATAAGCTCCTACTCGGGGAAGTCGGCTGCTACAAACACGAATCACTCGATCTAATCTTGATCTATCGATCAACTGTGCACAGCTACTGTCACGATCTACTCGACCTCAACGCGGCTACCAATTTACTGCAACTAGAAAATAAAGTATGGGATGATTCATAATGACCCAGTACGCTACTACAAGAGATATGTAACATAAAAGAAATCATGGTGTCATTTTACAATGACAAAAAACTTGTGAAGAGGCATCGTATCGTTTAGATACTCCACATGATAACCATTTCTTCTTACTTACTAAACCGTCCAAATGAACTAGGGTGCAATTCCCTGTTCAAACACAAATAAAATGAATTAGAACGTAGTTCCCATAAAAAGTTCATCTGCAAGTATATATAATTATATATATACTAATCAAACTATTCGTAGAATCATTAAGTATAGGTGTGCATATTTATATATATACACGCCAAGTCTTTCATTGCATCATCAAGTAGAAGTATGTATATCTAAATATATACATATCATATCATTCATAGAATCATTAAGTACAAGTATGTATACTTACATTTATACACCTCAAGTATTTCAAAAATACCCAATCAAGATAAACACGGTCAATTGGATCACATGTTCAACTAACACTTTGTTATCACACAAGTGCTCATAGTAAGCCACATAAGGGATACAGAAGGTACTAAATCAATGTCGTCGTATTGCTCCTGCAATCACAACTGCTAATCATATCGTGACTACGATGTACGTGATTGATACATCGATGTACTGAGGACACCCCTCACCCAAATTAGCATAATCCATGCGTTCTATTAGTTACGCTAATGGGCTAACTTCCCCACTGAGGCCAACAGTGGAAGGTGTGTGAACTATCTTCAGTATGGCGATACATAGAAATCACGGATCTCATAATTCGTGAAGACGATGCATCGTCCTACCATCAAGGTATAAACTCAAATGATGCCAGCTGGACTTATATGCAATGCACAAGTAGATGTTTACTTGCCATGAAACCAAATAAGGAACGAACACCTCGTCCAATGTCAAGTAGGTGAATTACTCTACTACATATTCATGATTATGCATATAATTGTAATAATCATTTAAATAATGTTTGAAGTTGTCCACACTAATCAATTCAAGTTCCAAAAGCTAGTAATCTTGTCAAGTGGATTATAATGTCGTAGCATCTCACCAAGATCATCGTATGGTTCAATTGTTCCTTAAGCTCGATTTCGTTGGGTCTTTACTACAATTCCA
This sequence comes from Codonopsis lanceolata, assembly GCA_013146195.2. NCBI lineage: Eukaryota > Viridiplantae > Streptophyta > Magnoliopsida > Asterales > Campanulaceae > Codonopsis > Codonopsis lanceolata. The sequence goes on along the minus strand of CM028378.1, from coordinate 11,551,158 downwards.
ACCAAATAGGGTATAAATGCTATATTCATTTCAAGCCCTTCTATGTTCTTGTTTAAAGCATAGCTAGATTCTCGTTTCATTTAGGAACCCTAGTTCACATATCAATAAGTCAAATAGAAGATAGAAGCCTAAGTTGATTAATATCAAATCAAGCTCTAGTTCAATTCAAGTTCATAATCACACCTATTAGTGGAATCCAAATTTCAATGCAACTTAACTACTCAATAGTAGAACATGCATGAAAGCAAGAAACACTGTATGTTTTATAAGTCATATTCATCAAGTATGGAGAATCAATCCTTAACTAGTATCACAATTATGCTTTCATAAGTCATAATATCTAATAAGCCTAGATGTTTATTTCTAGCATAAATCCAAGTTAAGTTCTTAACTTAACAAATACTAAATCACATATTGTTCAAGACTATTATATTAGTGTTGAGTGATTTTCAATTGATCATTAAATTCTACCGCAAGCGCACGACTATTAGTGTAGTATTTAGGATGTCGATCCCACAGGGACTTTGAATCAAGTACCGAAGAACTCACAATTAAAATTATCTAGACTAATTGATTTCAATATTTCTGGTGCGATGAGTAAATTAAATTAACAAGACTAAATTAACTAAATTAAATGAAAAATTAGATTTTGGATTAAAAACAATAATTAAAAAGCTTCTAGGATTTCGGTTCACCACAACAATGAATTTATAAATTTCGTAACAATCTTTCCATTCGTGATGAATGTCAAATTTTGAAGGCGAATTGCATTAAAAAAATAGTTAATTGCATTCTTTCGAACTACTCTCAACCGTGCCTAGATTAATTCAAATCCGATGTCTCGGTCAATGAATTAAACTAAACTCATTATATCCTACAATTCTATAAGCCTCTAGAAATTTAATCAACTCTCGTTCTCATGAATTTCTAGTTCAATATTAGAGTTCCGTTACTTACGCTTCACCTTTTGGTCCTTCACTTCAGTAACTAAGATTATTGTCTAAAATTTAGTAGTTTCACCTTTCGGTCCCTCGCTACTACAATTTTATACAATTATTAATAAAGCTAAAATCGAATCAAAACGGATGACATTCAAATAAACGAAAAGATAAAAACTTTATTTATAAATTCATTACGGACTACACCTAATTCTAGAATTAGAAAACTACTCACACATAATTAAAGTAACTAAAATAAACATGTTAAGAATAATAATAAAATAAAAGTAAAGAGAAGGGAAAAATAAAAACTTGTAATAAAATACTTCCGAATGAAATCACGAACTTTAGTCTTCAAATATAAAACTACTTTAAAATGTCTATCTGACTATTCGAGAAGAGAATATGGAAGTAAAATTATATCCCTAAGGAGGGGAAGAAAGAGATATATATAGGAAAGATAAGCCTTTCCTCTCCCCTTGTCTCACCAACCAAAATAAATTGGAGTAATGAGAAATAAATGACAATAAATGAGAAATAAAGGAGAGATAAATGAGAGGCTAAAAGTTATTCATTCCCCCTTTAGATGACATTTAGTCTAGATGCATAAAAAAGGTCCAAACTGGAAAATATTGGAAGTGACTCTTGAGCTGCCCCGGTTGACTTGCAGAAATAATTTGCAATTGCTGGAAATCTTCAATTTCTTGACATTAGTTTTCCACCCCACTTGATTGCTACGAAAAATGTTGGAATTCAATTTGCCTTTACTTCAACATTAAAGTTTGTCTTTAATTCACCAATAAAGCTCGACTTTAATGCACAAAATTGCAAAACTGCCCAATTAAGACAAATAAAGGTAAATGTGTCAAAACAATTAAATTAGCAGTGATAAAATGCAATATTGACTAGGAAAATAAGTCTAAAGTATCCAAAAATATAG
>CM028378.1:11505036-11549180 GCA_013146195.2 Codonopsis lanceolata | reverse complement strand
ATTTTAAATAAAGACCCTTCTGTGCAGTTTGTGAAACTTTAGATAATTTTAGTGGCTTTGATTCTCCTAAGTCCCTGGATCATGGTGGCCAGCGAGTCCCAATCAAACTTACAAAATCAGCATCGCTTGATGATTTGCGTGACTTCCCTCATTCATCTTCTTCAACCAAGGCCTTCCAACAAAATTGCAGGAACCAATCCAAGGCTAAGAAGCAGAAAAAAGCTGCGCAATCCAACAAACGATAAACTAGGGCTAAAACTAAAGCCCAGGGTACTCACAATTAATTTTTTTTATATGTTGATTCTCATATGGAATGCCCAAGGAGTGGGTAACCGGAAGACTATTTCTCTTTTGAAGAAGCTGACTAATCAGCATAAGCCATTTCTAGTAGCGTTATTGGAACCCAAGATTGAAGGTAGCCGTCTTGAGAAAATTGCTAAGAAGTTGCATTTCTATCATAGTATGCATAATGAGCCCATTAACGAATTACATTTGGCTTTGGGATATCTGGGTTCAGGCTGTAGATCTCTTTACGCTCAACAGGGTCTTGTTAGATGCTTAGTGGGTACAACAATCTTTCTACCTTAACTACTTTTGTTTACGCTAAATGCACGAGGGGGGAACGTCAAGTGTTATGACATGATTTGGTGAATATTTCTGGTAGTGTCAGTGACCCTTGGTTTATAGGGGGAGACTTCAATACTATCTCTATTTCTTCGGAGAAGCTAGGGAGTAATGGCTACGATTTTGGAAGCATGGACGATTTTAATAATTTCATGATTCAGGCTGGCGTCAAAGATGTTGGATTTGAAGGCAGTATCTATACCTGGTGCAATGGTCATCATGGCAATGGTCGTATATGGGAACGTCTTGATCGTGTGTTAATTAATGGGCTATGCACAGCTTCTATTCCGTCTTTACGGGTTACTCATCTTAGCAGAGTTAATTCAGATCACTCGCCTCTCCTTGTGGATTTTCAGATTCTCCCTAAGCCTAAGGCCTTTTTTCGATTTCAACGTATGTGGGTGGACCATCCAGATTTTATGAATTTTATTCGATCTATTTGGAATAGGGGGCAGTCTGGGAGTCCTATGACCAATTTGCATAAGAAGTTAATGATTCTTCGTAAGGAACTTAAGGTGTGGAATTGGTCCGTTTTGGCCATGTTCAAAAGAATATTGCAAGGTCCTAAGATACTATATTACAGTTCGACTATCAGCTTCAACAGCGATGGGATGATAATGTGGCTGATTTACTGTCTAAAACACATAGTGAGCTAAATCAACTTATTAAATGGGATGAAGAATTGCTTCAGCAAAAGGATCGTAACAAATGGCTCCATGATGGGGAGCGTAACACTGCTTTCTTCCACGCCTCTCTTCGGGATCGAGCTGCTAGGAACCTGGTTCGCATTCAATTATCTAATGGGTCTTGGGTTACGGATGGCCCTTCTTTGGGGGACATGGCAGTATCTTACTACTCCGATTTATTCTCTACGACCCATCCTACCGTGGATGAAGATTTATTCTCTTCAGTTCAGTGCCAAATAGAGGAGGCTGATAATCAGGTTATGGAGTCAATCCCCATTGCTTCGGAAATTTGGGAGGCTGTGAAAGATTTAAATGCTGATAGTGCTCCGGGTCCTGATGGCTTTATGGGACATTTCTTTCAGGCATGCTGGGGCATAATAAAGGAGGACGTTACTGCTGCGATTCAGGAATTTTTTCAGGGGGCTACTCTTCACCGTGGCATGTCTTCAACGGTTATGGTTCTCATTCCTAAGGTTGCTAAGCTTAGTAATTTTGGGGAATTATGGCCCATTAGTTTGTGCAGTTTTTCTTGTAAGATCATCTCGAAGATTATGGCTAAGAGGTTGGTTGGTATTTTGCCCAAGGTTATATCGCTGGAACAATCAGGTTTTGTCAAAGGTCGTGCTATTCAGGAGAACATTGCTTTAGCTCATGAGCTCATTACTAAAATTGATCTTAAAGTTTATGGTGGGAATGTGGCTTTTAAACTTGATATGTCGAAAGCCTACGACAGAATAGAATGGCCTTTCCTTATAAAGGCCCTCCGCACCTTTGGCTTTAGTTCTCCGGTGTGTAGTTTAGTTGAGCACCTTATCAACAATATGTGGTACTCTATTCGGATCAATGGTGCGAATTATGGTTTCTTCACCTCGTCTAGAGGAGTTCGTCAGGGGGATCCTCTATCTCCGCTCCTGTTTATCCTTGCTCAAGAAATTCTTTTGTTGGCCATCAAAAGAGGTTTTGATACGGGGCGTCTTCTGCCTTATGATCATGGTCGTGTGAATTTGATCATCTCTCATCTCTTATACGCCGATGATATGATTCTTTTCAGCAATGCTAGGAAGAACACTATCCTTTCTCTTTGAAATATTTTATCTTGTTATGAAAGATCGTCGGGTCAACTCATTAATCTGCAAAAGAGTGGTTTCTACACATCTAATCATTGTTCTCGACGCAGGATTCAACGCATTGCCGATTGGTCCGGATGTGGACACCGTTCCTTTCCAATGACTTACTTGGGCCTTCCTTTATTCCATGGTTTGGTGGGAAAATTGTTTTGCTTAGAGCAGTTTTAAGTAGCGTTCCTATTTATGCTCTTTCAGCTATTAAGGTTCTTTTGGGTGTTACACGGCGCATTGCACGGCTATGGCTAATTTCTTATGGGGTAATGCGGATAGTCATAGGATACATTGGGTGTCTTGGGCCAGGATCTGTAGGCCTATCGAGGAGGGCGGGCTGGGTATTCCCTCCTTGGTGCAAGTCCGGGATTCTCTTCACGTGAAGTTGGCCTGGGGGGCTCTCCAAGGAAACAGTCTTTGGGCAAAGTTTGTCTCTTCGAAATATAAAAGACCTGAAGGTTTTATCGTTCCAGTGGCTGCTTCTCATGTTTGGCGGGCTGTTCATGTTCATTTGGACATTATTATTTTTCATAGCAGATGGTTACTTGGAGCAGGTAACGTCTCCTTCTGGAATGATAACTAGTCGGGGATTAGGCTGGAAGGTCCTTGGCCCATTGACATCAATCTTATGGTGAAAGATGCCTTTTCTCAACTCCCTCTCTTGCTTCCTAATGTTCCAGCTCACCATCACGCAGCCATCAAGGATATTCTGTAGGTTGATAATGCCCCGGATGTGTTACGGTTTTGCAATACTCCTTCGGGTAATTTCGAATCAAAAGCTTACTGGAATTTGTGTCGCACTCCTGATCCTATTATTTATTGGGCTAGGAAAATTTGGCAGCCATGGATTCCCACGAAAATCAGTGCTTTTGGCTGGAAACTTTTCTATGAAGCGCTCCCAATGGATCATCGCCTTCATTCACGCAATGTGGTGGTGGTGTCTTGCTGTGTCTGCTGTTCGAGCAGCCATGATATAGAATCTATTAGCCATTTGTTTCTTCACTCGAAAATGGCCTGTGAGTTATGGTGCCGGCTGGCCCATCCCTTCAATAAAATCAACCGTTATTCTTCTATTTCCCATCTTTTCAGAATATGGTTTGCATGGTGCCTCGGTGTGTAATCAACTAGGGGTTGTTCAAGTTGGGATCCTGCTTTATGGTTGTTGGGCCATTTGGAAAGCTAGGTGTCGAGCCATTTTTGAAAATGTCCCTATGAATGGAGAGCTTCTTTACAAACAAGTTTTAAATGGTTTGAAGGATGTTATGAGATTCTTCACTCCGAAATCTTCTTATACGACTGTGGGTATAAACTGTGTTCAGTCTTTGGATCTCCCGATCATGAAGATTGACATGCTCAAAGGGGTTTGGATCTGATGGCTTCCTCCTGCTCCGAATTATGTCAAACTAAACACTAATGGTTCCTTAATTGCGGGCACTGCTTCGGGTGGGGGTGTAATTCGAGATTCTAATGGCTTTTTCATTACAGGTTTTTCGCGGTTTTATGGTCCTGGAACTAATACTAGTGCAGAATTTCAGGCTCTCCATGATGGGTTATTGTTATGCCGGCAGTTGAATTTTGAGAAAGTTATGGTGGAAGTTGACTCTATGGTGGTGGCTTCAGCGATAAGGGTTTTCAGGGCTGCCCCTGGCTTTTTACTTATGATCTTAGATGGTGTTTGGCCCTTGTCGGTAATTATGACTTACGTCACATTTTTCGCGAAGGGAATTCGGTTGCAGATCGTTTAGCAGCCTTCGCTCAACGTAATCGTTCTGATAGTATTTTACCATGGTGTCTCAGCTTCCGGGGGAGGTTCGCCGTGCGCTCTAGCAGGATGCTTTAGGTCTTTATTTGTTTCGTGGACACTAATGTATTTTCTTTTCGAGGTTAGGCTCCTTTGTCCCCCCTTGTTTTGGGTAAGGCTGGTTGTCCCCCTCAAGTTTGTACTTTCTTTTTTCTAATAAATCTCCGCAGGGTGCCGTCCCTGATTCCCCAAAAAAAATAAAAAATAAGAATAAGCTACTTGTTTCTTTGTGATACAAGCACTTTGACTAAGATGGTTGTTGTCTCCCACTTTGCCTCAAATGCCCTTCTCACTTAATTAGGATTTTTCTGAGAAGAAGGATAGTCATCAGCCATTGATCGATGTCTTATTTTAAATTTTTCCTTGCAAGTGGACAAGACTATTATAGAATAGTATTGGAAGCAAGGGCCGAACCCACAGAGACAAGAGATCACGAACAGTGCAATTTATTGATAGCAAATTATTAATCTAAGGGGGTTTTTATAATTATTTTATTCTAAACTACTATTATTATTTAGGTGTTTAACTAATTAGCGAATTACGGTTATGAAGATCTTATGGTAGGTGGCAATCTAGGATTCGGGTTTCACTTGTATCTCCTTTATGTTTAATTCACAATACTTATCATTCAATTTCTTGGGTTCGTTCACAAAAGATAGATATAGTCTGTTGAACTATTGGTTCAGCCTCCATCCCCGCAACATTCATCCATTCTATATCCTAAGCACAAGAACATATGATTTATCTGTCACCTAAATCATGTATGAACTCGGTCCTAACTTATCACTCGTGCATCGATAGGTCCAATTTATTGTGATGGTGAGCCGATTACGACATATGCACATTGGTCATGCAGTTATCCGCACCTCTAGGCCTTTATTATTTGCGATTACATTCATTTGTTCAAAGCGAAATAATAGAGGGATTGATAATCATCACAATCAACAAGAATTGAATGAACATAAATATGAATTAAAGCATAAATTCGATACAAGTTACCTCCCACCTCCTAGATTAGGGATGATTTAGTTCATCATAGACAATGAACAGCTCATGGAGATGAACGGAAACATGATTTGATCTTCAACACTTTTAATTACACAATCTAACTATGTTATACAACCTAAAAACTATCTAAAATCTATACAAAAAACTGTTTCCAGCCGTTTTTATATATCCTAGGCTATGGCAACCGATCTCTATTTATACCCGGGAGTTGTAATCCAATCGAATCTCTTGTGAAAATACGAACTTATCGCATTCTGACCACCTTGCGGTCGCAAGGTGTTGGGTACCTTGCGTCCGCAAGGTGTCCAGCAATCCGGCCTTTGATTTTTCTTGCTACTGTCCACCTTGCGGGTGCAAAGTCTGAAACACCTTGCGACCGCAAGGTCTCCAGCTTGGACTTCCTTCGATTCTTCTTCATTTTTCATCTTGGGACCTTGGAATTTGCATATAAAACCCTGATGTTTTGCATATTTTCACTAAAAACCCTGAAACTCACAAAACTCACTAAAAACATGTATCAGTAGCCAAAAGCCTCGTGAAATAGCATCATTTAAGTCATAGGAGTATATAAAATCGACGTATAAAATACATCGATCAGCCATCAATTGCCAATGAAGCCTATGGTCCATCCTTCCAGAAGCCGAGGCACTCCAAAAGGATAAATTTTGCTGAAACGCTGTTCATTCAATTGGTGTAAGCAGATCTCCATGTCTACTGTTCCATTTTCATTTAACAAACCCTCATGTCTACTAAAATCAATCCAGTAGCAGATTCCCATCAAACGCCGATGAAGTTTATGGTTTGTCCTTCCAGAAGCCAAGGCACCTAAAAGGATAATTTGCTAAAATACTCCTCACTCAAACGGCATCAACAGACCTCAATATCTATTGCCCCATCATTTTTTTTGGCAAACTCTCTTGTCTACTAAACTCATAAAATACACGTAGTATCAGCAGACTTTAAATCCTGCTGATCACCTTCCATTAGCAGATTCTCATCTATGTTGACTCTCTTGTCATTTCCATCAATTGACAACGGCATACCCCAATCATTGCTGATCAAATCTTCATCTCGAATCATAATATTTGGTATCAACAAACCTTAGTCTACTGATCACCTATCTTTCCAAAAATCAGTATCGGTAGACTTCCATCATCCTTGAACACAGTACTATTCAACTAATCACAGCAATTTCATTGCTGACCATCTTAGTGTGTTCACAACAACTGATATCCATATATATCATCAAAATTGATATCAGCAGATATTTCCCTCAATTATTCATCCCCTCTATCTGCTGTTATCAACTAGTATCAGTAGAATTTCATTACTGCAGCATACTTTTTTTATGTTATCAGTTGAATCAGCAGACCCCAATCTCTGCTGGTTATCCTTGAATCAACAGACCTCAATCTCTGCTGGTTATCCTCGAACATCAGATCTCGTTCTCTGCTGTTCATAACCTCATATCAGCAGTCTTTCATCTCTACTGAAACATACATCTTAAAGGTTTCAGTAGTTCATCGACTCTGCTGGTCAACTACTTGTGAAGACATTTAAACAACCTTTGCGAGTACTTATATATTTTCAAATGCCTTCTAACAAAGTAGTTTTCAATTGGTATCAAATGATTATCACCTCTGCTGCATACATTCTTGTTTCAGAATTAGTGTTAGCAGACGTCAAACTCTGCTGGTCACTATGTCATATCAGTAGAATTCATTCATTATCCTTGATCCAACAATTGGTATCAACATTTGGTATCAATATGCTTGTCAATCAGCAGGCTTCAATCACTGCTGATTACTATCTCTGCTAATTCACAAATCAATCTCAGCAGACTTCCAACTCTGCTGATCACCTTTTTGTGAAGATATCTTTGATTCAAAAACTTTTGGAAATATCGATAGATTCTCAAAACGTATTTCAAATATCTTTCAAAAATGTTTTTCAAACTTTTTCGTTTTTGTTCTAAAATTTCTCAAAGATTCGGGAGATTGCTGAGGATTGTGTAGATGATTCAGAAAGCCCCGTAATTATCTTCTGGAAACAAAGAACACAAAAACACTACTGTTTTGCAAAATATTTTAAAAAGATCCATTAAAACTATTTTTGAAAATATTTATGTCCTAAAATTCTAAGAGATTTGGGAGATTGCTGAGGATTGTATAAATGATTCAAAAGCCCGGTAAATTATCTACTTAACAATTTGGGATACAAAACTATATTTCAAAATTGTTTGAATTCTAAAACCTATCTTATTTCCTAAAGGTATGAATTTCAAATTTTATATTTAAAAAAAAAAGGGTCATTGATATCAACACAACTCATTTTCAATACCAAATCTATTTCTTCTTTAATATCTTACTTGGTATTGGAACAATTCGAATTAAGTCACAATCTGTATCAAAAACATGTCCCAAGAATGACTTAATACCGTCATCATGAATCGCCACCTTTCCAAGCTAAACGTCCATTCAAATTCGAACCTTGACATGATTACTTTGTCGCTTCGTATATCTGTCATTACGACTCTACAATGGATACCAAAATGACGGTTCTTGATAAGTGTGTTCTTCCAATAAATATGTCCTCCGAATGTACTTCCCAATATTTGATATCAATTGATCTCATTTCCATAATTGGTATTATCTCCATAATTGATATCTCTATCAGCAAATTTATCATCTATCTTCGGAAATCTCTTCATGGCTGCTTCATCTTCAAACAGCGTCTCCAGTCCTTTTGTTTCTACTGAATCGACCTTTGTTACCAAAATAGGTTCACATGACTACATTCTAGGGAACACGATTCACGGGGAACAATTTCTCCTCGATAACATTGTTGGAGGAAAAATTATTGATCTTCTTCACAGTTCTGGACTCGTCTCCATCCTCTCTTTTCGCGAAAAATTCTACAGCCTTCAGTTGGTTGATGAATTCTATTCAAGAATGCAACTGGCTAAAGATGGTAAGAGTTTCAATGGTCGCATTCGAGGTACTAACGCCGACCTCAATGCCGAAAGCCTATCCAGAGTCTTCCAGCTTCCTTCTGTTGGACCTGAATCTCTCGACGCTTCTACTCTTAATGAATCACGTCTTTACCATACTGGCTACCACTCTCGCGATGACTACAGTACATGGAACATCAACAATTATCCTTTAGACGTGTACTGTGTTTGTGAAATTCTGAGTCGATGTCTTCTTTTTCATGAAGCAGGCTCAGGAAGTGACACCAGAAGACTTCGAAACTTCACCGTTGTTGTTCTCGATTCCCACTCCATCAACTGGTCTGAAGACGTCTTCTCTCTCATCTGTCGGTCTATCTTGCGACGACGAGTGAATGGGTCTGGCATTCATAAGTATGCTAGGATCATATTCCATTATCTTTGCTCCTATCAACCCATTAGTTCCACAATCCACGAGGATGGAGGATGAACGCCTTTCGATCACCGGAGACCTGTTGATAACTCGAGAGTTGTTCGGCAATCGAAGCTTTTCAGCCCAAGATAGAGATTATTCCTTAGGCTTTAGTACTGGTAGCTTTGGGGACTCCAACTAGGTTTTATTATTTCTATTTCACATGGTACCTTATCAATCAAATTCTGTTTTTTTAATTGGTATCATTCCTTTTTTATTGGCATCTCCTTGTCTATTACCCTTCCCTTCTGCTTCCTTCCTGTTATCTCTCTTGTCTCCCCTTCTTGCAACCATTAAGGAGGAGAGTTATGACATATCTGTAAAGAAGGAGAGTTATGAATTAAGGAGGAGAGTTATGGACTGAGGAGGAGAATTATTCAATCTACGACATAACTGTCCAAGAAATAGAAGAATAAGCTTAGGAGAAAAAATCATGGACTAAGGAGGAGAGTTCTTAACAAAGGCCTTCAAATACTTCCCCCTGTTCAACCACTATGGAAGACGCACATAATGTGAAAATTCACCCCTACAACTGATTCTTTGTGAATCACCTTTTGCCTCAGTGGCACCTTTTGTTGAAAACTATTTGTTTAAAAACAGATATATCTATATTTCAACAAAACACAAATGTTTTTTACAAAAACATTTCTCAGAACAGTCTCTACTTTGAACACTTTAAAACATATTTTAAAAGATGTTGTTCTAACCAATCATGATATCAAGACTTCTTTACAAAATAATATTTTCTAAAATCTTGGTATCCAAAGCAATCCTTATTATAATACTTTCAAAAGTTTACCTTAGGACTTACCCTTCCTTCTTGCCAAAATATTCTTTCTGATATAAAAATCCTTATGCAAGAAAGGAACCTAAAACTTTTTAGATTCTGATTAAACATTTTCAAATATCATAAGAGGTCTAAACTATTTTTCACTATTGCTTTACCCGTTTAGTACTTTGATTTATCGAGTCTGTAATAGCAATAGTAGACTATACTAAAGCCATCACTCTTGTAATTATCAACATAGGGCATGTCTTGAGATAAAATGAATATTCATTGTGGGCATGCTATTTCTATGTTTTGATAAATGCTTCAGTGCTTTGTATATGTCATCTTGTAATGGTTCCAAGCAAATAAGAAGAAATTGTTGGAATATGCTTCCTGATAAATAACTTATCAATTTACATATATTCTGAATATTTTGATTTGCTTGTTCCCATTAATGTGTGTCATAACAACTGGCTAAAAGGTCTGCGTACCGGTTACTGTGGAAGCTTGCTTGACAACACATAGGTCTTAGGTTAAGTCGTCTTAATCTAGTCCTACCTTCTTAATGATGATTAACAGACTAGTAATTCATATGCACTAAGCACCAGCAGACTTGCTGTAGCGTCAAAGGTTCTCTAAAAAGATTCGTCACCAGCAGACTTATCATGTGCACCACAAAATACCTTGAAGACCTGCCACCAGCAGACTTGCTATGGTTTGAATGTTCATACTGTAACCAGTAACCAGCAGTCCTCTCTTGCAGAAGACTTGTTTATCTGGATTGAACATCTCACCAGCAGACATGGATCTGTACGTGCTACAAAGAGACAAGACTGCAGTAGATCAAGACAAGACAAAAAATGTTCAAACCTCAAGGTCATTCAAATCCTATGAAGCCCGACATCCCTGATACTGCAAGATTCTCTCTCCCACTCACGTGGTTCTGAAAAATCAAAAGAATCTACTTTATCGGACAGACCACCTGATAGTGCATCAATGAATCAGACTTATACTTCAGCGACTTAACATACAGCCTAACATGGTATTAGTTCAAAGATCTAAAGAATGAAGTCTTTTATCCAACAGATAAAGATCTATCGAACCACATCTTTATCCATCAGTTCTCAAGACAAATCATTCAACGGATACAAATATCTATCAATAGATTTCAACGATCAAATCTCTCCGGTCTATAAAAGAAATTCTCTTTACAAATAGACATAGCGATTACGAGTTCAACAGATCTGAAACAAGAACTTCAAAGAAGCAGAAAGATCTACAACGAGATCGTCTTCATCAACGCATCTCAGATCTTCACAAAAGATTGCAGTGAGCTTACCCAGACCTTGGCAAAACACTCTCTGTGGATTGCTAAGAAGAAAAATGTTGAAAGAGAAGAAGAGATCAGAAACTTCTATAGACAGAGATAGACATCTTGAAGATAGATTTCAGATGTTACCCAAGGAAGATGAAGAGTTGTCTATTTATATTGCATTCATATCTTCATATTTTGTATTTCATTACAAATGCTGTTGATTGTGCAATAATCAATCATCATAGAAGGTCGAGTGCTCTGTACTCAGTCGTTCAGATAAGTTTTATTTGAACAACCTTGAAAATTCTCTTCTCATATCAGTCTCTTGTTCTCGTCTCCTATTGCCCTCTTTACTTAAGAGTTCTTCTATGAATAATTAAGTAAAGATTAAGGCTTGAAAGGAGGAGGACAGAAACTTTACATAGAGGGTCTAGGATGATGTAATATGTAATTTATCTTTGAATAAATTCAGATGTTCTTTCAAATAATTTATCTTTCAGTCTTTACCTCTCTATGAGCTTTTATAAATTCATTTATACTTTGAAAAGCTATTCTCCAATGATTCCTCAAAACTGCATTTGAAAGAAGGATTAAGTGTGTTGTTGTTCTGATCATATATTTGTGTTCAACCACTTAAGACTTCTCTGAATCTAAGCCTTACTATTTCTGCTGCTTAAACTCTTTCAAACAGGCTTTGGATTTACTGGCAGTTATCCAGCAGAGTTCATTACTCAGCTGAGAGCAAGTCTACTGTTAAGTACTACCAGCAGACGTGCTCAACAAGTTAACTGCTCGTGTCGATAAAACCTATGCTTTATATATATACAAAAAGAAAGAAAAGTTTTAATTGGCAACATAGGCTATTCACCCACCCTCTAGCTTATATGAGCAATATTGTGGACCAACATAAAGGAATCGAGGAGCAAACTTTAAACCCTAACCGCGAGAACAAGCATAAATGAACAGGTAGAACCCTCGGTTAGGGTTTTACGTTTCAAACCTGTGAACGGGTCACTAGTTCATAATTTCCTCGATTCCTATCTATGTTTATGTTCAGGTGATCAGTATGAACCCAGAAATTCTAAAGTCTAGATAGGGGGTCTATGAAAAGTGACATCAAGCTGAAATCGAGAGGTCTTAGTTGTGGAACACTCGGAGATATCCCAAAGATCCCCAAAACCTCTAACCTAGGGTTCTAGCAGAGAGGAACTATATATGAAATGGAAATGGATGAACAATTAAGAGAAAAATGTTACCTATTGTGCTTACGGATTTCTAACTTCAACTAGGTTTGGGACCTGATTTGCTGGTCTGATTCTTCGAACAGCGCCGATGATGCAAAGAGGCAACAGAGAGAGAAGAAGGCTCGTGGATTTTGAAGTTTGTTAAACTAACAGAAGGTAGAATGGCAATCCTTTTTATAGATCAAGTGAAGGGCAAAAGGGGAAGAGAAATTACCTATAGACGTGACTTCTCGGACATGCGGTGCTGGAATCGAGGCATCGCATTTAATGCCACCTCAGGAAAGATGTACGCATGCAACAACTCTTCAACCGACGGTTGCACTATCCTGTCAGGTCCATACACGCCTAACATCTGCCCGCCTTACCAGTTGTTGAAGTGATCCCTTATGTTCCATTCTCAAACCTGCTCTACAAGTCTTGTAACGATCATACGATGTACTCTTTGAAACAGGCCACGGTGCTCCTCACTTCGACCTCATATGCTCGCCAAACAAGGAACAAGGGCCCTCTGAGCCACCTGGCTCAAAAGGCCCAAGCACTGGTCATGTGCCAGGCACGCCAATACCTTTGTCACGAACGAATCACGTGCATTCATCATGATCCGAGCTCAACTGATAAGTGAGCAAGGAAAGATCTCTGGCCGCCCAGGCATGTCAAGCAAGTAAACCCCTATGTGTCATCTGGGAGCTAAAATTGTAGCGAGCAAACAGGTGATTTAGCGAGCATAGCCAGCCCGTTTAGTTACATGTTAATGGTCATCTTGAACGTGGGGAGTTAATGCCGGGAAATCCGCCCCCACGTTTCGAGCGTGGTCATGAACGTGCCCGCTTTTCACGCTCATGCACTTAATGTTCAGCTTCCAGCCATCAAGGCTGGGTCTATATAAACCCCTTTGACAGAAGAGGGAAGGTATGCTTATTTTTATAGGCTGAAACTCTGTCAAATTGATATCTCATCCGTGTGTTGATTAATTCTTACACCTGAGTGCATTTGCAGGGAAAGCCCCTTCTTAGTTCATGGTTGCTCTTGATTTATTTGACAGGTTTGGACCTCAAGATAAGTATAGATTGAAAGAGAGATATCCAGTTATTCAAGCCTAGTGTATTCGTTTAATTTGGATACATCATAAGGAAAAAATTGTTAATTTTACCAATGTATTTTGACGAATTTTTACATTTTGCCACTGTACTATTTTTTGAGCCATTTTTACTTTTAAAGATAGATGCAATTTCGTCACTATCCTTAACTGTCATCCAATTTTAACAGAATTAATTTCAGTTGTCTCCCCTAAAGTTTTTTAAAATGTTGGAAGATCCTTAATGAATGTTGATGTTAAAAGGTAAATTGCTTTTTGGTTCATAAATTACAAGGGGGCCATTTTTTCTTTTGCTTTTAAGGGTTAAAAAATATATTATTTTATAAACAGAAAATGAAAGAATGAATGAAATATAAAAGTATAAAAATATAAAAATGCAAATAAGAAGAAACGATATATTAGTTGAATAAAAAATAAAAGAAAAATATTTTAACTAATTGATATATACATTTTAAAGAAAAATATGATAATAATAATATTAAAACATAATAAGTTTAAAGGAAATCTAATCGATGAATAAATTTTGAAAAAAGGTGAATTCATTAAATCTAGTTGTTAACACTCATTCATTGAATATAATTTAATTAGTAAAGAGAATTGACTAAAATTATAAATTATTTTTGTATTACCGTTTCTATGAAAATCCATTATAATTGGGAATTATAAAGATAAGAGTATAAAAGAAAAAAAACTTTTAATTCAACTATAATAGCCACCATGAAAATTGTGATGTGTTAATTATTTTTTTGAATAATACTCTTTTAATTTTAAAAAAATTACAATTTTTTAATGTTATTTGATGATTTATGTCTTATATAATTTAATTAATAATTATTTATAATTTTAGTTAATATTTTTTAGTAATTTATTTATAAATAAATACTTTTTAAATAATTCAATTATTTATTAAAATTTAATTAAATAAATTATTTAATAATTTTTTTATTAATTTAATTTAATAATTATTAAGTAATTTTTTTTAATAATTTATTAATAAAAAAGATAATCACCACCACGGCTCCACACATATGGTAAATCCTCACCGTTCAATATTTTAAGACAATTTAATCTCAGCTAGTAATAGCTTTGTCAATTGTACATAAACTATTAAGCGCTATTGTATTATTGTCATTCTTCTCTTAATTTTATAATTAGACAAAATATATATTTCCTTCTTATTGGCATTTTTATATTTCATTCGTTCTTTCCTTTTTTTTTTTTTGCTCATAAAATATATTTTTTCACCTTTAAAAGAAAAAAAACACTAAAAATTTAAGATCCATAAATCATTTAATTTTTAATTTCAACTATCATTAATCATTTTTCCTACATTTATAAAAACTTTAGGGGAGGCAACTGAAATTAATTTCGTTAAAAATTTTATGCCAGTTAGTGATGATAGCGAAATGGTATCTCCCTTTTCAAATACAATGACAATTTTACTCAAGGTTCTAAAAATCGTTAGGCGGCCGCTAGGCGGTACACTAGGGCCTAGCGCCTAGGGGACTAGTCGGGGCGTAATCGGGGCCTAGGCGGGGCCTAGAATTAAGGCATAATTACCATTTTTTGATAATTTACATCAAAGATCAAAAACATTGAATACAAATTTAATTTTTTTTATATTTGTCATTTTATCAAATATTTGTCTATATTTGTAAAATGAACAAAAATATACAAACCTACCATTAATCTTAATTCTCAACAACCCCAAAGTAATAAACAAGCCAAGTTTATAACTAAAAACAAAAAAAATATTACTATAATTCGCTCCCCATTACCTCCCTCTCTGCCTCACCATTACCACTCCCCCTTCCTTCTCCAGTTCGCCCAATTTTCCTTCTCTGATCACCGCATACCACAAAATCAAAGCTACAAAAATAAATTAAGGTCGGCGAGTGGTTGATTAGGCGGCGACTAAGAAAGTTGTGGCGGTAGAGAGGGGCCTAGCGCCTAGGCGAGGTCTAGACGGAGTTAGGCGGGGAGTTTTAGAACACTGATTTTACTCGAAAAATAATACAGTGTGAAAATGTAAAAATTGGTTAAAATATAATGGTAAAATTAACCATTTTTCCCAGGTTTTAAGGTGTGGTCGAGTATAAATTATATATTGGTGTATAGTACAACATTTTAATGATTAATTAATGCATTAATTTTGTGAATGAATTTTGTTATTCTAGTATTAATATTTCAATATTTTATGAATCTACCATAAATAAACCTTTCATAATAGATGCATCATTTCTTGGTAAAGCACATTGCAAAAGTCTTTAACCATATCTTATAGTTTTGACGATGGCGAATCTCTCTTCAACCATTGGCACCTTCTTTGTCCTCCAATGTCTTATAGGTATGTTATCATATATACATATAGTTTTATATATAAAGTAAATCTCTTGTAAAATCGTTTTACAAATCTTAATTTGTAAGATAGAAAACAAAATGTTTCTAGAATTTTTTTATCCAATCTCCCACATCCCATCCCACCAACAAATGGTGGGTCTGATAAAAAAGATCTGTTTTATAGAAAATACATGTAAAACTGTCTTTCATAAGTTTTTTTCCTTATACATATAGTGCTTTCTATTTTGAGAAAAAAAAGATTGTGCAACAAAATCAGTCTACATAATTGATTTACACAAGTTTTAAGGTGTTGTCGATTATAAATATACTCCCTCCGTTCCCAAATTATTGTCATGTTTTACCTTTATTTTTTCACTTTATTTTAATTATGAACCACATATGCATGAGTTTTAAAGTAAACTACACATCAAATTAATATTAATAATAAAGGTAAAACATGACAATAATTGATTTACACCTGTTCTAGATATCCTTTGATTAGTGCTTTCTATTTTGAGAAAAAAAGGATTGTGCAACAAAATCAGTCTACATAATTGATTTACACAAGTTTTAAGGTGTTGTCGATTATAAGTATACTCCCTCCGTTCCCAAATTATTGTCATGTTTTATCTTTATTTTTTTATTTTATTTTAATTATGGACCACATATGTATGAGTTTTAAAGTAAACTACACATCAAATTAATATTAATAATCCAATCAAATATGTTTTCTTAAACCATGCGTTAAGTCCACCAAAACGATAATTTAGAAACGGATGGAGTGTATAGTTGTATATTACAACATTTTTAATGCTTAATGCACTAATTTTCTGAATGAGTTTTGTTGTTCTAGTATTATTTCAATATTTTAAGAATCTACGTTCACCAAATGCACAAATTTTGTGAATGAATTTTGTTGTTCTAGTATTATGAATATGTTTTGTTAATTATGTTGAGTCAAACAAAACACTCTTTTAAGAATAGAATAAAAACATTTTTTAGTTTTGAAAAAAATATATCATATTGATCCCCATTTATGGTAGGAAATAAAATGCATATTATGATTTTGATCCCCATTGAAGACAACTTGAGATAATACCATATAATTTCCTATATCCTAAAATGCATATTATGATTTTGACTAGGTTTGGTAATTGGGTAGGTTGGGTTGGGTTGGAATGGGTAATGAGTTGAAACAGATCGAAACTTATTAGAACACAAATATCAAACGAGTTGAAATGAGTTGGGTCAGAATAAGTCGGGTTGAAACGGGTGACAGGTTAAAGCGGGTCGGCCCGTCTCAACCCAAAAATTTCCCCCTAAAAACATCAATTTATGGCATAAAAAGTCACAGGTCGAAATAGGTAACGGGTCTGACCCACTTTAACCCGACACAATCCAACCCATTAATATCATTGGATCGAAACGGGGTACCCGCTTCAACCCAAAAATATTAATAGGTTGGGTTGGGTTTGGTGGATTAATGGATAATGAGTTATAATTGTCAGACTTAATTTTAACATTACCCGTTTCATCATTATTGACATCAATGTTGTTGACATCATCACATCACGTCGTGTTTAGGTAAACTAGTGATACACTCGTGCGTTGCACGGTCTGCACACAAATGTAAAATCATATACTCAATTAAAGTTGAATAATATACAATTAAAAACTTTAATATGCACAAAATAAATAAACTATAATAAACAGTAAAATAAAAGAAAACAATTACATAAATTTGAAAAAAATATATTATAAATTCGGAATACTTCTTTATATACAACATTTATCGTTGAATATGTACAATTATTACGACTATCACTAATACATAATAAAATTCGAAGTAAATAAAATAACTAATACGTTGATATAAATAAAAATAAATAAAAAATTAATGCTAACAAAATAGACAAATAATTGTAACGAAATATTATAAATTCGATATATATAAATTAGTTAAATAATTTTAACGCAAAGATTAAGATTATGATATATATGTTATCTAGTAATATTACCGAAGTTCCAACATTCATTCAACACATGATTAACATTTATAAAACATTTGATTTCATTTAAAAATTCATAAGTATAAATATGTTTCAAAGAAACAACATTTCGATATTAAAAAAAAAGATTTTAAAAAAAGATAAAATTTGGGACGGACTTATCCTTGATTATGCTATTTGAACAATTAAAATACAAAAGATTAAGATGGGCCCGATATGTCCTTGACTCAATCCCTTTTATTTTGTAAGATATAAATTACACCATAACGATAATTAGGGGTGAGCAAATTTTTGGGGGTGAAATTAGGTTGGTCCTTTTTAAAAAGTTTTCAAGGCAATTTTTTGGGAGAAAATACTACGATATCCTTAATGAAATACACGTACGCGCAAATTATCATTTCATGCACCGATTTTGCATCACAATGCACAAATCGAATCTTATTTGTACATCGGGATTTTAGGCATCATCGATTTTACATCACAATCCAAGAAATAAAATCCAATTTAAGGATCGAGAATCCAATTTGTGCATCAGAACCCCAAATTGAAACCAATTTATGGATCGCAAATCCAATTTGTGTATCACGATTCAAATTAATGCATTGTGATTAACAAATTGATGCATCACAGTGTGTTGAGTAAGTGATCCTTAGCGCGCCTCTGGCTGATTAATAGTGTATATATATATATATATATATATATATATATATATATATATATTAAATAGTCAAATACAAACTGTTTGCTATATCTAATAAAAAAAAGGAATTGAAGTTGAAATAACAGACTTTAAACAGAACCTTTAACACTAAAAAATTAGCAATAACATATTATGTAACATAATTTTTATACAACTATTCAATAACAAAAGTTATTGAGTCTAGATTCTTAGTATGCCTTGGAAGAAGTCCTATAACAGAAAGTTAATATTTCGCTAGGTCCCCTTCCCTTTTTTTAAATAAAATATTGAGAGAAATTTGTATGATACAAATTTGAATTTCGATTATTATTAAAAAAAAAAAAAGAGAGTTTAATTTAAGGAAGTATGGAAAATATACATATCTTATAGTTAATTAATTATATCCAAGTACATATCAATATACATCTTTACTTTAAAAAACAGTTTATAAAAATAGAAACTTAGATCTATATCTGATAAATTTTTTAAGCATATGATTATTTTTTTCCAATTTGTTTTTCAAAGTGGATAAAAAAAATTCTGATCCCAACTTTTTATGTTGGACATAGGTTTTATAAATTTAATTTTGACAAAAATGGAAAACTAAACATCAGTTATGTACTTTTTAACTTCGGATCTGATGAAAATGGAGAAAAACATCTTAAATCTGTATATTTTGGTAAATATTTGAAAGTTCAAATTAACCTTGGCCTATTACCGATTAAGTTGAATAAATATATATCTTTTGTAAACTAACTTTAATAGGTTAAAGTTTTTTTTGCAAATATTAGACCTGAATTTTTAAACATGTAGGCTGGTTAAATATACTAAGATTTTTATTTGTTAATTTAGGTTTTTTTTTTTTTTGCATATATTATACCTGGATTTTTAAACATGTTGGCTAGACAAATATATTAAGAATTTTATTTTTTAGCTTCAGATTTGATTAAAATGGATTAGAAAAAATCTCATATATATATGTATATATTTTTTATTTATCTATTTTTTGATTGGTAAGTGTGACCCCTAGTCTTGCCATCTCTCCCACCCATTGGGTCAGATATATATTTATTTTCTTAAAAAATTGTTAATTATTTGTTCAATCTAACCTTAGCAAATATCCGATCTATAGATTTTACATATAAAATTACTTGAATTTTTATAAGTATTTGAAGGTTAAACACAAAATATTTGAATGACAATAGAAGTAGTGCATATGCTTTATACGATAACTATTTTTCTGGACTATTACCATTATCGGTGGCAAGTAAATGTTAATAGTAAATTTATTGTAGATATTCAGTTACTAATTTGTCTTTTCTATTTAATAATTTATATGAAATTGTCCGTATATTTCATAATATGTCATAGTTATGTATGTTTATATTACTGTTGTATGGAGTAAATTATTTGAAATCTGACTGTTGTATAATTTATTGATATTATTGATATAGAAACTTGTTATAAATATAGAATATTTTTTTTTGGAATAATAAAAATACCTAAGCACCTCGAACAACAAACTGGTTCTAAAAATCTTTAAATTTTAGAACTAAAAAGAATCTAAAATTTATAAGAATGAAGAAGAATTAAACTTTTCATAAAACTCATCATATTACTCATAAATTAAGCTTCAAAACATCTAAACAAAATGATTTGTTTCAAAATATTTATTGTATTTAGTTTATACACTTCATACGGTTGCAAATAACTATGGTTGACAATCATTTTATATACTCCTTGAAGAAACATTAATTTAATGCAAGTGTTCTTTTACTAATTTGTTTTTGTCTATTAACAAATTTATCTGATATCTATCTTTTATATTTCTTATTACATCGATGAATAACTTTTAAATAAAGTTAGTTAAAATATTAAAGATTTCATGAGGTAATGATAATATTTTATGTTGAATAATACATTATTTAGTAAGCTTGTTAAAGTAATTCGTTTTTTACTAAACGAAAAAAATATTATCATTATTTTAGACGTTTACCAAAAATATTTCTTTAGTAAACCATTAACTAATTCATTTGTGATGGGAAGTAACTATGCTACTTTGATTTATGGTTTTAAATTGATTTGAATAATTCTGTATTGTAATTATTTGTCAAGACTATTATTAATAGTGGTGACAAATAATTTATATTGAATCGACTGTTTCATCATTTAATCTTATTTCTGAGAGTTTATATTACTGTGGTAAAGATTTAGAAGCCAATATGTCAATTACAAATACAAAATATATATATATATATATAATTAAAAAAAATGTAAAATCAGATATAGAATAAATTATTCAATATTTGATATTGTATTTTTTGTCATTTTGTAAATCATATTGATCCTATACTAAATATTATACAATTTGTTTATATTAAATGCACTAAAGATATTTGTAAAGTAATTTGAATCTGAAGAGTTGTTGTCAACTTCATTAATTGATTTTCATTTCAATTTCTAAAAAAAAAAATATGTCAAATATACTAATTATAAATTTTCTAAATTTGGAAAGTTACTTTTGACAAGATATTTTCATTATTTGTTCCCCTCCTTTCTAATATATGTGTAGATAGTTTGAAAGTCAACTTTCCTTATGATGCATGCAGGCATTTTGTTCATGTCGACAATGGAAGGGAATGATTTTGGTTCAATAAAAACCAAGCATCCCAATGATGGGTGTATTGGATGTGCTCCCCCATCTCCTCCAAAACCCCCAGCTCCTTACATACCCCCAACGATAAGGAACTGCAATGGAGGATTAGGGCGTTGCAGAGCTGCTTGTCAGACCGATTGTTGCAACAACATGTGTGCTGCAAAGTTTAAAAATGGCATTGGGTACTGTGATGACAGCCTAGGTTTTGCTAACTCATTGTGTCAATGCCAATATACATGTTAAAGTATAAAATGATAGGAATTTCAAGATGGTTTTTACTTTTTATGGTTTATATTTATATCTTAATGTATTTATGATTATATAAATAAGAAATTCCACCCATAAGGACATCTTAATATTTGTTGATAAAGTTTTTGTACAACCCAAAGAGTTGGTTGGAACTTGATGACTACTACTAAGTCCATGTGGTGGAGCTCAGTACCTCGAGCCATCGATGCTGACACGTATTTACTACTTCTTTTGTTTCGGTTAAAGAGTTTACCATTTTATTTTGAGATGTTTTACTTAAAGAGTTCGTTTTCAAAAATTAAAGCGTAAAGTGCCATTTTATTAATAATGATGAGAATTGTTATCATTCACAAGACTATAAGCACATGAATCAAGCTACAAAGACAGTAATCAAAGGCAAGAGACTCTGCAGTACTAATGTCAAAATAGGAGGGTAGGAATTAGAAATATTAAATCAGTTAATTTCCGTTAGGATTTGTTTTCCTTTTCCTTAAAGGATTATGTTTCCTTTCCTAAATCTGGTCTATCTCTGTAACTTTATATAAACTCTTTCAGTTGTTCTTTCTAATCAATTAAAAAGGAATACAAAATGTATTACTCTAATTTATGCATACTCAATACTCAAATTTGTATGGTATCAGAGCCTTAATCAAAAGGAACTACCCATTCTTTTCATGTATAAGGAAGGATTCTGTTTGGCAATCAACTACAATTTCGTTCCTTCTCTTCTTTGTCTTTTTTCTTCATCATGTCTAAAACAAAGCAAGGGATCGATGAAGGAAATTTCAAATCCAAAACAAAAGATAATCCTTCTATCGATATGTATGACTTACCAGAATCAAATCTTCAATTACATTCTGGACATCCTCTATACTTACATCCTAATAACCATCCAGGTATGAATCTAGTCTCTAAAGTACTAAGTGATACTAATTTTACTCAATGAAATTTTTTTTGTCTCCATAGCTCTTTCTGTCAAAAATAAACTAAGAATGGTCAATGGTCTCAATACAAGACCTCCCCCTCAATCCAAATATATATATGCTTGAGATAGAGGCAATAGCATGATTGTATCTTGGCTTTTAAACTCATTTAATTCCCAAATTAGACAAAGTGTTGTCTATTTCTCTACTG
Source organism: Codonopsis lanceolata (assembly GCA_013146195.2). NCBI lineage: Eukaryota > Viridiplantae > Streptophyta > Magnoliopsida > Asterales > Campanulaceae > Codonopsis > Codonopsis lanceolata. Next base: position 11,527,033 of record CM028378.1, on the reverse strand, counting down.
CATATGAAATATGGGAACATATTTTAACAAGGTACTCCCAAAGTGATGCACCAAAAAATTTCCACGTCAAAAAGAGTATTATGTTGTGTTCACAAGGAGGATTAAGTGTGATTGCCTACTTCGCCAAATTCAAAGGTTCATGGGATGAACTCTCTAATCTTCTTCAACTACCCAAATGTGTCTGCAACTGTACCTGTGGAGTAACCAAACTGCAAGAAGAATGTGAGCATGTATCCAAACTGACTCAATTTCTCATGGGACTGTCAGATCTCTACACTGATGTAAGGGGACAAATCTTGAGAATGACTCCATTTCCCTCAATCTCCAAAGCTGTTTCTATGCTTGTGCAAAAAGAAGGGCAAAGGCAACATGTTAATCCTGAAGGCACACCTATTTCCTTGGATGTCAAAAACAACAATTCTGCAAACAACAACTATACCAGGTATTCAAAAGGCAAGAATCCAGGAAACACACCAAACCACTCCCAAAAAGGCAAATTCTTCTGTGACTTTTGCCATGGTGACTCCCACACCAAAGATAAATGCTTCTTTGTTCATGGTTTCTCTCTCGGTATGATTACTCCACTGAACCTTGACATATGGAATAATTCATTTCCTCAATACTTGATCTTTCCGGTCAACAATTCGGATTGGCTCCTCATCATAACTTAGGTCTTTCCGAAATTTTAACGGTTCGTACTCAATCACATGGTTTGGATCCGAGACATACTTCCTTAGCATCGACACATGAAATACGTTGTGCACTCTAGATAGTGTAGGCGGAAAGGCTAGTCTGTAAGCAACCTTACCAACTCTCTCTAGTATTTCAAATGGTCCCACAAATCTTGGACTAAGCTTGCCCCGAATACCAAACCTTATGACCCCTATTGTGGGTGAGATTTTAAAGAATACATGGTCCCCCACTTTAAATTCGAGCCCGTGTCGACTGTTGTCTGCATAAGACTTTTGTCGGCTCTGAGCTATAAGAAGTCGTTTTCAAATCAACTGTATTTTTTCCGAAGTAACTTGCACCAACTCCGGTCCTATTAGTTTCCTTTCGCCCACCTCATCCCAACAATTAGGCGATCTGTATTTCCGTCCATACAGTGCTTCATAGGGTGCCATACCAATACTTGCATGGAAATTGTTATTGTAGGTAAACTCCACCAAAGATAAGTGATCATCTCAATTACCTTGCAAATCCAACACACATGCTCGAAGCATATCTTCCAAAGTTTGTATAGTCCGCTCTGACTGACCGTATGTCTGTAGGTGAAAAGTTGTACTCATACTCAAATTTGTACCCAATGCTTTCTGTAGGCTACCCCAAAACTTTGAGGTGAATATAGCATCATGATCCGACACTATCGAGATTGGTACTCCATGCAGACGAACAATCTCATCGATGTACAACTTTGCCAACCTTTCCATTGAGTCCATAATTTTAAACGCCAGGAAATGTGTGGACTTGGTCAATCTATCCATAATGACCCAAATTGAATTATGACATTTTAACGTTCTGGGCAACCCTACCACGAAATCCATAGTGATATGCTCCCACTTCCATTCAGGTATCATCAAAGACTGCAACAATCCACAGGTTTCTAATGCTCTGTCTTCACTTGCTGACATACAAGGCACTTAGTCACAAACTCGGCTATCTCCTCTACATATTCTCCCATAAAAAAAGTGTCACGCATTTCTCGATACATCTTTGTACTACCCGGTGTATGGAAAACCTCGAATTATGAGCGTCTTCTAAAATCTGTCTTTTCAATTCTGGATCTGATGGAACACAAATTATTGACCCAAAATGAAGGACATCATCATTATCCTGCCGAAAATCTATTCGGTCACCATCTTCCAACCCTAAGGAGATCTTTACCAACTTTGGATCCACTGCATGTGCTGCTTTAATATTTTCTAACAGGATGGCTGAACACTCAAGTATGCCAAAAAGTCATCGCCACTGCGAACCCTAACTTCAATTCCCATCGAGTCGAGATCGTCCAAGATCCTCTTTTCCTTAGTTATCAAAGTTGCCAAACTTCCCTTATTCTTACGAATCAAGGCGTCAGCCACCACATTGGCCTTTCCAAGGTGATACAATATCGTGAAATCATAATCTTTCAATAACTCCAACCATCTCCGTTGCCGCATGTTCAACTCTTTCCGAGTGAATATGTACTTCAAACTCTTATGATCGTGTAAATTTCGTATGTCTCGCCATATAAATAATGCCTTTAAATTTTTAACGCAAAGACCACTGCTGCCAGTTCTAAGTCATGTGTTGGGTAGTTCCGTTTATAGTTCTTCAACTGCCGGGAAGCGTAAGCAATTACCTTCTCATTCTGCATTAGCACACAACCCAGACCTTTTTGCGAAGCATCACTATAAACTGCAAATCCTCACGCCACTGATGGTAAAGCAAGGATTGGGGCTGACACTAATCGATTGTTCAACCCTTGAAAGCTGGTCTCACACTCAGTTGTCCACACAAACTTCGTGTTTTTCTCCGTAAGTTGAGACAACGACCCTGCTATTTTTGAAAAGCCCTCAACAAACCGACAATAATATATACCCTGTTAAACCCAAGAAACTACGAACTTCAGTAACAGTCGTGGGTCCCTCCCATTTCACCACGGCTTCTATTTTGGCTGGGTCCATAGAAATGCCCTCCTTTGAGACCACATGTCCCAAGAAGACTACCTTTTCCAACCAAAATTCACATTTTTTGAACTTAGCGTACAATTTCTCTTCCCTTAAAATTTGTAGTACTGTTCTCAAATGTTGTTCATGCTCCTCTCGAATCTTAGAGTAGATCAAGAAGTCATCAATGAATACTATCATACATCGATCAAGAAACTGCTTGAATACCCTATTCATCAAATCCATAAATGAAGCTAGGGCATTCATCAACCCGAATGGCATAACCAAAAACTCGTAGTGCACGCTATTTTGAAATATCTTCTTTCCTGACCCTTAGTTGATGATAGCCTGAACGAAGATCTATCTTGGAGAAATAACAAAAACCTTGTAACTGATCAAACAGATCATCAATGCGAGGCAACGGGTACTTCTTTTTCACCGTGATCCAATTCAACTTGTGGTAGTCAATACATAGCCTCATAGATTCGTCCTTCTTCTTCACGAAAATACCAGAGCACCCCAAGGCGATATGCTTGGCCTGATCAGTTCCTTCTCCAATAGCTCTTGTAACTGGGCTTCTTCAACTCCTTTAATTCTGATGGTGCCATCCTATATGGTGTCTTCGAGATGGGCGCCGTCCCAGGCAGCAAATCAATCCCAAACTCTATTTCTCGGTCTGGTGGAAGGTCAGGTAGGTCTTCTGGGAAAACATCCGAAAATTCTCTAACCACTGAAAGTGATTTTAAGGTGACCCTTTCTTTATTGGTGTCGATGATGGAGGCTAAGTAACCCTGACATCCTTTTCTCAAGAGTCGCCTCGCCCGTAACGACAAAATGAGGCCCGACAAAACCACTGGTTTAGACCCCTTAAACTGGAACTCTTGTTCACCTGGAATACAAAACACTACCTCTTTTTCAAAACAATTGACCCTAGCGTGATAAAAGGCTAACCAATCCATCCCTAAAATCAAATCAAAATCTTGCATGTCTAAAGGAATCAAATCAATAGGCATTTCTCTATCCTATATTTCAAAGAACAAGATCTAAATACTAAAGTGATAGGGATGGATTCTTTCATCGGGGTGTCAATAATCAAATCCTCATCTAAGTTCTAGGGTGACAATTTCATCCGACGTGCAAACGAAACAGATATAAAAGAGCGGGTGGTACCGGGATCAATCAAAACATAAACATTACTAGAATACAATTGCATGGTACATGTTACCACATCATTTATTGCCCGAGCATCTTTGGCAATCATAGCATACACACGTCCATGCTGCGGGGATTGGTTAGGTGAACCCCAACCCAGCACCACAGCCTGAACTAGTGGTGAAAGACCCATTTGGATATCTTCCAAAAGAGAACATCGTATGGTGTTAGATAAAATGGAATTATCAAAGGAGTTTTTTTTTTTGAATTCCACAATACTAATTACTCGTTTACAAAAAAAAAACAATTTCTAAATTCATAAGAACAAATCAAATCAATATCAAATACTAAGGAGGATGTTATGATCACCTACGCAGTCGTTTTAGATACAAACAAATGGTGGCTCCAAGGAACCTCAATATCAAAGCACCCCAAAGGGGTCAAAAGCAAAATGATATATCCGGACTACCCCACCATAGTTCATATGGTATAGTGTCTCCTTAACATGCTAAATGGTCATTCTAGTTGTCTTAGTGATCATCACAGAGTTTTTCAAATTAAAATAATTACGTATTCAACAAAATCAAATGCAAATGATAACCGAATAAAATGTCACACGTCGTGTTTAAACAATTTTGTGATATTCATAAAGTAATTCACAATTAAAAATAACGAAAGAACGGATACGACGGGATTTCAAATTCAAATACCAACCAAAGGTTGGCACACGATTTCAAAGAAAGGTAAATGCCAAAGAAATAACGGAAGCCTAACAATTTGGAATAAATAATTGAAATAACCTAAGTGACACATATTCCCTTACCTTAGTAATGCTGCAAAAATTAGTTTGAGCACAACGAACCGCTACCCGCGTTTATTTGAATCTAAATTATCATAATACAAATACAATTCTGAATTTAGGGACATTCTAGTAACTTTTAAAATTCAATACATAATTAACAATCTCTAAATATAACATTATTATAATTATATAAGGTCTATTTCTAACTGTTGTAGCTTGATGGTAAGTTTCTGAAAGTATAAAAACTTATTAATTCAATCTTCAAAGTTAGGGGATGAATCTGTAAAACAGATTCATCACTCATGTTCACCGAAATCTATCTTGGTTTCCCCTTTTTTTGTGTGAATGATTTTGACTTTCAACTTCATAAAATAGTGTATATATATATATGTTAACATTATTTCTTTCCTTCATCCAGTACTTCACTCCTTATTCTTCTTTGTTTGTTTCTCTTTTCATCCAAAATTCCGTCCTTTATGTTTCTTCTTCTTCTTCTTCTTCTTCTTTTCTTCGGTCTACACAATTGTTCTTCTGCTTGGGTTTTTTTTTCAATGAAACAACCAAACGAAGACCCATTTGCAGAATTCAATTGCAGAACCGATTTATAGGTTATCCCCATAGAACTCAGTTACATATTGGACCTCAAATTTTTTGAATTCAAGGACGATAATATTTGAAACTAAATTTCATATTCCGTCCATGCTTTCTTCTTCGATCTCTAAACACCCATACACTTACATATATATACTCAATCTCTGCCTATCTTTCTTTGTATAACAACATTCGCAAAGGAGTTCAAGTTACCAACAACATGTAAATCGAACGTACTATGCTTCAGAAGGAGTATTACTTACCTCGGTTCCGCATTGTGTTACAATCGGCGAGCTTTCCTTCCTCTTCCGCCGTCCTTCTCCCGTTCGTCTTCTTGGTAACTTCTCTCATGATTTTCGGCTCTCTCTCTCTCTCTCTCTCTCTCTCTCTCTCTCTGTGCCTAGATTGGAAAGTGATTTTCTTCATCTCTTTCCCTTTTTATTTCCAAGGAGAGTCTGTTGCTTTGCCCACCGATTTGTCTCCACTGTTTCCCCTTCTGGTAATTCTCTTTCTCGGTTGAGTCTACGTCTCCACCTTTTCTGTTTACTTTTATTTTATTCCTTTTTTTTCACCACTATTGTTATTTTACTAATCCTAATGGGCCAAGCTCAAATTAAAAGATCTCACTGATCAAAGCCCATGCAAAATAAACAAGATCCAACTTTGAGTTTTTATCATTAAATCACTAATAGGCCCAAAAGATATTAAAGTTTGCGCAAAACAAATTACAATACTAATAATATAATCAATATTTTTATTCAAAATTTGGGTATATTACAATCTAAACCATTATAAAACAATTAATCAACACCCAAAGGAATAAAATTCAATCAGAAACCACAATATTATGCATCCAAAAATATTTATTAATTCACAAAAAATTTAATATCACAAATAATTTAGATTCCCAATAACTCAGCATTATCGACTCTGATACAACTTGTTGATATTGCCTTGTGAAAATAATATCAATCCCACGACAATTCATGTTGGATTATCAATAATGAAGGAACGAAAAGCTGAAGCGAACATGAATCCATAATTAATTTGCTTAGATTGTTTTTGTTTTTTAGAAGTGGTAATTACAACTCAAAATCTGTTAATTCATTAAACCCGATTTGAAAATTATCCGACCCGTTATTTTTTTGGTCGAAATGGGTTACCCATTTTTACCCAAAAAATTAACGGGTCGATTTGGGTCGGGTTAAAGTGAGTCGAACCAGTTACCCATTTCGACCCTTTTTTTGGCTTTATAAATGTAGGTTTTTTTATGGAACGTTACCCATTTTGACACAACCCATTGCAACCCATTTAATATTAGGTCATAATGAGCAACTACTCATTTCAATATGTTACCCGTTTCGACCCAACGCAATCCAACCCACCCAATCGCCAACCCTATTGTTTTTATACCACCTAAATATAGGTTGAGACATAACTCGTCTTTAGGAAAAATTTATTTGATCTCTCAAAAAAATTGAAAATCTCCTAATCGTATCCAGTGTTCTAAAACTCCCCACCTAGCTCCGGCCAAGCCGACACCTACGTCAAACCCCGGCAACCTTAATTTATTTTTATAGATTTCATTTTGTCGCGTGCAGTGGCCGGAGAAGGAAGGGGAAGTGGTAATGTTGAAGAAGAGAGGGAGGTGGAAAGAAAAGGGGTTTGATTATGTGAATATTCGGTGCGCTGAGAAAGCTAATATATTAAAGAGTTAGATTTATGAGGAAAGAGATTGGAGGATGAAAAAATGAGTAGAGTCGGTCTGTCGGAGAGAGAGCGGAGAAAACAAAAGAAAGGAAGAAAAAAGGATTGCCGGTTGTAGACACCCCAATTTCGTACCCCTGATATGTGACTGACATAAAATATCAAGAACTGTTAAAACTTAACAAATGTCAAGTTGCAGGAGTCAAAATGCGAAAGGAAAAGAAGGATGCGCGAAACAGTGAACTGCAGGGGGTGAAAGTGCAAAAAATTGAAAGATAAAAAGTTGGCTGGTGCCGCACCAAGGCCCCTCGGTGCCGCACCAAGGGTTCCCTTGTTGGCACCGAGCCTTTCACTGTAGCGTCTCTCAGAAAGAAATTGTACAAGCTTCGAAGCACAAGGTCCAAGCGGCTGATGCAGGGGAAACAAACTCAGAAATTCCGGACGCGTCCCTGCTCCTCAGTATAAATAGAGGTCTCGGCCTCCCATTTTCAGTGTTCATGTCCGCGATTTGTGATCGCAACGAAGCCCTGTCCCTTCGTCTTCAACGATAGAAATAGTACGAGAGGTGCGAGATAGGTGAGTGGAAGCCCCTAGAGTCTCCAAACCCCGTCCAAACTGTAACACCCCGCTCCTTGGTTAGCTCGGTTTGCGTTCCATACTTGCACTTCTTCCTTTGTCAACTGTATGTTTGGTTTGCGAGAGGGTCTAGATATGTATGAGAGACCACATTAAGACCAAAACACTATTAAGAGATGCCATATAGTTGTTGACTTGCTAAAGTCACAAGCCGTGACTCGACGATAGTCGGAATACGACGCGATTGAGGGTTTGTTTGCGTTTTGCGTTCGTGACTTCGGTCTGGTCCTAGACCTTTACAAGATGATTGATTAACATGTTTATATGTGTTAGACTTCAAGTTGGAGGTGTTCCTTAAGTCTATCGATGATTTGGAAGCTTTGGAGATAGCGTTCGTCTCTATTGCGTAGTTCGGGGATCGAGTCGCGTAATCGTCCCTCCTTTGGAGTTCTTATTTCCCTAGTTGTTATTCAACTTTCTAGAAGTATTTAAGCTTCTTCATTAGTCCTTAGACTTGCCTTAAAGTCTCCTTTCATTGCACGTTCAATTGCTAGTTCATTCGTCGTTCCGGTTGCACGTTGTTACACCTCTTCCCGGTTTCGCTCTGAGTTGTTTCGGGAGTTGTTTCGGGCGTCATTTGTGAGTGTTCTAAGGGAGTTCTAGACCTACTTTGGATGAGGTTTGAACCTTGTTAGGTTTGGTTATGTGTTTGGGGGTCTTTTCGGTTGAATTTTGAGCCATTTCGGGTCTGCCGGGCTTGCCCTCGCAAGGTGGAATGGCCTTGCCCCCACAAGATCAATGAAAGAAGTCTCCTAGAGTTGCTGGAGAGCTTGCGGTCGCAAGCTATAGGGGACCTTGCGACCGCAAGGTGCCCCGATCCTGTTTTGCCCTGTTCTGTGTTTTGACGAGAAATGTCTATCCTACCCTCATTAAACCCCCTCTAAACCCTCTCTAACCTCCCATACTTAGCCCTAAACATGTCCTAACATTAGTTGGAAGTTAATTAAGGTTAGATTAGTGATTGATTAATCCTAATCTCTACTAATTGTACCAAGGAATTCCCTATCTTGCCCTCTTGGTTTGAGGAGGTATAAAAGCCAAATCCCTTTGCAATTTTCTGAAAACCCTCTTCATTTCTTCTCTTCTTCCATACGTATTAGAGAGATAAAGGGGCTTGGAGATTTTTGAGCCCTAGCTTCATTCTTCCCTCGATCCAAGACGATCCAACCGTCCGATTGCCTTCAAACTTCAGATTCGTGAAGCCCTCGACGTGTAGAACAAGTTCACCGATCGGATTTGCGTTCTTTGGAGTTTTCATCCGAGCTAGGTAAGTTACATTCTTTTGATTTTGGTTCATTGGCCCTAAGAAAAACAACCTATATGCTATTTGTGGGCAATGAACACTTGATATGCTATGTGTGCCCATTTTGGGGATTTTTGGAGGTATGAACTTGTCAATGCCATGTGTAGGATGATTTGGATGATGTTGTGTGTTGAGAGAAATGGGTTATACCTTTGTTAAGGTTTTTTATGAATTTTAGGGCTTGGGAATCAAGCCCGAATTATTTTGGAAATTGTTATAAATTGAAGAGGATGATTTATGTTGGGTTTTGTTGCGAATTTTAGGGCTTGAGAATCAAGCCCAAATTATTGGAGAAATTGTTGTTAATTAAAGTGGGTGTTAATGTTGAGGTTGATGAAGGGTGTAAATAATGAAACTTAGTAATTAGACTCAACGGAGTCGTAATAAGTTCAATAATGTGTTAATGAACTCGAGTTGAAATCCTACGACATTTGGGTTTCATTTGACTATAATTATGATGAGTTCTTAGATTTCTAGGCTTGGGAATCAAGCCGAATGGATTTTGGAATTTTGTTGTTTATATGAATGAAATGTTTAATTGTGGGATTATGAAACACATAAAGGATGAAAGGTAGAAGTAAGACTCAACGGAGTCGTTGTAAGATCAATAATATGATAATGAGCCTTTGGTTGAAACCCTACGATGTTCGGGTTTGGTTGGTTATAACGGTGAGCACTCGAGCATCTCGACTTGTGACCAATTGAGACACCTACGTTATAGAGATTTATTAGGGGATTTATTTAGAGCGTGCTCGGGAGAACACGGTACATTAAAGACCAACCTATGGTCTCGAGTATGGTTGAAAAATAATTGTTGAGTGAGTTCTCACTTTTGGGGAAAATTGATCGGTTACACATGAACATTCTTGTGGGTTAAGACTACGGTGTAGTCTTTGGTTTGATTTCAAGTAGAGGTCCATTGTAGACCTCATAATATGATTCTTGGTGGGTTCATACTATTCTTGATTTAATTGGTGACTTGAGATCTTTTAAGATTATTTGGCTGTGAGCAATGTATTTGCCTTGACTTGATTTATGGTAGAGAATAATAACCTACTTGGTCGGATGAGTTCGCTCTTGTCGAATTCATTCCTTATTTGTTTATATTGAGTAAATACATACTTGAACATTTGGTCGGACGGGTCCGCTCTTGTCGAATCCGATCCTTATTTGGTCTTGACGAGTAAACATCTACTTGTGCATTGCATTAAGTCCAGCTGGCACTATTTGGTTTGATTTTTATGTCAGGGTGGGACGATACATCGCCTATACGAATCGTCAGATTCGTATTCGCTATGGATCGCCGCACTGAGACCTCACACACCCTCCATTGTAGGCCGCAATGGGGAAGTAGCCCCTTTCTTTGTAACAATACGTGCGTCGCTATTAGCCGGCGGAGTTCGGTATATCGATGCGAAGACACGAGCATCGTAGTCACGATATTGGGTAACAGTGTTTTTCTTGCAGGAGCTACGTAGCGGCCGGGCCCATAACATATCCTATTGTGATGTTTAATACTCGCACTTATGTGAATAATGTGCTAAGTGCAAATCTGTGATCATTTGAGGGTTAGACCCATGGTTTTATTATTGAGGACTAGGCCCATATTCTGGTTGTACATGATTATTGTTGGTATACTATTAAGATGCCATGATTTTGTACATGCTTATGCATTATGCCATGCCACGTCATGTTATGCCATACAACTGCATTTAGTAACTTACTGGGTCATTATGACTCACTCCGTGTGTTTGTTTTCCTTAGTGTGTGTGCAATGAGCTCGTTAGTGCGCGTTGCAGCTTCGGGAGTATGTTTGATAACAAGTGGTCTTCCGGGCAATAGTTTGGTGTTATTATTAATATTATTGTATTTATTCATCTTGTGAGACACGAATGTAAAGTTATGTAAACTTTACTTGGGTAGTTATGTTAGCATTTTATTATCGTATTATTTTGGGAGCCGACTTGTTTAGTCGAGCTATTGTATTTATTTAGAAGTTTATTCAGTTGTCTTCTCGAGCAAGGTTTTAGCTCGCGTATTCTAGTATTGTTGTTATTGTCATCTCCGACGACTTTAGTCGAGAGACTTGGGTTTAGTTGCTAGAATTTAAATATCTTACTCGTTTAGTTGATTTGTCCCTCCGGCATGTTGTAGCCGTTGAGTGGTTGTTTATCAGGTTGGTATTTGTTGATTCGCCGGCCTTTGGTTGCCGATGGTTTGTTGCCCGTGCGCAATGTTGCGTCACGCGAGTCGTAGATTTGTCGAGAGATAGTTGTCTCTCAGCCTTGTGTTCCTTGTTTTTTTTTATTATAGGCTTTGGTCCCACTTATGGTTCGCTTCCGCAGGTGTTGATTTTTATTATTCTGTATCGCCGTTATGGCCTTATATTCCTGTTTTGAGCTTGATGGCTCAACTCTTGACTCGCACCATTATGCTTAGCAGATGCTTGTCCGTCTTTTAGCTTGTCTTGACGGCATGACCTTGGGATTTCGCATTGGAGTCCGGGTCGGGCTGTCACACAAACTCTGCCAAATCAAAAACTCATAGGTTATAAGTGATCCCTAGCCTAGTTGTTACGTATCCACCTCACTTCCCCGGTCCAAAAATCCCAAAGTAAGCCGTTACTCTGCCCGAGTAACGAGCTGAAAAGTCAAAAAACTAAGCCTAGGTTCCGCCCAACCAACAAGGCCAAAACCTACCCAAATAAGTTTGTCACTGCAGAGTTGACAAGCTCAAACTCTCGAGAAATAAAGCGGTCATTCACGCACAAATCAAAACAACAACCACACAACAACAACAAAGACTCCCTCCCCCCGAAGGACGAGCGAGCACAGCCGCTCTAAAGGTAAAACCTTTAAGGGCGCTATTTTATTGTATTTATTTGCTTTTTGTCTTTTATTATTTTTTTTAAAGTTTTATTTAAATCCGACACAATGTAGCCAATATAAGCCGTTGTGCTGCCCGGATTAGAATAGGAAATATTTTGTAAAAGAGCCGTTATAATGACCAAATATTCTTAAATATGTTTGTAATTATTGTAAGGAAATGGCTGCGAGTCCGTAAATAATGTAGCCACGAATGTATTTGTTTAAATTTCCTGTCTTTTTAATACCTTATTTATTTGCGAGATAAATATGACAATAAGCATACTTCAGCCAAAAACCATTTTGAGACCGAAAGGGCGAGTTGGGTGCCTAGCACCTTCCCAACTCGTAACTTAGCCTCCGAACCCGTTTTCTTTTTCTCTGGTTTATTTTTCTTTTCTTTGGTTTTGCTTTATTTGCCTTAAAATAAAGATGGCGACTCTAAAACTTTCGGATTCAGTGGGGCCTCGCAACATTCCCTCTTTGCACTTTCCCGTTCTCCCCTAAAAAAGGGAGATATGGGAATGGAGGGGTGATGCATTCCCATATCCTGGTATCCCCTAAACAAGGGATAACTTGATGCGGGAAACCCAAAGCTCCCATAGTAATCTGAATGGGCCATAAGGCTATTTTTAATAAAATCCATAATGGGGGCGTCGCAATATCCTTTCTTGCACTTTTCCGTTTTCCCCTAAAAAAGGGAAAATGGGAATGAAAGGGTAATGCATTCCCATATCCTGGTATCCCCTAAACAAGGGATAACTTGATGCGGGAAACCATAAGTTCCCATATTGGATACAAAATCCACTCAAGGCAACCGAGGCACATTCAAACGTGCTAACATAGACAGCACTCCTCTCGCACTTTTGATTTCGTCTTCCCCTAAACAAGGGAGGGTGGAACGAGAGCAGTGGTGTCCCGCATCCGCACGTACGCGCACCCCTATCCAAGGGCGCGCGGGGCGCGCGGAACCTCAGTGGCGACTCTGCTGGGGAGTTGTTTTATTTTAAATAAAATGGAGGGCTAGACTCGTAAAATAAAACTTTTTTGTTTTTATTTGTTTCTGGCTGCAGTATGCTTGTTATATTAATTTACGCATTTGAATAAAGTGTTCCTATACGTCCGTGGCTATATTTGTGGATATGATCCTCCATCTTGCAGCAGTTTCGTTCCAATAACTGTTACAGGTATGTTTAAGAATATAAAAAAAATTCAAAAAAAAATAAATATATCAAAAAAAAAATCGAAAATAAATAAATAAATATATATATATATATATATATATATTATATGTTACAAATAAATTCCGGGCAGCACAACAAAAGAGCCGGGGCTTTACTTTACTTCCGGCTCTATATTATTATTTATTTATTTCAGTTCATTTTCTTTTTCATTTTATTCTGTACAATTATACATATCTGCATTCATTCTGTCATTTTATTTCGGGGACATAGGACAAAAATTTGTAATTAATAGGGATAGATAGTTTCCCCACTTTTCTTTCTATTTCTTAAAATGGTGTGCTTGCTTGCTTGCGCTAAAAAAAAAATAAAAAGCCGAGAAAATCCACATATAACAGGAAGACATGCCAAATCTGTTTTATTTTCTGTTTATATATCTGTGAATAAATAAAGACTTTACTGCTTTTTAGATACCGCACACACGTGCACGCATATAGATATATTCCGAACTGTTACCCTACACCATGGCCAGCATACCCCCTGCATAAGCCAACGTTAGAATGCATATAGTTTTTCAGGACACTTCACAGACCGACCGGTTTTTGCATCTCTGGATTATGAGCCAGCCCCTGTCAAAAAAAAAAAATATATATATATATATATATATATATATATATATATATATATATATATATATATATATATATATATATATATATATATATATATTTATATATCAAAAAAATGCGCAAGTTAGAAAAAATATAATAATAAGTGCGCACAAAAAAAGTAAATAGGGGCTGACTTATAATTCTCATATGCTAGACCTAGACCATTTCGGATGGTGGATCCTGGAAAGAGTATAGGTGTGACACCCCGCTCCTTCGTTATCTCGGTTTGCGTGCTATACTTGCACTTCTTCCCTTGTCGACGGTATGTTTGGTTTGCGAGAGGGTCTAGATATGTTTGAGAGACCATATTAAGACCAAAACATTATTAAGAGACTCCATATAGTTGTTGACTTGCGAAAGTCACAAGTCGTGACTCGACGATAGTCGGAATACGACGCGATTGAGGGTTTACTTGCGTTTTGTGTTCGTGACCTCGGTTTGGGTCCTAGACCTCTTTAAGATAGTTTATTAACATGTTTAGATGTGTTAGACTTCAAGTTGGAGGTGTTCCTTAAGCCTATCGATGATTTTGGAAGCTTTGGAGATAGCGTTCGTCTCTATCGCGTAGTTCGGGAATCGAGTCGCGTAATCGCCTCTCCTTTGGGATTCTTATTTCCCTAGTTGTTATTCAACTTTCTAGAAGTATTTAAGCTTCTTCATTAGCCCTTAGACTTGCCTTAAAAGTCTCCTTTCATTGCTCGTTCGATTGCGAGTTCATTCGTTGTTCCGGTTGCACGTTGTTGCACCCCTTCCCGGTTTCGCTCCGAGTTGTTTCGGGAGTTGTTCGGGTGTGTTTTAGACTTGTTTTGAGTTGGGTTAGACCTTAGAATGGTTTCCCAAAAGTTTGGGACCATTTAGATCAAGTTTAGATCAAGTTTTAGAGGTTCTGGAGCCGAGGCGGCCGCATGGCTCCTTGTGAGGCGCCCGCCTCAAGTACTGAGAGCATCCTTTGTGCAGGACCAAGCCAGGCGGCCGCATGGGAGGGAGTGAGGCACCCGCCTCAACTCCAGAAAGCTGTTACGGGATTTTTGCCCTGTTTTGGAATTGGACGACTTGTACACTAAAACCCCCTATCTAAACCTATCCTAAACCTCCCTAACCCTTCTCACTTGTGTCCTAACATGTCTAACTTGTTTTAAGGGTTGATTAAGAGTGCATTAGTGAGTGCTTGAGTGGATTAATTAAGCTCAAATCAGATTTTTAAGACACCACATTGTGGTGACACTTGTCCCACTCAAGTTTTAGACTAATATAAGCCTTGCAATCAGATTTTGACTCTCATTTCTCACCTCTCCTCTCCAAAAACGGGATAAGCCTCCTCCATGGTTCCTCCTTGAGTTCTTGAAGCTCTCATCTTCATCCTCCATGATCCATCCCTCATTTGCTCAAGCCTCCTCCACAAGAAGTGTAGAGCTCGAAGAGAAGATCATTTTCAACCGATTAGTTTTCTTCATTGGCTTTCTTGGGTGTTGAACACTTGTAAGTTACTTCTTCTTCTTTTGATTTTGTACTCATTGATCCTAAGGAAAACAAACTCTATGCTATTTGAGGTCAATGAGTACACATACTTGCCTTGTATGATTTTAATTTGTGATTTGAGCATGTGAACTTGTTAAGAGCATGTGTAGGATGAATTCTATGATTATTGAAGTATATTGATACTCTTCATCTTGTGTTTCTAGGGTTGTGAGCTTGCTAGAAATCATGCTTACATTTTATTTGGGTCTATTTTGATAGTAGGCATGAGATTGGGAATTTAGAGGTGTAATCTCACTAGGCAATATGTAAATGACCATTCAATTGAAAGTATGTGATTTCTAAAATGGGTATAAGATCTTGTTACGTTCTATGGATTTTAATCTAGGGAATCTAGCCCAAATGATTTGTGAGAAAATTGTTGTAAATGTGAATGATATGTTGATTTGGGGATTTATGAACTAGGCATTTAACGTCGTGTGACCATTAAGACTCAATGGAGTTGTTTTATGATTCAATAACATGTTGGAGAGCATTAGGTTAAAACCCTACGATGTTCGGGTTGGTTGGTTTTGTTTATGAGTACCCAAACATCTTGATTTGTGTCCCATTTGTGACACTCACGGTATAGAGGTGTATTGGAGATTTATTTAGGGCGTGCTCGTTAGGGCACGGAGCATTAGAGATCAACCTATGATCTCGTATTACATTAAGAAATTATTATTTAAATGAGTTCTCTTTTAGGGAATTGGGTCGCGTGCACATGAAAGCACTTGCGAGGTTATGACTACGGCTTAGTTTTGATACCCGTGAGATTGGCTTTGAAGAAGTCGAACATATATGACCATTGGGACTATGGTTGAGTCCGGTGTACCTTTAAGCAAAGCTAAAATGCTAAGTCTTGATTTGTGATTTGTTCTTAGACTAAAGTAATGGTCTTTGGTTTAATCCCGAGTAGAGGGTTATAGTAGACCTCACATTGTGATTTCTTGAGCTTGTATGCTACGTTTGATTGGGTTGTGACTTGAGGGTTATGAATACCTCAATAGGTGGTTCTTGGACTAAACGGATAGGTTGGTTGGATTTGTGAAGTGTGTACAATATGTGCATTGTTAAAATTGGTGTGTAGAACTTTATGTCCTACTTGATTTGATATGTATGCTATGATCGATCTTGGTTCTTGTTTGAGCATGAGAGTAATTATCTACTTGTGCATTTCATAAAAGCCCAGCTGGCATTACTTGGATTTGGTTTTTCATGTCAGGGTAGGACGATACATCGTCTATACGAATCGTAAGATTCGTATTCGCTATGGATCGCCGTACCTGGGACCTCACACACCCCTCCATTGTGGGCCGCAATGGGGAAGTAGCCCCTTTGCCGTATCAGTTAAGTGCCGCATTGGCTTGCTAGCTAAATCGAATGATTCTCGATGAAAGTCGATGCACTCACAGAGCATCGATGTTGCGAACCCAATATTGTGTATTGCAGGAGCAACACAACGGAGCTAATTGGGTAACTTCTTTATCCCTTATGTGGCTCGCTATGAGCACTTATATGAAAGATAATGTGCTATATGGTTTATGAAGTTTAAGTTACTTGGTGATTTAATACAAGTTTATTGTTGGTATACGATTAAGATGCCATGATTATATACATGCTTGTGCATTATGCCATGCCACGTCATGCTATGCCATACAGTTGCATTTAGTAACTTACTGGGTCATTATGACTCATTTCGTGTGTTTGTTTTCCTTAGTTTTTGCAGTAAGCTCGTTAGTACGCGTGGAAGCTTCGGGCGTTTGATCGATAACAGGTGGTCTTCCGGGCGATAGCTTGGGGTTATTAGTATTGTTGTATTTTGTATCTTGTGAGGCACGGATGTGAAGTTATGTAAACTTTACTTGGGTAGTTATGTTAGTATTTTGTTATTGTATTATTTTGGTAGCCGACTCGTTTGGTCGAGCTGTTGTATCTTTTAGATGTTATTCCCTTGTTATTTCGAGCATGCTTTAGCTCACTCTTTCTAGTATTGTTGGTATTGTCATCTCCGACGACATTAGTCGTGAGACTTGGGTTTAGTTGTTAAGATTTGAATATCTTGTTCTTTTAGTTGATTTGTTCCTCCGGCATGTTATAGCCGTTGAGTTGTTGTTTATCAGGTTGGGTTCTTGTTGCTTCGCCGGCCTTAGGTTGCCGATGATTTGTTGTCCGTGCGCAATGTTGCGTCACGCGAGTCGTAGATTTGTCGAGAGATAGTCGTCTCTCAGCCTTGTATTCCTTAGTTTATAATTATAGGCTTTGGTCCCACTTAGGATTTGCTTCCGCAGATATTAGTTTTTGATTATTCGGTTTTGCCATTATGGCTTATCATTCCTGTTTAGAGTTTGTTGGTTCAACTCTGGACTCGCACCACTACGCTTAGCGGGTGCTTGTCCGTCTTTTAGCTTGTCTTGACGGCACGACCTTGGGATTCCGCATTGGAGTCGGGTTAAATTTGTCACAATAGGCTTTCTCGCCTAGGACCAGTCGGTCTGGGAGTCGAAGGCAAGTGGAATACGTTGGTCCTATACTGCGGAGAAAGAATCCACTTGCTTCCGGGAAAAGTCCACGAGGCGCCAAAATAAAGCAGGTGCTTATCCGGTCAATTGTAGGGAACAAAATAATAATAATAATAATAAAATACTAATAAAAAGGCACGCTGTACTCCAAGCCCAGACAGCCTCCAGCCAGCCTTCTGATACCTCCAAAACCCCATTTTCCTCAGAAACCTGGCCCGAATTTGGAAAGGCATAGATAATAATGGCCGGTTGATACGGAAAAATATCTGAGAACTTCGATCGGAGGGTATCGGTTCGAGATCGAGGCGAGAATCGATTCAGTGGGCACAGATCCGAAGCGAGAATGGCGGTGAAAGTGAACAATCGGCTATGGAGTACAGCAGTCGAGGGGGCTGAGGGGTATGTTCCGCCTCCGCAATGCAGGAATGGTTTGACCAAAAGTTGGGTGCAGCGATGAGTCAAATGGCTAGTCTGGTACAAAGCCTAAAATCTAGTTGTGAGGTGAATTCTTCCCCTACTATTCCCCAAGAAGCATCCACATCTCTGGTGCCTCCAAACCCAACCCCTCAGCCAAACACTAACCCACCAAATACTACCGCTTTCCCAAATCTCAATCCTCCACCAAGTCCATATTATCCAAATATATACCCTTACCCGTCCTACCCACCATATATTCCCCCAAACACCCAGAATCCAAATGACATCCCTTTTCCTGTAACTAACCCACTCCTAAATAGCCCACATATGGACCCCAAAAGCTTTAACCCACCAGGCCAAGTTACCACATACTTACCTCCTAATGATCCTGGTCGCCCTGCCGAAAATATCAATAACCCACCGACCCAGAATCCATACACTACCCAAAACCAACCGAACCAAAATCCTTACACCGTCCAAAATCCATCAACCCAAGACCTTTATCCAACCCAATGCCCATATCCAACCCAGAGTCCTTGTAATGCCCAAATTCCATCAACCCAGAATCCATACACTACCCAAAACCCACCTACCCAAAATCCCTACCAAAACCTTCAACCAGGAAACAACCCAGCCTTCCCTAATCCTACCAACATATACCAAAACCCAACCTTCCCGTCCGCCAAAATGGAGGCTGACATCGAAGATTTGAAAACTATGGTGCTTAAAATTCTAAACCAGGAAGTTTCTAATGAAAATTTGGGGGACAGCCTTCTGGGTATGATAGACAGAGGCACTGATTATGAAAAGCTCCTTGCTGAGTTCGAGTCTATGTCTAATAAGCCTCTGCGAGTGGTACACCACGACCGGTCCGCTCGACACCCGAGACTTGGTAAACCGCTTCGGATATACTATCTCCAATCCTTTCCCTAGCTTTACGGATTGGTCATCTACCAATCCGCTACCTATAGTTGAGGATCTTAAACCCCAGGTCCTCAACAATGTAATAACCCCTGTACAATGTGCTTTTAATAATAATATAAATGTCTTTGCTTATTCCTTAGTTGCACCTACTTTAAAAGACGCATTAAATAATAATTATTATGATAATGAGTCATTTAATAAAATGGACCCAAAAGATAAAAAATTATCTGCTTGAGCTTGCAAAGTCGCCGAGTACAGAACAGAGCCATTCATCGCAGATATCAAGACTCCACTATCAACCTGGGGGGACAAGGAAATCAAAAGAAGTCGACCCGGCAACTACCTGCAAGGCTCCAAAAGAACACCACCCATGGATCCCTTCAAAAAGTTCGTGGACATGCTTACCTGGTTCTATGAAGATGTGTCAGGGGTAGACCCAGCCATAGCCGAACACCGGATCCCCATATATCCGGATGCTCAGCCAATCAGACAAAAGCTCCACCGCATCAAGCCAAAATGGTCACTACAAGTTGAAGAAAAAAAAAGAAAGCATGAAACAGCCGCACGTCAACTTCATTCGGGTAAAAAAAAAAGAGTAAAAAGAAAAAAGAAAAAAATACCCGATCTGGCTGTCCAAAATAGTGACCATTCCCAAATCCAACAACATCATACTGAGCTATAGTCAAATCAAAAGCAGCAGGAGACCAAGAAAAGACCCCATTCACCACCCCTTGGGGGACCTACTGCTATCATGTCATGCCGTCTGGGCTAAAAAATGCTGGGGGCTACTTATCAAAGGCCGCTACCCCTCTCTTCCACGATGTGTCGTATATTGTCAAAAGAGATCCGGTCAGGAGATGCCGTACTCCCCGCAAGCCAGAAAAGAAAAGACATTGTTCAGCCTCCAATCTCAACGAGCTTAAAAGGTATCATGCTTGAGCCACCCTATCTGGCAAGTGCTTCCCTCTCCAGCCCGCTAGGCTGAAAACCCGAAAGGGCGGCCTAGGCAAAAGTTAGGGCATATAAAAAAAATGATGAAAAAAAAATTAAAAAAATAAGGGCTCGCTAGGCTGAAAACCCGAAAGGGCGGCCTAGGCAAAATTAGAGCACAAAAAAATAATAAATAAAAAATAGATAAAAAAATAATAATTAAAAAAATGATGAAAAATATAATAAATAAAAAGGAGAGGGAATGCATTATTTGAAGCACTCAGCCTACTACCTCCAAATTTCAAGACATCGAGGCTTGACTAACGTAAGAAAAACCACGACAAAGCAACCATATTAAAACACTAAAATATATTTTACAGTCCTAAGGTGCAACTTAGAATATTTATCAAGACGCCTATATTATACATTATTTGCATTTGTACTTATCTATATACTACCGCCTATACCCCCTTTGTTTTTCCCCGTAAACAATCCCTTTCTTGCGCCTTAGCCCCGAGCGGTCTATCAATGCCTACTGGCCCACCGAGCCGGCCCATATACTCCTTCTCAAGCGAGGCGCAAGAAGCCCTAGACTCATCAAGATGAGAGCCACCGATGTGTCTCCTCTCATCATCAAGATCCCCTGCTCTCCCCGAGCACTGCATTGCTCGGCCCGCTTCATCATTTCGAGACCAAAGACCCCATACAGTGAGGGGGAGGAGGAGCAGCCTATCTCTTGTTCCTGTGGGTTGTCCTCGCTTACTTGCCAAGCTCAACCGGCGGAGGCTCATGACCACTCCGCCGTAGAGCGCATCTCAACCGCCCGAGGAGGAGGAGCGTGTGCTTCTTGTTCCCATGGGTTATGTCCGTTGGACCAAAATCACTCAATCTGCGGATGTATTGCCGGGACCCGCAGATCCTGGTCCGGGGCCGCCCGAGTATTAAGGCCATGAACCTCGCCGAATTCTCGCCTCCAGAGCCCGAGGAACGACCAACCCCGAACTATCATGTCCTCGCCTACTTCCAAGAAAGTAACATCCACCCATTGGTTATATGACCGCCCTGAAGAAATGTCTCAAGACATGCCTGGATGGCGCGAGACGGCCCCTCGCCAGCCTACCATAACCCACGCTAAATACCCAAGGGACAAGCATATAATCGAATACGGGTATGCTACCTCCAGCTTTTCAAAGATATCTCGAGCCACATGCCTCCGGATAGTAGGACCCGTGACGATCGTTTGTAAGCTCCCTTCCCATGTATATAGGACGGATATAGGACGGGAGGTGTCCTGATCACTTGCTCCCTTCCAAATTGCCGCAAGATCCGTCCGGCTTGGTAAAAAGAAGTCCGATAAAGGCCCAACATGACCACTTGGCCGTACTCATCTGGAGTGATTTAAGAAAAAGCCTGATCTCCCAAAGGGCGAATCCACCTGCATTATATCCATTGAGCCCCGACGATAGAAGTGATCTACCCGCGCATTCCATAAAAGGAGGGATCATAAGGAGCTCCGAGCTGCACAGAGCCCTGACCTAAAGGAAGTGCTCTTCTAGCCACATGTGAATCGAATGGGCTACCAAGAGGGAACAATTCATTCTAAAGCAAAGAAAAGCAACAGTTCATGAGAGTCTCGCTCAAAAATCACCTGAACAATGTTCAAATTGCCGATCCCGAGCCTCAGAATGCTAAGTCTATGACCCGCCATCTACTAATCCGGTAGACCAACTATCAAATATCTCCCTACTAAGAAGAGAAAAGTGTTGTTAATCTACGCCGCCGTTGATAGTCCACGCCATCTTCAATATATTATGTGAAGGCTCCAGAAGAACCATTAAATTGAAAGAGTCCCCATTGAAAATCCCGAGTAGCGGCGGTACGTAGAATTGAAGAGCTCCTGATAGCCATGTACCTGACGCCTTCAGAGGCGGTACCATGATCCGGCGAGTAGGTGCCACTCAAAGATAGCACGTAACTCCTCGAATGTGGGACACATCTCGCTCATGCTAAAATTAAACAAGATCCTCGTGAGACCAAAACTCGGCGCGCCCCTCAACATGTCCCAATTAATTATGACATTTCGCCAGATAGAAGGCACCTAAACCCGAAAAGATGTTCGAACCAATCCTCTCGC